>ML662346.1:208757-264152 GCA_007570785.1 Antilocapra americana | reverse complement strand
TACAAACAACTCCTGCAGCTCCATTCTAGAAAAATAAACAACCCAATTAAAAAGTGGGCCAAAGAACTTAACAGACATTTCTCCAAAGAAGATATAAAAATGGCTAACAAACACATGACAAGATGCTCAACATCACTCATTATCAGAGAAATGCAAATCAAAACTACAATGAGGTACCACTTTACACCAGTCAGAATGGCTGCCATCCAAAAGTCTACAAGCAATAAATGCTGGAGAGGATGTGGAGAAAAGGGAACCCTCTTACACTGTTGGTGGGAATGCAAACTAGTACAGCCACTATGGAAAACAGTGTGGAGGTTCCTTAAAAAGCTGCAAATAGACCTGCCATATGACCCGGCAATCCCACTGCTGGGCATATACACCGAGGAAACCAGAATTGAAAGAGCCACGTGCACCCCAATGTTCATCGCTGCATTGTCATTCTTAATAATAATGTTGAAGAGCTGTTTTCTGAGTTTTGAATTTTATTTGCCACAGGCTTATCTGAACTTGAGTGTTCAAAATAATACAATGCCTGGTTCTAAAAAGACAGTTAATAAATTTATTATTATATATTGTAAAGTTCAAATTCTATATTACATGAATGAGATCTTGGTAAAACAAGAATTTGTACAGTGAGCAAGTTTACATAAACTATTATATGCAGTAGAGTCTGTCATACAGAGTTAAAGAAGTCAGAAGGAGAAAAATATTGTATACTAACACATGGAACATTTCATGCCAAGATGGGCTCAATAAAGGACAGAAATGGTATGGACCTAACAGAAGCAGAAGATATTAAGAAGAGGTGGCAAGAATACACAGAAGAAGTATGCAAAATAGATCTTCACGACTCAGATAATCATGATGGTGTGATCACTCACAGTCAGCTAGAGCCAGACATCCTGGAAGGTGAAGTCAAGTGGGCCTTAGAAAGCATCACTACAAACAAAGCTAGTGGAGGTGATGGAATTCAAGTTGAGCTATTGCAAATCCTAAAAGATGATGCTGTGAAAGTGCTGCACTCAATATGCCACCAAATTTGGAAAGCTCAGCAGTGGCCACAGGACTGGAAAAGATCAGTTTACATTCCTATCCCAAAGAAAGTCAATGCCAAAGATTGCTCAAACTACCGCACAATTGCACTCATTTCACCCGCTAGTAAAGTAATGCTCAAAATTCTCCAAGGCTTCAGCAATACACAAACCGTGAATTTCCATAGGTTCAAGCTGCTTTTAGAAAAGGCAGAGGAACCAGAGATCAAATTGCCAACATCCGCTGGATCATCAAAAAAGCAAGAGAGTCCCAGAAAAATATCTACTTCTGCTTTATTGACTATGCCAAAGCCTTTGACTGTGTGGAAAATTCTGAAAGAGATGGGAATATCAGACCATCTGACCTGTCTCTTGAGAAACCTATATGCAGGTCAGGAAGCAACAGTTAGAACTGGACATGGAACAACAGACTGGTTCCAAATAGGAAAAGGAGTACGTCAAGGCTGTGTATTGTCACCCTGCTTATTTAACTTATATGAAGAGTACATTATGAGAAATGCTGGGCTGGAAGAAGCACAAGCTGGAATCAAGATTGTCGGGAGAAATATCAATAACGTCAGATATGCAGATGACACCACCCTTATGACAGAAAGTGAAGAGGAACTAAAAAGCCTCTTGATGAAAGTGAAAGAGGAGGGTGAAAAAGTTGGCTTAAGGCTCAACATTCAGAAAACTAAGATCATGGCATCTGGTCCCATCACTTCATGGGAAATAGATGGGGAAACAGTGGAAAAAGTGTCAGACTTTATTTTGGGGAGCTCCAAAATCACTACAGATGGTGATTGCAGCCATGAAATCAAAAGACGCCTACTCCTTGGAAGGAAAGTTATGGCCAACCTGTATAGCATATTGAAAAGCAGAGACATTTCTTTGCCAACAAAGGTTTGTCTCGTCAAGGCTGCTTTTCCAGTAGTCATGTATGGATGTGAGAGTTGGATAGTGAAAAAGGCTGAGCACCGAAGAATTGATGCTTTTGAACTGTGGTGTTGGAGAAGACTCTTGAGAGTCCCTTGGACTGCAAGGAGATCCAACCAGTCCATCCTAAAGGAGATCAGTCCTGGGTGTTCATTGGAAGGACTGATGTTGAAGCTGAAACTCCAATACTTTGGCCACCTGATGAGAAGAGTTGAGTCATTGGAAAAGACCCTGATGCTGGGAAGGATTGGGAGCAGGAGGAGAAGGGGACAGCAGAGGATGAGATGGCTGGATAGCATCACTGACTCAATGGACATAGGTTTGTGTGGACTCTGGGAGTTGGTGATGGACAGGGAGGCGTGGCGTGCTGGGGTTCATGGGGTGGCCAAGAGTCAGACATGACTGAGCGATTGAACTGAACTGTACTGAATTGAACACATATATGTGGAATCCAGAAAACTGGAACAGACGAGCCTACTTCCAGGGCAGGAATAGACACAGACATGTGAACACAAGAGGGGAAGGAGAGGGTGAGGCAAATCGGAAGAGTAGGATTGATAGACATACATGACCGTGTGTAAAACAGATAGCTAGTGGGAACTTGCTATAAAGCACAGGAAGCTCAGCTCAGTACTCTGTGATAACCTAGACGGGTGGGGCAGGGGAGTTGGGAGGAGGGTCCGAGAGGGAGAGGATATATGTATGCATACAGCTGATTTACCTCATTGTACAGCAGAAGCAAACACAACATTGTAAAGCAATTCTACTCCAAAAAAAAGCATTTGTGTATAATAAGTACTAATTGTAAAAGGTTACCCATGCTCTCAAAGATTTTGAAAACAGGTTGCAGCATGATGGAACACAGCGTACTTACCAAATACAGTTCAGTAAATGTTAAGTATGTGTCTGTGTTCACTGCTAGAGTGAGAAGCCTGAGATAAACAAGCCTGTTATTTTGTTTTGTAATCTTTGTATCTATTCTAAAAGGGAACTCCACCGACTTGCTCAGTTTAGGCTTTAATGCAGAGCTCTTAAGTAGCTGACTATCTTTGGCTAGACTCTCACACCACCAGGAGACATTCAACTTCCTATGAAGATAGGGTGACTCTTGAGTGGAAAGATCAAGGTCAGGTCAAAGGCCATATCCTGTCGAGGTAAAACAAGTCAGAGAGAGCATTGCTTAGAATGGCTATAAATCTTAACGACCCAGCCTGTGGCTTCCACCAGAGGGAAGTTGTAGATTTTCTAAATGAGCAGATAATTCAAAATGGAGTCAGTCTCTATTTCTATGCGATGCACATGTTCAAGTCCTGGGGGGATGTGAAGATGAAGCTAAAGGACATTCTGAATAACCCAGCGATATCAGGAGGCATGAAGGAGGCTTGTGCCTGGACTATCCTGGCCCTTGCCCTGAAGTGTGCTGAGAAGCTGAAGCAGGAGGATGCAGAAAAGATTAAAAAAAGCTCCAGGTTCAGCTAGAGGAGTAGAAGCTCCTCACAAGTGCCTTGCTGGGAACGGTGAGTAGACTTAGGGGGAAGCAAGAGAAGGAAAAGGAGAACGCTGGTCCCACCGGCAGCAAAGTCTCAAAGTGCTTTGGGGAGTACCGGAAGAGCGAAATCTACCCAGGAGTGAGCATAGAGTTAGCATTCAGGCTCACAAGCAGGCTAAAACTCAGGGAGAGAAGCACAAAGGGACATCAGGGACACTGAGCCGCCCTCACAGCCCATGCAGTCACTCTAAGAGGGGGGAGTAGAGGAAGGGGTCAGGCCGGAGAATCACTGCTGCTCCTGGCACCTCTGCCAGAGAGGGAGAAGTGAAGGACAGAGAGGTTTCTCAGCTCTGGAACGACAAGGAGGTAACGATTCTTTCTTGCTCTCAGGTCTCAGGTGCCAGGGCCAAGGCTGGCAAGGTGCCAGCCGTCAGTCTCTCTCAACCCTCTTGTTCATCCCTAACTACACTTTCTCCCCCAGGAGCAGCAGCTGAAGCTGCAGCATATTCTTCTGTGAAAGATTCCAAAAGCGAGTGTACGGGGAAACATCACCCTATTAGGAACTTCCTGCAAGAAAGGTTTAAGCCATACCCTGGCTTATCTTACTGGGCAAGACTCAGCATCAGGCGCAGAGTGGGAGACTGGGACTGTGCCCAGTGTCGTTTGATGAATTTCTCATGGCCAAATATGTGCTTTAAATGTAAAAACTTCCGGCTCGCAAAGGAAGGTAGAGGCTCTGCCCCAGTTAGAGCCCTCACTGAATTCTAACAAATTCATTTCCTGACGTCCTCATTTCTTATTGTGAAAGGCACTAAGACAAAGCAAAACTTCATTGTGAACTTTTCACCGAGATATAGCTATTGTTATTACCTTGATGAAAATGTTTTTTAATTGAATGAAACATTCTTAAAATACTTAGTGTTTTGCAATTATCAAAAGCTTCACACACATAATTTCATACAATCTCATAATATCCTTTTTTCCCCCTACCCCTATGTTGCCCCTCCCCCCTTCCCTCTCCCCACTGGTAACCACTAGTTTGCTCTCTGTAAGTCTGCTTCTTTTTTGTTTTAGAATTTTTTAGATTCTGCATGTGACTGGTATTATACAGTATTTGCCTTTCACTTGTTTCACTTAGCATAATACCCTCCAAGTCCATTGCTACAAATGACAAAATTTCATTTTTATAACTGAGTGATATTCTACTTCATATATATGTCACATCTTCCTTCTTTTGCTGATGGGTACTTAAGTCACTTTTATTTATCAGTTTTATTACTTATCTGTCAACTTCTTTCATTCTTCTTTCTTGAGCATTTGTTATTTTTGTTTGTATTCTAAGTTCTTAATTTTACACTCAGTTCATTTATTTCATTGCTTTTTATAATGTTTAAAGATGAGAAATTTCTGCAACTTGATCTTTTGATCTTTGTGCCATATAATGTGTATGTTTATTTATCTATACATGTATATGTATGTACATACACATATATTTGTATATATTTTTAAGTGTATATGTGTGTGTCTATATAAATGTTTTTATACACACACACAATACATATACATATATATATTACATATATATTATATATATATATATATATATATATATATTTCCTTCTCCCTGTACTCTGAGATTCTAATCTGATGCTCCTAATTAAAATGGTAAAAATTGGGAAGGGGGAATTTCCCTTGGTAAATTTTGTAACCAAGTTTTGTGATTATGTTTCAACTGTGATGGCTGTGTAATTACCACAGATTCCAAAATTGGGAGAATATGCATGAAATATTTTAATTCATGCAAAGATTAGGACATTTGCACAACGTTTTTCTATGGCAATAATTTTCTGACTCTCCTGTGTTTTAATAAGGAACAAAACATTTTGCAATGCATAAAAATGCTCCAATTTTTGTTTAGATTATTTTTAAGGTGTGCTGAATGTAAGGTGGATGTGTCATAATAACTAGAATATACTGTGATTCAATTTGTGTATTTTAAGACATCAGTGTTATGAGAATGGATAAGATGGATAAGAGCCTATAGAAATGAATCCACGTGAACTTACTGCTTGGAGAGTTTCAAAGTTGTAACATTAAAATCTCCAAAGTTGTAATAGTAAAAACTTTTTTTCCCATTGATTCTTGATATGAATGTCGTGTTCTCTGACATTTTAGGTGGCTGTGAGGGATTTTAAGACAGTGAAGCACTCTGGTAATGGAATAATCTGTATATATCTAAGAGCCACTGAAACATTAGTATTTACAACTAAAAATTTTACTTGGGGACAATAATTAGAATAGAAAAACATTAATAAAACAGTATGTGGAAAAGATTTATTTTCAAAATTAAGTACTTAAATAAAGTGATACAGGTCTGCATTTTGGCCCATGAAAATGAAAATGAACATTTTTAAAAGAGCCCTGAAAGCCAGTTGTCTTCCTATTTTTCTTTCAATTCATATGTATTAAAGAGAGTTAGGAGACTCTGTCATATTACATGATCTATGCGTTTAGATTCTCTAGGAGGTAGGATTTACAGATAAAAAATACAGGATGTTCAGTTACATTTGAATTTCAGGTAAACAACAGATTTTGCTTTATTATTATTGTTTATTCCATATGATGTTATGGAAAAACATAAACAAACCTTTTGTCCAATATAATAGTGAAAGTATGTGTCAAATATTGCATGTATTTCCATTTGCTGAGTCTGACAACATTACCTGGAGAAAGATTGCCATGTATTTCCCTTTTCGAGTAAAACAGTATATAGATTATTCTTGTAGAGGGGAGGATTTGGACCTTTACACTTTGGAGCAAATTCCAGGATCCATGAATGAAGAGCCAAAAAGAAGAAAAAGGAAATGGAAGATTCCAATATCTGTCAACAATGAAATCTGAATGCATTGAGTTGGGTATGACAATATATAGCATGGCATAGGAATCGTTGGCTTCCCAGGTATCTCAGGTGTAAAGAATCTGCCTGTCCATGCAGGAGACGTGGGTTCGATCCCTGGGTGGGGAAGATTCCCCTGGAGAAGGGAATGGCAACCCACTCCAGTATTCTTGCCAGGGAAGTTCTGTGGACAGAGGCAGCTGGCGGGCTACAGTCCATGGGGTGGCAAACATTCAAACATGAGTCAGCGACTGAACATACAGACACATAAGCAATCACCTGGTGAAAAGATATTTGGAAAAACTAGAGATAAATTGGAAATATGCGCTCTTGCCCTGGAGGTCTCTTTTGGCTGTGTCACTGCAGTAGCCTGAGTAGTCTCTAAAATTGCCTTACCCATTACCAGTAGTAGCATCTTGGAAAGATCTGTGCCCTAGCACCCAGATTTTGGCTCCTTAAACTATTCTCCACTAAAAAGAACCAGGGCTCCTTGGAGAGTAGCTGGCACCAAATCTTGGGGCAGGATAAAGCAAGATGAGCCTGGAACATCTTGCCCTTTACAGAAAGTGAGAATGCTCACTGAGGGTACAAAGGGCAAAGAGACCTGAAGAAAGCACTCATCATCAGTGACACATTGAGTATTAAAAAAAAAAAAGAGTTTTGTCGAAGAAGCCTTTTACTGGGCAAATAGTGAAAACAGCATCAGAAAAAAGAAAACAAAAAAGAGTTGTAGTCAATTGGAACAGATGAGTCCATTAAAAATGATAAATTTATAATGATACTAAAAATGTACAGGTGGTGTGAAACATGCTAAAAGATGCTTGTAAGACACTCAGGAATCTCTAATATTGTCTATAAAAATGCGATATATTGATGAACCCAATTTATGCAACTCCTACCCTCTACCTATTTGTCAACAAAGAAGTAAATACAAGTGGTGGAGACACAGTTATAATAATATAATTATAATTATAATATAAGCAGAAATAGAGACACTGACATAGAGAAGAAATGTATGGTCACCAAAAAGGGAAAGGAGGGGTGGGATGGATTAGGAGATTGGGAATGACTTGCTATGCTGTTTCTATTTTTGTACCCGTGTATTGAGCCTCCATACTCAAGAGTATGTGCTATTCATCTAGCTGGTGTGATCACAGCTGACATAAACAAACCACTTGTTGTGACTCCACACTGCCTCATGTGTTCTGTGTGTAGCTATTGCCACATGAAAGAAATCTTAGAAGGAACAGGGCAGGATCAACATATTTGCACAACATTGCTCTTAAAATCCAAACAGACATGAAGTAATTTTTTCTGCCTGTTCCCTTTCCTCAAATATCATTAATTTATACTTATATAAGTTTATGGCTAGTAACAGTAAGAAAGGTCCAGACTGTGATGTTTGTTGGGTTCTGAGGTTACCAACTTATCTCAGGAAATTACGGAAATTGATCCTTAGATTGTAAATTCCTTGAAAGGTCATTTATTTTGGGAAATCAGCTGATTTATCTATAATTTTGCAGGTATGAGGCCAGTGTTGGGGTATTTTTGTATCCTAGTAACTAAAGCATTTAGACACAATGCCTAGTTTCTGCATTCTAGAAACAAATATTTGGTCATGATATATTCTTTGATGTACTGGTAGCTTTGATTTTTAATATTTTGTTTACAATTTTTACATCTGTTTTAAAGAGTAAGATAGTTCTGCATGTTTAAAAAATGGTTCTCTTATTGCTTATAGTTAACAGTGAAGGCTTATGGGGTTTTCAGTTATACAATATATCATCCTCAGATAGTGATAATTTTGCTTTCTCCTTCTAAATTTCTACACATGTATTTTCTTTTTCCTTTCTGTCACATTGGCTAATACTTCATATATAAAGTTAAATATATTAAATCACGTGATTACAATGCATATTCTTGCCCTTTTCCTGAGTTAAGTGCAAATAACTCCAATGTTTTACTTTTACTATGGTACTAATCCTAATACATATAAACATATACATATATATGCAATATATCTACATATGCATATGTGCACATATACATATAAATATATGTGTGTGTGCATATACTGCTTTATGTGCATAAATATTATATACTATTTATATATGTTATGGGCTTCCCTGGTGCCTCAGATGGTAAAGAATCTGCCTGCAATGCAGGACACCCTGGTTCTGTGCCTGGGTCGGGAAGATGCCATGGAGAAGGGAATAGTAGTCCACTCTAGCATTCTTGCCTGAATGATTCCATGGACAGAGGAGCCTAGCAGGCTATAGTTTATGGAGTCACAAAGAGTCAGACCCCACTGAGTAACTAATAGTTTCACATTTATATATTTTATATATGTATTTTTTGTATATGTAAGTGGTGCATTTTTTAGATGACCTTTATGATGTGCAGAGGTTTAAGGCTATGTTAGTTGCATAACATAAATTTGGAAGCTTACCATCATGTACTATACGCAAATAGTGCAATTTTTCATTTAAATTATATCCTGAATAGGTTATTCATTAATATGTTTCATAGAGAAAAATTATGTAGAAAGGTAACATTAAGAAGTCTCACTTTCAGCCTGTCCCTGTCTAATCCTTTCCTACTGTACCCTGCAGACTCTATAAACAGATAACATCTGTATTATGAACCCATTCAGTGTTCCTTTATGCAAATACACTCAAATACAAATATGTATCCTAATTTCCATCATTTGTTACACAAAAGGTAGTATCTGGACATCCTAAAATGATTATTTTTGTTATTTAATAAGTAATGAAAAGACCATGAAAAGAGACAAAGAAGGACACTACATAATGATCAAAGGATTAATCCAAGAAGAAGATATAACAATTATATATGTACCCAATATAGGAGCACCGCAATATGTTAAGGCAAATGCTGACAAGTATGAAAGGGGAAATTAACAGTAACACAATAATAGCAGGAGACTTTAATATCTCACTCACACCTATGGACCGATCAACCAAACAGAAAATTAGCAAGGAAACAAAATCTTTAAAAGATACAATGGACCAGTTAGACCTAACTGATATCTATAGGACATTTCACCTCAAAACAATGAATTTCACCTTTTTCTCAAGTGCACATGGAACATTCTCTAGGATAGATCACATCCTGGGCCATAAACCTACCCTTGATAAATTCAAAACAATTGAAATCATCTCAAGCATCTTTTCTGATCACAATGTGGTAAGATAAGATGTCAACTATAGGAAACTACTAAAAATACAAACATATGGAGGCTAAACAACACACTTATGAATAACCAACAAATCACAGAAAAAATAAAAAAGCAAGCAAAATATGCATAGAAGTGAATGAAAATGAAAACACGACAATGTAAAACCTATGGGATTCAGTAAAAGCAGTGCTAAGGAGGAAGTTCATAGCAATACAAGCTTACCTCAACAAGAGAAATATCAAATAAATAACCTAACTTTACACCTAAAGCAACTAGAAAAAGAAGAAATGAAGAACCCCAGGATTTGATAAAGGAAAGAAATCATAAAAATTAGGGCAGAAATAAATGAAAAAGAAACAAAGGAGACTATAGCAAAAATTAACAAAATTAAAAGCTGGTTCTTTGAGAAGCTAAATAAAATAGACAAACCATTAGCAAGACTCATCAAGAAAAAAAGGGAGAAGAATCATATCAACAAAACTAGAAATGAAAATGGAGAAGTCACAACAGACAACACAGAAATACAAAGGATCATAAGAGACTACTATCAGCAACTAGATGCCAATAAAATGGACAACTTGGAAGAAATGGACAAATTCTTAGAAAAGTATATTTTCCAAAACTGAATCAGGAAGAAATAGAAAATCTTAACAGACCCATCACAAGCACAGAAATTGAAACTGCAATCAGAAATCTTCCAGCAAACAAAAGCCCAGGACCAGATGGCTTCACAGCTGAATTCTACCAAAAATTTAGAGAAGAGCTAACACCTATCCTACTTAAACTCTTCCAGAAAATTTCAGAGGAAGTTAAACTGCCAAACTCTTTCTATGAGGCCACTGTCAATCACCCTAATACCAAAACCAGACAAAGATGCCAGAGAAAAAGAAAACTACAGGCCAATATCACTGATAAACATAGATGCAAAAATCCTCAACAAAATTCTAGCAAACAGAATCCAACATATATAAAAAAGATCATACATCATGACCAAATGGGTTTTACCCCAGGGATGCAAAGATTCTTCAATATCTGCAAATCAATCAATGTAATGCACCATATTAACAAATTGAAAGATAAAAAACCATATGATTATCTCAGTAGATGCAGAGAAAGCCTTTGACAAAATTCAACATCCATTTATGATAAAAACTCTCCAGAAAGCAGGCATAGAAGGAACATATTTCAACATAATAAAAGCCATATATGATAAGCCCACAGCAAACATTATCCTCAATGGTGAAAAATTGAAAGCATTTCCTCTAAAGTCAGGAACAAGGCAAGGATGCCCACTCTCACCACTACTATTCAAGACATAGTTTTGGAAGTTTTGGCCACAGCAATCAGAGAAGAAAAAGAAATAAAAGTAATCCAGATTGGAAAAGAAGTAAAACTCTCACTGTTTGTAGATGACATGATCCTCTACATAGAAAACCCTAAAGACACCACCGGAAAATTACTGGAGCTAATCAATGAATATAGAAAAGTTTCAGGATATAAAATTAACACACAGAAATCCCTTGCATTCCTATACATTAACAATGAGAAAACAGAAAGTGAAATAAAGGAAACAATCCCATTCACCATTGCAAGGAAAAGAATAAATACTTAGGAATAAATTGACCTAAAGAAACAAAAGACACATATATAGAAAACTATAATACACTGATGAAAGAAATCAAAGAGGACACAAATAGATAGAGAAATACATCATGTTCATGGATCAGAAGAATCAATATAGTGAAAATGAGTATATAACCCAAAGCAATCTATAGATTCAGTGTAATTCCTATTAAGCTACCAATGGTATTTTTCAGAGAACTAGAACAAATAATTTCACGATTTGTATGGAAATACCAAAAACTTCAAATAGCCAAAGTAATCTTGGGAAAGAAGAATGGAACTGGAGGAATCAACCATCCTGACTTCAGACTATACTACAAAGCAACAGTCATCAAGACAGTATGGTGCTGGCACAAAGAAAGGAACATAGATCAATGGAACAAAGTACAAAGCCCAGGGATAAATCCATGCACCTATGGACACCTTATCTTTGACAAAGGAGGCAAGAATATACAATGGAGAAAAGACAATCTCTTTAGTAAGCGGTTCTGGGAAAACTGGTCAACCACTTGTAAAAGAATGGAACTAGAACGCTTTCTAACACCATACACAAAAGTAAACTCAAAATGGATTAAAGATCTAAACCTAAGACCAGAAACTATAAAACTCCTAGAGGAAAACATAGGCAAAACACTCTCTGACGTGAATCATAGCAGGATCCTCTATGACCCACCTCCCAGAATATTGGAAATAAAAGCAAAAATAAACAAATGGGATCTAATTAAACTTAAAAGCTTTTGCATAACGAAGGAAACTATAAGCAAGGTGAAAAGTCAGCCTTCAGAATGGGAGAAAAGGATAGCAAAAGAAGCAACTAACACAGAATTAATCTCAAAAAATATACAAACAGCTCCTGCAGCTCAATTGCAGAAAAATAAGCGACCCAGTCAAAAAATGGGCCAAAGAACTAAACAGACATTTCTCCAAAGAAGACATACAGATGGCTAACAAACACATGAAAAGATGCTCAACATCACTCATTATCAGAGAAATGCAAATCAAAACCACAATGAGGTCCCATCTCAGGCCAGTCAGAATGGCTGCTAACCAAAAGTCTACAAGTAATAAATGCTGGAGAGAGTGTGGAGAAAAGGGAACCCTTTTATACTGTTGGTGGGAATGCAAACTAGTATAGCTACTATGCAGAACAGGGTGGAGAGTCCTTAAAAACTGGAAATAGAATTGCCATATGACCCAGCAATCCCACTGCTGGGTATACACCCCAAGGAAACCAGAATTGAAAGAGACATGTGTACCCCAATGTTCATCGCACCACTGTTTACAATAGCCAGGACATGGAAGCAACCTAGATGTCCATCGACAGACACATGGATAAGAAAGCAGTGGTACGTATGCACAATGGAATATTACTCAGCCATTAAAAAGAATACATTTGAATCAATTATAATAAGGTGGATGAAACTGGAGCCTATTTTACAGAGCAAAGTATGTCAGAAAGAAAAACACCAATACAGTGTATTAACACATATATATGGAATTTAGAAAGATGGTAACGATGACCCTATAAGTGAGACAGCAAGAGAGATACAAATGTAAAGAACAGACTTTTGGACTCTGTTGGGAAAGGCGAGGGTGGTATGATTTGAGAGATAGTGTTGAAACACGTATATTACCATATGTGAAACAGATCGCCAGTCCAGGTTCGATGCATGAGACAGGGTGCTCAAGGCCGGTGCACTGGGATGACCCTGAGGGATGGGATGGGCAGGGAGGCAGGAGGGAGGTTCAGGATAAGGCACACATGTACACCCATGGTTGATTCATATGAATGTATGGCAAAAACCACCACAATATTGTAAAATTATTAGCCTCCTATTAAAATAAATAAAAATTTTAAAAACTTTTTAAAATACACTTTTATTTCTGTTTTTATTGGGCATCACGTGCATGCATGTGAAACTGCTTCAGTTTTGTCTGACTCTTTGCAATGCTGTGAACTGTAGCCCACCAGGCTCCCCTGTCCATGGGATTCTCCAGGCAAAAATACTAATACACAAACAGGCAACTTCATGAATAGTTAAATCATATAATATCGCACCTTTCAGAATGAGTGCTTAGTTAAACTTTCTTTTTATATGTTTGGATCTTCGTTATGCTTTTATTTTCAGATAAACTTGGAGGACATCAGAGATCAATAAAAATCAAAATCTATACTGCCTTTATGCAGTACTTGATAACTGACTAGGAAACATAATAAGACAAAAAAATTTCATTCAAAATAGCAATGAACTTTTAAAGTACCTATAAGTAAATTTTAAAAATAAATAAAGATCATTGTCTAGAAGTTATTGAGAACATAATAGCTGGAAAGACCTGCTATACTCATTATAAAAATGTCAGTTCTCCACCAAATTAATCTGTAAATTAAATGCAATTTTAATAGATATCCAATATCATTTTTCTGGGAAGTAAAAAAATTGATTCCAAAATTCATCTAGAAGAATAAAATCCAAGAAATAAGACAAATGGGAAAAGAAGACTATGATAGGGGAACAGGTGTTATAAGATTTCAAGATATATTTTAAAGCTGTAATAATTTAAAAATTGATGTATTGGCACAGAGATAGACAAATGACTAAATGAACACACTAGTGCCTTGAAATATGTTCATGGACGTAAGAAAATTTGGCAGGATGACAGATGTACCATTGTAAATCTGTAGAAATGAATGTAACTCAGTCATGATATATTACCTTTCTCATACATTGTTGAATTTGGTAATGCTTTCTCATAAAACTGTACCAGGTTTTTGTTTCATATATGGTAAATTTTTAAATAATTAATTTTGATTCTTAATGTCAGATTATAGGAATATCCAGGAATATATCTTCTGGAATCAATTAAGTAAGCTACAGTTTTCCAGGTATTGTCTATTTTACCTAGATTTTCAAATTTATTGGCATAAAGATATTCTTAATTATCCTCTTGACATTTATTCTAGCTTTATTGAAATATAATTGACATGCAACATTATGTAAGTTTAAGATGTACAACGTGTTGATTTGATAGACATACTGCAAAATGATTACCACCATAACTTTATCTAACACCTCTATCACATAATTACCATTTTTTTGTAGTGAGAACATTTAAGATTTATCCTCTTAGCAACTTTCAAGAATATATTACAGTATTGTTAACTATAGTCACCATGGTTGGATAGTATCACCGTTTCAATGGGCATGAACTTGGGCCCATGATTTACATTAAATCTTCAGAATTTATTCATCTTATAACTGGAGGAAGTTTGTACCCTTTGATTGACATGTCCTCATTTCCCCCACCCCTTAGTAACTGGTAACTGCTCTTCTACTCTGTTTGGCTTTTTTAGACCCCACATATAAATTATGTCACGGTATTTTCCTTTCTCTGTCTCTTATCAATATATCACTTAGCATAGTTCAGTTCAGTTACTCAGTCGTGTCCGACTCTTTGTGACCCCATGAACCGCAGCACACCAGGCCTCCATATCCATCATCAACTGCCAGAGTCTTCCCAAACCCATGCCCATTGAGTCAGTGATGCCATCCAACCATCTCATCCTCTGTCTGTCGTCCACTTCTCCTGCCCTCAAGTTTTCCCAGCATCAGGGTCTTTTCCAATGAGTCAGCTCTTCGCATGAGGTGGCCAAAGTATTGCAGTTTCAGCTTCAATATCAGTCCTTCCAATGAACACCCAGGACTGATCTCCTTTAGGATGAACTGACTGGATCTCCTGGCAGTCGAAGGGACTCTCAAGAATCTTCTCCAACACCACAGTTCAAAAGCATCAATTCTTCAGCACTCAGCATTCTTTATAGTCCAACTCTCACATCCATACATGACTACTGGAAAAACCATAGCCTTGACAAGACGGACCTTTGTTGACAAAGTAATGTCTCTGCTTTTTAATATACTGTCTATGTTGGTCATAACTTTCCTTCCAAGGAGTAAGCGTCTTTTGATTTCATGGCTGCAATCACTATCTGCAGCGATTTTGGAGCCCCAAAAGATAAAGTCAGTCACTGTTTCCACTGTTGCTCCATCTATTTGCCATGAAGTGAAGGGACCGGATGCCATGATCTTAGTTTTCTGAATGTTGATCTTTAAGCCAACTTTTTCACTCTGCTCTTTCACTTTCATCAAGAGGCACTTTAGTTCTTCTTCACTTTCTGCCATAAGGGTGGTGTCATCTGCATATATGAGGTTATTGATATTTCTCCTGGCAATCTTGATTCCAGCTTGTGCTTCCTCCAGCCCAGTGTTTCTCATGATGTATGCTGAATATAAGATAAATAAGCAGGGTGACAATATACAGCCTTTTCCTATTTGGAACCAGTCTGTTCCATGTCCAGTTCTAACTGTTGCTTCCTGACCTGCGTACAGGTTTCTCATGAGGCAGGTCAGGTGGTCTGGTCTTCCCATCTCCTTCAGAGTTTTCCACAGTTTATTGTGATCCACACAGTCAAAGGCTTTGGCATAGTCAATAAAGCATAAATAGATGTGAAGAGATACCCCACGTCCAGGTAAGAGAAACCCAAGTAAGACTGTAAGTGCTGAGAGAGGGCATTAGAGGACACATAGACTGAAACCACAATCACAGACAACTAGCCAGTCTGATCACATGGACCACAGCCTTGTCTAACTCAGTGAAACTAAGCCATCCCTTGTGGGGCCACCCAAGACTGATGGGTCATGGTGGAGAGGTCTTACAGAATGTGGTCCACTGGAGAAGGCAATGGCAAACCACTTCAGTATTCTTGCCTTGAGAATCCCATGAACAGTATGAAAATGCAAAAAGATAGTACACTGAAAGGTGAACTTCCCAGGTCGGTAGGTGCCCAATATGCTACTGGAGATCAGTGGAAAAATAACTCCAGAAAGAATGAAGGGATGGAGCCAAAGCAAAAACAACACTTAGCATAATGCCCTCAATAATTTCTAAGGGTGCTGATTGAAACAGTATTAATTTAATAATTAATTAATATCTGAATTAATATGTAATGATATAATTAACATTACATTCCCCTATCATAGTTTATAATATATATTCATTGATAATGAATTAATTTTGGTATATTACAATGGAAAAAAATGCAGCAAAAATTAATGCACTGAATCTACACATGTCAACATGGATGAACATCATAAATAAGTGAGACAACCAAGTTCCAGAAATCTATATACAAATGAAATCATTCCTATATATTTAGAAATGAGCACATATGCATACATGTTGAAAAAATAAGAAAACATGGACTGCAGAGAAGGCAAATTCATGATGGGGACTGCCTCTGAGGAATGGATTTGGGACTGCAGAGTAGAGCACAGGGAAATTCAACTTTGTAATGTTTTATTTCTTTAAAAAAGTCTGAAGTAAACATGAGTATCCGCTAAAGTGGGATAATTTAATTTTTATTAAAATTGTGGTGATAATAAACAAAGGTGCTGAGATGAAAAAAGACTTTTCAAGGCTTATAAACCTAGCAGGGTGACTAGAACACAGTTAAAGAAGGATGGAGTTTCCTAGCTGGTAGTAGTGTTAAAGAACCCACCTGCCAATGCAGGAGACTTGGGTTCCATCCCTGGGTTCGGAAGATCCCCTGGAGGAGGGCATGGCAACCCACTCCAGTATTCTTGCCTGCATAATCCCATGGACAGAGGAGCCTGGTGAACTATAGTCCATGGGGTCACAAAGAGTTGGACATTACTGAAGCGACTTATCACTTAACACAGAGCCACTTAACACAGAGTGTCAGGAGAGAGTGGTTGTAGAGATAGACAACCGCCATTTAATGTAGTGTTTTGAGGCCATGGTAAGAAGTTCCTGCTTTATTTGCTTTTACCCATTGAAAAACTACCTTTGCCAAAGGAAATATGAATAAAATCTTGTGCTCAGTCATACAAACAGTAGTAGAAATTTTGCCCACTCTTGTGCAGGGGCATCTCAGTTTGATTCCTTGCCCATTTTTCTGCATGCTTTCTCTTTGGAAGGCAGTGAAAGCTCTCTATGAAGTAACATTTTTTTCCATTTTATCTACTTGTGTGGGTGCTTAGTCACTTCAGTCATGTCTGACTCTCTGCAACCCCATGGACCATGGCCTGCCAGGCTCCTCCATCCATGGGATTCTCCAGGCAAGAATACTGGAGTGGGTTGCCATTTCCTTCTCCAGTGATAAAGTATGAAGTGAGTGAAGTGAAGTCGCTCAGTCATGTCTGACTCTCTGCGACCCCATGGACCATGGCCTGCCAGGCTCCTCTGTCCATGGGATTTTCCAGGCAGAAGTACTGGAGTGGGTTGCCATTTCCTTCTCCAATTTTATATACTTACTAACATACAAAGTCAAATGAATGAAAAAGTAGAAGGAATGAATAAATAGAATAAATAAATGGCTAAGGATATGGTCTCAGGAATAAAACACCCTGAGGCTGAATCTCAAATCTACTATGTTGTGTGACTTTGCACAAGTTATTTTTTTAAAAAATTGTTTTCCCCATCAGTTAATGGCAATAATAATAGTACCTACCTCACAGGATATATGATATTAGAAAGCATATGTGAAAATGTCCAATATATTATTGAACATATAATAAGTACTCAAAAGATGCTTTATTATTATGTTTATAACTTATTATTGCTAACAAAAAAAATAAAGGAGGGAACGGAGTTCATTAGATGGAATGGGATCGGATGGGGGAGGGAGACTAGGAAAGCCAGTAAAGACTTTAATCAAGATTTTACGTTTCAACTGAGTTTAAAAAGAGTTCACTAGGTAGGAGGAAGTTGGTGGTGGGCAGTATTCTAGCAAACAGCATGCTTAAAAGTATGGAGGAATAGAAATGGTATGATGTTTCATTGGACAGAATGTACAAGTATATATGAGAGAATATAAAAATAGAGAAACAGATTTACTCTAAGTTGTGAAGAGCTTTTTATTATGTTGGAGTAAGGAGTTCAAATCTAACCCTGAGAATAACAGGGAGCCCACAGAAGTTAATAAGCAGGAGTGTAACATAAGGTTTTAAGAATGATAACTATTCCAAGGGGTATCTTTTAGTCAAGGGTAGGCCTAGACAACATTGTGAAATAAGTAAAGCTTAAATTCTCCTCCACACTTGCCTGTTGCCTCTCTTTTATCCAGACATGAGTTGTGTGGCCATGCCGCCTTAGATCCAGCAAGCCCGTTTTCCCTGGTCAGGATAGATATCCTTATTACATGGACATTAGGCTTCCCTGGTGACTCAGGCAGTAAAGAATCCACCTGCAATGCAGGAGACCCGGGTTCAATCCCTGGGTCAGGAAGATCCCCTGGAGAAGGAAATGGCAACCCACTCCAGGATTCTGGCCTGGAGAATTCCATGGACAGAGGAGCCTGGTAGGGTACAGTCCTGTAAAGTAAGCTCCAGGAGATAAAGTATGATCTAAATGACTGTTATGTCCCGAGGACCTCACACAATACCTGTCATATCACATGAGTCACTGAGTGTTCATGGCCTGTTACATGAATGGATGGATCAAGAGCAGGAAGGACTCCATGCTTTTTTGGGGACAGGGCTGGGGGCAGTGAGACTCCCATGGACAGAGGAGTCTGGCAGGCTATAGTCTATGGGGTCACAAAATGTGGGACACTACTGAGCAACTTTCACACACAATGAAATATATGATTAAGAGGTGAGTTGGTCTCTTTATAGTGATGGCAAAATCAAAAATTGAACATTAGCATATAATCACTTGCATAGCCATGAATTCACTGTCTTACAAGCAGGTCTTGGATTTAAGGGAGAAAAAAAAAAAAGAAAGAGATGACTTTCCAAGTATCTTTTAAGCGTGTGTTGATAAACCAAGCCAGTATTCTCTATAAAATCCTAACTGCCTCATAATCTCCCTCAGGCTCAGGTCATTCTAGGCATCATGTCCCAGCAAAGTTATTTTCCAACAATGGTGGATCCCATTCCGCCTCTGTGCAAAGTTGTTGAAAGCAAATTTGGAACTAGGCTTTGACAGTTTAGGATACAATGTCTATAAAGTGGCTGTCATTAAAAAAAGAAAAAGACTATCAAATGTCTGCATGAGAAAGGTACTGAAATTCTGTGCTTGTGCAAAAGACCAAAATGGTCAGGTGTTAGGGGAGTATCAAGCTGGCTACTGGACTTCTATAGAACTAGCTTAGGAGCTCTGGCCTGGTGCTGGAAGGGACTGACTTTGTTCATAGCCCACTGCTCTTGAGCAAGCTGGGGAAGGGGAAAGGTAATGTTGCTCTGGCTTGCTGAAATGAGTCAAAGACAGGAAAAAGCGGGAGATAAGGATAGTTGCGGAAAGGGTAGGGAAGAGAGAACTGAAAGAGATAAGTGGACATTTGTTGAGTCATATGGGGAAGATAAACATTTTAAAGTAACGAATACAATAGCCATGGGCAGTAATCTTCTGTGATGGCACGATCTTGGCATTACTTGGCTCAGAGTATGTGTGTCATATTGGCCTCCGTCTCCTCAACTGTAAAATAAGGGGACTGTACTAGTGGCTATTTTCAGTCCCTTCCAGATCCAATATTCTGTAATTCTATGGTGGAAACAACACAGCATCAAATTACAGTTTGCCTGGTTCAAATGATAGAGAGGATGCTAATTTGGACCATGGTGATCAACACCACTTATTCACATAAGTGCAGTCCCATTACGTTGTCTTAGATGAACAGCTATATAACTGACCCAAAAGAATTAGAGATTGCTGCTTTTCAGGGGCAACATATTTGCCAAAGATATATTAGTATATAAATAAGCAGAATGAAGTTTCATTCATTACAAGTGTATTTCCCAGAACACAATAGTTAAAACAACAATAAAATTTTCTTTGGATGAATGTGGCCAAGGCTGAAAGGAAATGGGACTCAAGATCTCAGCTCTGCTGCTCCTTCTCTGGTAGATGGAAAGAAAGGAATGGTGTGCCGGAATAACACAGAGGGATGGAATCAGGAGGGAGGTGGGAGGGGGGTTCCAGAAAGGGAACACATGTATAACCATGACGGATTCATGTCAATGTATAGCAAAATCAACACAATAATGTAAAGAAAAATAAATAAATATATATATTTTTTTAAAAAGTGAAGCCCTCTTATATTCCTCTCCTTTCCATTTTCCTCCCCCTCCCTCTTTTCCCCAGAAGTAACCTCTCTCTGGGAAGTTGTTACATGTCTCTTCTTTTTATTTTTAGGCGCATATATATGTGCCTGGTGTTCCCTGATGGCTTAGTAGGTAAAAAATCTGCCTACAGTGAAGGAGACCAGGATTTGATCCCTGGGTTGGGAAGATCCCCTGGAGGAGGAAATGGCACCCCACTCCAGTATTATTGCCTGGAAAATCCCATGGACAGAGGAGCCTAGTGGACTATAGTACACAGAGTCACAAAAGTCAGACACAACTTGGTGATTAAACCACCATGTATGTGCCCATAAACTATACATAATTTTTCATTCACTTAAAAATTTTACACAAGTTGCATCATGTTGTATCTATCATTTGGGAATATGCTTTTTTAATTCAACATTAAGTTTTGGACATTTGTCAATGTAGTATACCACTACCTCTTTAATTGTTACTCTGTGTATATTCCATTATGTGAGGATACCACAATGTATTTATTCATTCTTTTATTTATGTAGATTTTTTTGCTTCTTCTCTGTTGTCAGAAACACTGCAAAGAAGATACCAGTGCACTCCCTGAAATTTTCAATTGTGTACCCTGAAGGGAAATAACAAGGCTGCCAAGAGCAAACACTTCCTGCTTTATTACAGGTTGCTGCATTTGTCTCCACCCTGACTGTGCCAATGTATTCTTTCTCCAGCAGAGTATAAACATGCCTGCTTCCCTCTCCTCGTAACTTCCCTTCTCAGAGTGCAGACTTCGTGGGGATGGGGAATAGTGGCCTGAGGAGTAAAGAGAAACTAGAGAGTTGGAAAGGGCTGTATCACCAGGTGACTTGCCAAACACTCTAGGGAGCTGGATCCTATTCTGAGAACCCATTGAAAGATTTTCATCAGGAGAATGTCATGATCAATTTTCCCTTAAGAAAGATGACAGGAGCCAACATGGAGAATGGATTGGAGTGGAAAGGCAGGCTTTAGAAAAGGCCTTTGGAATAGGGAGGAACTGAGGGCTACTCAAATGTATCCTCACTTCGCTAAATCTCTTTGTTTTGTTTTTCAACGAAAACAATAAATTCTCACTCCCACATTAATTGATTTTCCTCTAGTGGCACTTCAAGGTCCTAAAGTTCTAGCCTAAAGGAAAGGAGAACAGGTTTTGCTTCCACTGTCTGGCAGCTTTATAAAGGACACATACTGTGCAGAAGAAACATACAGCCTCTGTCAGTTGCACAAACCAATAAACACACCTTTATTGCTAATTACCATTTTCTTTTTGTGCTACTGTTTGCCAAATGGCAATGAAAGCTGAAGCACAGATGCTCATTAACATCCTTCTTGATTTACTGACAATTCACCACTGACAGTTTAATAAGCTGAGGACTCAACCCAAAGATTATTTGTCACTGTATTTTGGGGGTGGTGTCTTCTCTCACCTCTTGAACTGAGCAGCCTGTTCACATTTGTAACAACTGCACTGAAAATATTAGTGTTTTAAATTTATGTTGCATATTTTTAATGAAAAACTCAAAACATGTCTCCTCTCTAAAGGAGCAATATTTTCCACCCCAATATTAAAATATTATATGTCTCTTTGGGAAGAGGATTCATTTCGACTGATTAATTTTAAGGCCCAAAAGACTCAGGAATAACCTTTGACCTTCCCCCTGAAGCCTTAAAGAATGTAGACAGAAGAGCTGTTCCAGGAGGCGTTATCACCATAGCTAACTAGCTGTATTGACAGGAAGAAATTCAGCAAAATCTGCTTATTAAAATTCCTCACCATGTCCCGTTGTCTCTGCCTGGCTGAGCATCCATTTATTTACCAAACATTCGCTTTTCCATCTCATTGTCACTTGTCTTCCTCATCTTTGAAGTCCCAAACCACAACCCCCAATATCCTCTTTTGTCTTTAACTGAAGATGATATTTAAGGTAAAGGCTTTGGCCATTTTGATGAATTACTTGGTTTTCCTGGGTCTCTCCCATGTGTACATGTTATTAAACTTCTGTTTGATTTTCTCCTGTTAATCTTTCCCATGTCAATTTAATTCTTACACCACTCAGAAGATCCTGGAAGGGTAGTCCTAAGTCACTTCAGTCGACCCCATGGACTATAACCCACAAGGTTCCTCTGTCCATGGGATTCTCCGGGCAAGAATACTAAGACTAGGTTGGCATTTCCTTCTCCAGGGGATATTCCTGACCCAGGGATCAAACCTGTATCTCTTGCATTTCCTGCATTGGCAGGATTCTTTACCACTAGTACCACCTGAGAGAGGAAAAATTTTCTTCCTCCTTGACATTCTCATTCTTTAATTTACCTTCACAATAAAATCTATGGACAAGAAAGAGGTTTTATGGACCTCATTTCCCATAAGGAGAAGATGGAGGGTATGTTCAAATGATGTTTAAACTTATTTGACTTGTCTACAGCTGAGTATAGAGAGCAAAAAAATGCTTACTTCTTTATCTGAGAAATAACGACTTCTTTTCCCCACAGTTTTATTGAGATATAATTACCATTTTGCATTACTTTCAGGTGTACAACATAATGATTAGGTATATGTATTTACTGACAAATGATTAGCACGATAATTTTAATTAACCTCCATCCTTTCAGGGACTTTCCTGGTGGTCCACTGGTTAAGACTCTGTGCTTGCAATGTAGGGGACCTGGGTTTGATCCCTAATGGGAGAACTAAGACCCCACATGCAAGGTCAGACAAAACATCTATCACTTCACACAATTACAATGATTTTTCTTGTGATAAGTATTTTTAAGATCTACTCTCTTAGCAACTTTCAAATATACAATACAATATTATTAACTATAGTCACCATGCTGTATGTTATATCCCCAGAACGTATTCATCTTATTACTGGAAGTTTGTGCCTTTTAACCCCCTTCACCATCTTCCCTCACGCCCACTCCCCCCAACCCTCTACCTCTGGCAATGATTCATCTGTAAGAGGCTTTTGGAAAGTGGAGCTTAAACCTACTTGTGGATTCCTGGATGGAGAAATATTGAATGTGATAGAATAAACTCTTTGTGAACCCATCTTAAATGGCTGATCTATCATAAGAGCTTCACATTTATTCATCTGGGAGGAGGGATCCCATAGCAAGATCAGGCCTCAGCAGATGTTGCTGAGACAATATGAAGCTCCCTTCACTCTGCACTGTTCTTGACAGTTCATTCTTTATGTTGGAAATAGGAGATAGTTTCATATTGGCCAATTTGTAAATTCTCTGACATTTGGTGACCCCATACGAGGAATATTTTAAAATATGTTTCTTTTTCTTTTTGTCCACTATAAATTACCCTTTCACACATATTCACTCAACACATGATCTTTAATCTATATTGGATTTGGTCAATATAGGATCACTGATTACTTTTCCCTGGGGTTGGAGATACCAAGTCATATATGGTGATTGTTTAATAGTTGCTAACATTTCCTAGTTTATATCTCCATCTAAGATATTTAAAAAAACACTAAATGTAAGGTCCAAATGATATAAGCACTTATATACATCAGAGTAGAATTGTGGTAATAGAAGTAGTGACCAACTTTTTTACAGATTATTTTCTACAACTCAAGTCTTTCATTGGGACTGATTTGGGACTTTCCTTTTAACAAAGTTACTAGTAGATGCTAAGTCTTTTATACTCTTTTCTTTGTGTAAAACCACCAGGAAATGACAAAGGAGAGACAGAGTCTCCCAGTCTCTAAAAATCCTTAGACCCACAAAAAACTTGCATGCACATGTTCAAAGAAGCTTTATTGATAATAGCCCCAAACTGGGAACAAACAAATGTCCCTTCATGAATAAGCGGTTAAGCAAACTCTGGTACATCCACACCATGAAATTCTACTCAGCAATAAAAAAAAGACTATTTATAGTACACAGTAACTTGGATGGATTTTAAATACATTATGCCTAGTATCCAAAAAAGCCAGTCTAAAAATGTTGTATCCTGTATGATTGCATTTATATAATATTCTTGAAATGACAAAATTATAGAGATGGATAACAGATAAGCAGTTGTTTGCTGTGGTAATGAATGGTGTGGGGAGCAGTGTGTAACTATAAAAGAGTAGCAGGAAGAATCTTTGTGAAGATGGACTAGTTAGTTCTGTATCATGGTTCTGGAGGTGATTATATTTAATAAAATCACCAATGTCATTTCTGCTTTTGATGTGTATGTGTGTTCAGTTGTTCAGTTGTGTCCAACTCTTTGCGACCCTATGGACTGTAGCCTGCCAGACTCCTCTTTCTATGGGATTCACCAGGCAAGAATACTGGAGTGATTTGCCATTTCCTACTCCAGGGGATCTACCCAGAGATCAAACTTGCATCCCCTGAATTGGCAGGTGGATACATTACCACTGTTCTACCTGGGTGGTTTTGATACTATAATTATCTAAGATGTAAACCATCTTAGGGAACTGAGTAAAGGATACCCTGGGCCTTTCTTTACTACCTTTGTAACTTCCTGTGAGTCTGTAGTTATTTCAAAATAAAAAGTTTAGGAAATAAAATACAAGTTTGAAAACTAAAAGGATTTAAAAATGTAGAACAGTTTCTAGGAAACATTATGTTTAATCACACTTTAGTTTTAACCAGATACAACAGAGTATTTAAATGTCATAATAATTTCAAATGGAAAAATCTTATGTTCCAGAAATATTCAGTCATAGCTTAATCAATTGAATTCTCTTAAATTGCTGTAATTTATTTATTTTTTAACTCTGCTCCAGCAGTGTGAGTATTCTCTGATTTTTTTCACTTAGAACCATTCCCATATAACCTGGTCTCCGTAGTTTAAGTTGAAAATGAACTGCGCATGAAAGGAAATGGCATCCAGTATTTTCGCCTGGGAAATCTTATAGACAGAGGAGCCTGGAAACCTATGATCCATGGGGTTGCAAAGAGCCAGACATGACTTAGCAACTAAACAACAACGACAACTGATCAAGAGCTCTTCCAAACTGGCAAAGGAATCCTACATATAGTTGGATGGAGGGGATTGGATCACACATTTATGCTGAGCGGACAACATAATGTCACCAGGTGGCAGTAGAGTATTATGACCACCAAGTAAGAACTGAATATTAGACTTTAATAGTTGCAAAGAAAAACTACTAAAACCCTGAATATCCCCCATATTCTTTAACAATGCTAACATATATTTCAATTCCATAAAATGTATGTACAAGTTTGACCAGATAATAACAGACTCAGGTTAAGATGCATAAGCTTAGGAGATAGCTTGGCTGACTCATAAGCTAAGAGACTCACTGCCGCGTGCTACCGTGGCAAGGTGTGGAAAACTCATGCTTCAGTAAAGTCACAGACTGTTACATTCCATTAATATTTGGGTCTTCTGTAGATATTTGAAACTTTGAATTTTAAATTCTCAAACCCCAAAGACTTGCTCTACTTAGTTTAGGGGAAAGCATTGGATTAAGAGATTAGTTTTTCTCTAGTTTCAAGTATAAAACATAGAATTCTATATCAACCAGCTAAATTAACAAATTTAAATCAGTGTTTAGTCACTCAGTCGTGTCCAACTCTTTGTGACCCCATGACTGTAGCCCACCAGGTTCCTCTGTCCATGGGCTTTCCCAGGTAAGAATACTGGAGGGGGTGCCATTTCCTTCTCCAGGGGATCTTCCCAACCCAGGGATTGAAGCCAGGTCTCCTGCATTGCAGGCAGACTCTTTTACTGACTGAGCCAACCAAAAAATCAGTAAAATATATGTCTTTTAGAGAAAACACTTTAAAATGAATCAGTGTTCATGTACAATTAAATACCGTTATTAAAATGCTTATAAAATCAGAAATTGCATTAATAATGACAACCCAGGGACCAATGAAAGTCAGATCATATGTCTGAATATTTTAAAAGGCTAACAGAAATTCATGAAGTTCAAGGAATTGAATATTTTTGTTCTGATTAAATGTAAAGAAACATGTAATAGCAGACTTTAACTCTCTAGAAGGAATTTGCTTTGTGTTTTTCAAGAAGGTTGGAAGAGATGGAATAAGCTACAAACAAAGACTTCAGGTCAATCTAAGAGGAAACCTTTGAATGAATAGACCTTTGGTCTGATTGGTGGGATAGACTGCTGCAGGAAATAACAGTCTCTCCATTTATGGGAGCTTTCAAGCAGAAACTCAAACCCAGGTTTCCAGTCAGAGATACTGTGATACTCAAATACTCAAGTTTTAATTTATCTTTTTATGGTCTCCTCTACCTCATCCACACCTCGTGATAAAAATAGCTAATAACACTTTTAAGCACTCATTATCTGTCACGCACTTTTCTAAGTGCTTTTTATATCTTCACTTATCAGATATTTATTGAACAACTACATACGCCAGGAATAATTTAGGTACCAGGGATATAGCAATGAAAAGAACAAACAAAGTTCCTCTCAAGTTGCTTGTATTCTACTGAAGGTAGAAAGATGATAAAATATCAGATGGTGGTAAGAGCATTGAAGAAAAAAGCAAATCAACAGACAGAAAATGACAGGGAAGGAAGTTCTCTTAGACTGGTAGGCTAAGGAAGGCCTCTCTGATTAAGCAACATTTGAGCATAGGCTACAATGAAGTGAGAGAGAGAAAGAGAGCCTGGTGGAGTTTTGAAGGAGGCTGGAGTTTGCTTGGTATGTTCAAGGCACAGAAAGGTGTCTTTGATTTCTGCCTAATCTAATACCTCATCTTTCACACTCCCATTCCTGAAATCCTTCAGCCATACTTGATTTTGCTCAGTGTGTCAAAATCGTGTCTGTGAGCTTTTTCATGTGTGTATTCTTTGCCATAAGCACTATACTTAATGCAGTGTAAATAGTTGTAAGTACAATGTAAATGACATGTAGATAGTTGCCACATAGGCAAATTCAGGTTTTGATTTTGGAACTTTCTAGAATTTTTTCCCCAAATTTTTAAAATCCACAGTTTGTTGAATCAGTGAATGTGGCATCTATAGATAGAGAGGGCCAACCATATACCTTGCTCATGTTTTTATCCTGTAGGGCCTGGCAAAACATGGCTGCTCAATATATGTTTTTACTCAATGAATTAATGGATATCGTAGGATCCCTGAGAACAAAGAGTTGCTTCTGGGAACAATGTGTTCCTCTACTCCAGAAGCAGTGTTCATATGTATAGTAGCATATATTTTGTGTTTGTCTTTTGGTATATGGAAGTTGAACTTGGGGGAATGTGTGGTGAAGGTTGTGAAGCGGAGCCAGAAGAAAGAAGAAAAAAGACAAGATGGCTCAGGACATTTCCTTCTTTGCAAATTTCTGCTGACAACTAACTCTGTGTACTTGCAAGCTTCAGTGTGAGAAACTTTCTTTGAAAAGAAAGACATCATGGAAATTTAAAGTATCAAAATTACTTTCACTTAAAGGAGCAATTTCATATCTGATGCTTGAAATTATAGCCTATGATTTCCAGCCATTCCCTGAAATAATTGGTCATTATTGACTTGATATGATTTTCTCAAATATATCTGACACTTTCAGAGGTTTTAGAGGTTGAGATCTGCCTTCCCTTTCTTTCTTTTAGAATCTTTATATGCCCCCTTTCCATGTATCAGATGTCTCCAAATCACTTTACTCAGATTCTTATCCCTTCAGCTTCGATTCAGTTGACTATTTTCCACCATCTGGTTTCAGGCTTTTAAATGGGTATCTGGAGGCTAATATTTCCACATTCTAGTAAGAAATGGTAATTAAAAAATATGTTGCTTTTATTACCCTGTGGTGACTGAAGGAAACCATCAGCAAACAGCACTACATTTTCTCTTATTTTAATGCAGCTGCATATCAATCAGATTCTCAGCTACTTGTGGATTTCTTTTTCCTGCTAGGTTAATGCAAAGATTAGATTTGCCAACAAACAGGATATATAGTTTCCTGCAAGTCACAAAAACTAAGACATATTTGCCAGCTCCAGTGCTAAATCTTCAATTGGGTCTATGGCTCTCCAGGGAAGTTATTCTTCCTTGGGTTAGCAGGGAAAATGGCATGTTATGATCATTTGTCCTAACCAGTAACATAGGTATGATAAAAGAAATGTATATCTCTATTTATCTGAATATCTATATAGCAACTGACATAATTTATGTACTGTTTTGACAATAACCACTTCAACAATAATTGCTACTCAAGGCAGTTGAGAAATGAAAATAAATGATTACATTATGTGGAAATGACACTTAAGTCATGCTCAGCTCTGAGATATTATAAACAGAATTAGGTATTTGGCTAAACATCAGTAACACTCGTTTCAACGATTATCTAGAAGAGTCCAAAATAAATTACAGCATGAACAAGAAATGAATTTCACAATAATTGAGTAAGGAAAAGACTGTCTCTTCAGTAGAAATTCTGATACCTGGTGGCCTGTCTCTAAAATAGAGTTGCTGCGGCTGACTTCCACTCTTACCCCTATCACTTACCTCTTGCTTGAATCCTTTAAATAATAGGTTACTGAGCGACTCAACTGAACTGAACTGAACATGTAAACTTGAACTGGACCATAAGCGAGCAAGCTAGCTAAGTTGCTTCAGCCACGTCTGACTCGTTGTGACCCTGTAGACTGTAGCCCACCAGGCTCCTCTGTCCACGGGATTCTCCAGGCAAGAATACTGGAGTGTATTGCCATGCAATTATTATCTATTGTTATCTATTCTATTAATTTCTCTGTTTTTCATATCCCATCCACCTCTGGGCTGACCAGGCTTGTTGCTATATAAATGCAATTGATAAGGAAGCTTAGGGCCTTCCCAGGTGCCACTAGTGGTAAAGAACCCACAAAGCAGGAGACAACAGAAATGGGTTTGATCCTTGACTTGGGAAGATCCCCTGGAGTCCAGTATTCTTGCCTGGAGAATCCCATGGACAGAAGAGCCTGGTGGGCTACAATCTACAGGGTCACAAAGAGTCAGACATGGCTGAAGCAACTCAGCTAGCTTGCTCGCTGATGGTCCAATTCAAGTTTACATTTTCAGTTCAGTTGAGTTGCTCATTCATGTCCGACTCTTTGTGACCCCATGGGCTACAGTACACCAGGCTTTCCTATCCATCATTAACTCCTGGAGCTTACTCAAACTCATAGCCATTGAGTCAGTGATGCCATCCAACCATCTCACCCTCTGTCTTCCCCTTCTCCTCCCACCTTCAATCTTTCCCAGCATCAGGGTCTTTTCCATGAGTCAGTTATTTGCATCAGGTGGCCAAAGTAGTGGAGCTTGAGCTTAAGCATCCATCCTTCCAATGAATATTCAGGACTGATCTCCTTTAGGATTGACTGGTTGGATCTCCTTGCATTCCAAGGGACTCTCAAGAGTCTTCTCCAACACCACAGTTCAAAAGCATCAATTCTTCAGTGCTCAGCTTTCTTTATAGTCCAACTCTCACATCCATACATGACCACTGGAAAAACCATGGCTTTGACTGGAGGGAACTTTGTTGGCAAAGTGATGTCTCTGCTTTTTAATATGCTGTCTAGATTTGTCATAGCTTTTCTTCCAAGGAGCAAGCATCTTTTGATTTCATGGCTGTAGTCAACATCTGCAGCTATTTTGGAGCCCAAGAAAAGAAAATCTGTCACTGTTTCCATTGTTTCCCCATCTATTTGCCATGAAGTGATGGGATCAGATGTCATGATCTTAGTTTTCTGAATGTTGAGCTTTAAGCCAACATTTTCACTCTCTTCTTTCACTTTCATCAATAGGCTCTTTAGTTCTTCTTCGCTTTCACCCAAAAATGTGTTATGATCTGCATATCTGAGGTTATTGATATTTCTCTTGGCAATCGTGATTCCAGCTTGTGCTTCCTCCAGTCCAGCATTTCTCATGACGTACTCTGCATATAAGTTAAGTAAGCAGGGTGACAATATACAGCCTTGACGTACTCCTTTCCTGATTTGGAACCAGTCTGTGTTCCATGTCCAGTTCTAACTGTTGCTTCTTGACCTGCATACAGATTTCTTAGGAGGCAGGTCAGATGGTCTGGTATTCCCATCTCTTTCAGAATTTTCCACAGTTTGTTGTGGTTCACACAGTCAAAGGCTTTGACATAGTCAATAAAAGAGAAGTAGATGTTTTTCTGGAACTCTCTTGCTTTTTCAATGATCCATTGGATGTTGGTGGTTTGATCTCCGGTTCCTCTGCCTTTTTTAAAACCAGCTTGAACATCTGGAGATTCACAGATCACGTACTGTTGAAGCCTGGCTTGGAGTATTTTGAGCATTACTTTGCTAGTGTGTGAAATGAGTCCAATTGTGAGGTAGTTTGAGTATTCTTTGACATTGCCTTTCTTTGGGATTGGAGTGAAAACTGACCTTTTCCAGTTCTGTGGCCACTGCTGAGTTTTCCAAATTTGCTGGCATATTGAATGCAGCACTTTAACAGCATCATCTTTTAGGATTTGGAATAGCTCAATTGGAATTCCATCACCTCCACTAGCTTTGTTCAAGTTTACATGTAGAACACCTTATTGGTTGGAAGGACTTGAGACAAATATTTTAATTTTATTTGGTTAATTTGTAAAATGTGACATAGTATGACTTTTGCTCTCCCAACTCCAGCCCATCAATGCAAAGGCAAGGGTATCATTCTGTACTCACTACCTTCAAGGTACAATTATGACGGAAATTCAAACAGAAAAGAATCAATTCTCAGCTTTTGAGTTTCAAAAGAGATTTCAAAATAGGCTTTGAAGTTCATCAGAGAGGTAGCAACTTACAAGAACAGGTTTGTTAATCTCAAACTTTCCGGCTTTTGATTTTTAAAACATAAAAGTCCAAAGAAATCGGCTAAGAAAATACATGTTATGAAAAAAAGACAGGCAAATCATGAATAGAATGCATTTACCCTAAAACAGATGAGAAAATCCCAAATTATCTGAGTTTACTCCGAATTCACTAGATTAAGTCTATCCCCATATGGCAAAACAAAGGTTCAAGTTGAACATGAATAACAATTATAGACACATAAAAGTCCTTTTTCACATCCAAGTTGCATATTGAATGACATTTTAAGCTGTTACGTATCTATATCTCTATATATATATATGTATATGTATATGTATGTATGTATATAATCTGAAAAATAAAGCTTCAGTTAATAATGATAAGCCCCACTCATACTTTCCAATCCTCTAATGGAAAAAATCATTATCCTGATACCATCTTAAGTCAACTAATTCAATCAACCAATATTTTTTCAGTCTTAAGAGATGCTGTCTATCTTCTTATAGATTCTCAGTTTTCTGAACTAACAGTCAAGACATTTCACAATGTTAGCCAACAAAATCCTAAGGAAATTCAGGGCTACGGAGACTATTAAGGAATCAGCCAATACTTTTTTCTGAGTCATGTTTGGTATTTTCCTCCTTATGGATGTGCTGCTTTCCCCATTTATCTTATCATAGTTAAACTTTTAAAGCTGTAACAGATTTTAATTCTTTACTTTCCTCCATCTGTTTTCTCATCAGATAATAAATCTCTACAAACTTGCACCCAGTGTCATCTGGATGCCTTTGGGAAACTTACTGATTTCCCCGGGCCTCAGTTTCTTTGCCTGTAAAATGACCATAGTAGAAAGTGCTGAACAAGCAAACTAGTACATGTAAAATTATGGTCAGGAAAAGAGACTGTGGTAGAGACATGTTGGACAATTACCCTGAAAACAATAAAAACATTTGGAGAACTGTAAAGATTTAGTAGGTACTCAATATATGTACTGAGGACATATAAAGATGTGCCCAGAATTATAGCTAATATTCCTTGTTTACTGTGAACATCAAGCTAAATGACTATACATTATCTTATTTAATCCTCACAACAACCCTGTCACATTTTAACTTTTATCATTCCCTGCTTTACAGATGAAGAAAAAAAGCCTGAAAGAAGATAAATAATTTGTCTTAATTTTCACATCTAGTAAATGGCATACTGTGAGTCTAGCCCCGGCAAGCTTTACCAACTACTGGACTTCACTGCCTCACCAACATTCTTTTTTTTATTTAATAATTTTATTTATTTATTTTTGGCTGTGCTGAGTAATCTTTGTTGGGCGGACTTTTCTCTAATTGTGGCGAGCTACTCTCTAGTTGCAGTGCACGGGTTTCTCATTGTGGTGGCTTCTTTTGTTGCAGCTCCCAGGCTCTAGAGCACAAGCTCAATAGTTGTGGCCACCAGCTTAGTTGCTCCTCGGGATGTGGGATCATCCCAGGTCAGGGATCAAACCCATGTCTGCTGCACTGGCAGGCACCTTCTTTACCACTGAGCCACCAGGGAAGCCCCTACCATCATTCTTAAGTAAAGCTCCTCATCTCTATAATTCCTCTTAATTCCTCTTTCTTATTCATGTTTTCTTATCTTCTGTTACGTAAACTGAATCTCACTTCTTTGGTGCTCTTAAGTTTCTTTGTCAATCTCATTGCTGCTTAGACTTGTTGATTTTTTCATTCTAGTGATTCTTTTTGCCCCTGAAATTCTCTCTACTGCTTTGGGTGCAAACACTATGAGGTATTCTTTTGTGTTCTCTATTCACTTGTCTCTGTTTCTCCTTCTTCTCAGCATATAGTATTTTTAAAGACTATTTGCCTTTTATGTTATTTTAAGTTCTATATTATTTTAAGTCCTTTGCTGTCAATATAAATTGGACAGCTGAGAAAATCATTAAGATAATTCAAGGGAATATTTACTTTGGGAACAAATTCTTGTGAAAGATTTTATTGGTCTGAGTTATCTGTGCAAATAATTTGCTAACCACACCATGTGGCTCATTTGGACTGGTTCATTTTCCTCCCATTGGAGATATTATCCCCTAATATTTTTTAGTTTTTTGTTTGCTGTTTGTGGATTTAAAAAATGTTATGAAATTATGTGACATAAGTCCTCAAATCCTTAATGAATTTTTACTAAAGAAAGTAGAAAGAGTAAAGTAAAATCAAAGCAAAGAGAAGGAAGGAAATAACCAGAAGAACAGAAATCAATGAAAAAAAGGAGGAAATCTGAGAAAGTTGGTTTTATTAAAAAATTAATAACATTGGTAAAACTTAAGCAAGATTGGGGAAAAAAGAAAAAGACACAAAGCTCCCAAAATCAGAAATAAACTAGAAGATAAAACTACAGATCTTGCATCCTTTAAAAAAATAATAAGATGATTTTGTAAACAACTGAAGGGTCATAATTTCAACAGCTCAGAAGAAATGAACCAATTTCTTAAAAATCACAAAGTACTGAACTCAACAAGATAAACAATCTGAATAGCCCTCTAACCATTAAAGAAATTGAATGTGCAATTAAAAAGATCTTGTAAAAGAAATCTCCAGGTCCAGTTGGTTTCTCTGGAGAATTCTAACAAACAGTTTAAAAACAATGAATACCTTACTTTTATACAATTTCTTGCAAATATTTTGTTGAAACATTTTGAGTTTAAGTTTATGACATCTGTTAGTCTGAAGTTTTCATTTTTTTTTACTGCCATTATGTGGTTTTGGTATTCAATCAGTTCAGTTGCTCAGTCGTGTTTGACTCTTTGCTGCTCCATGAACTGCGGCATGCCAGGCCTCCCTGTCCATCACCAACTCCCGGAGTCCACCCAAACCCATGACCATTGAGTCGGTGATGCCATCCAACCATCTCATCCTCTGTCATCCCCTTCTCCTCCTGCCCTCAAACTTTCCCAGCATCAGGGTCTTTTCAAATGAGTCAGCTCTTCGCATCACGTGGCCAAAGCATTGGAGTTTCAGCTTCAACATCAGTCCTTCCAATGAACACCCAGGACTGATCTCCTTTAGGATGGACTGGCTGGATCTCCTTGCAGTCCACAGTCCAAGGGACTCTCAAGAGTCTTCTCCAACACCACAGTTCACAGGCATCAATTCTTTGGTGCTCAGCTTTCTTTATAGTCCAACTCTCACATCCATACATGACTCCTGGAAAAACCATAGCCTTGACTAGACAGACCTTTGTTGGGAAAGTAATGTCTCTGCTTTTTAATATGCTGTCTAGGTTGGTCGTAACTTTCCTTCAAGGAGTAAACATCTTTTAATTTCATGGCTTCAATCACCATCTGCAGTGATTTTGCAGCCCAGAAAAATGAAGTCAGCCACTGTTTCTCCATCTAATTGCCATGAAGTGATGGGACCCGATGCCGTGATCTTAGTTTTCTGAACGTTGAGCTTTAAGCCAACTTTTTCACTCTTTCACTTTCATCAAGAGGCTCTTTAGCTCTTCAATAAGTTGAAAAGTGTTCTATCCACTTCTGTTTGCTTTCTGAAAAAGAATGTGTAAAATGTTGTACCAATTATTCTTTCAATGTGCTTCCTCAGGCATGATGCCCCTAGTGAAGATGGGAGACATTGGGCCTGATGGACACGTGGACCACACTTTGCCAGGTCACTTGGTGCTGGTGGAGCTCCCTCTGATCCTTCTTAGTGCTGCCTGAAAGTGTAGGATATATTGGATTGGCCAAGATATTACAAAAAAAAGCCATGGGTGAATTTTTTGGCCAATCCAATACTTCATTGGCCTACTGATTGCCACCAGGTCCTCCTGGGAGCAGCTGGGTCTATGGAACAGAGAATGCTTCCCACGTCCTGTTCTTTGGACTATACAGTGCCAGTGGGGCTACCACTCCATCAAGACACTGAACCTGGCATGCTTTCTGTATGTTGGAGAGCCAAGAGACTTTGGGCCTGGTTTTGCTTCTTCCCCAGGTGGGTGGTCAGATACTGGGTAGCTTATTTTTCCTCAAGTTCTGCAGTCCCCTGGGCAGTATCTTTTCTCTTTTAAACTTGTTAAGATTCTCCATGACCTTCTATTTTACAGTAGTATTTCCAGTATTTTCACTTGTACTTAGTAGAGAGCAGCCAGAAGAGATGTGTTTATGCCATCATGTCCTATATCAGAAGGTTGTTTTGTTTTCTTTTAAAACCATGTTTCTGGGTTGACTGTTTTCAGAGTAAGAGGGTTGGCAAAACATCCTACTTCACTTTACCTCTGGAAATGAAGGTTATACATCCTTAGCCAAACATGTAAAGTTTTCAGTCAGTTTATTCTATCACTCTTATCATCCCCATAAATGTATTTTTTATTTCTCATAATATAACCTATCTCTTCAGTCAAATCACTATCATTAATATATCTTGCTCCCTCCTGCCACCATGTCTTTATTAATGCCATTGCCACTGTTTGGAATCTTTATTTTTCTCAATCAGTTTACATCAATTTGCTTAAGAACAAAATTATAATCATAAACCATTATGAAATTCTGCCTCACTGACTTTATTCTGTGCCCAGTTCTTAGGAGATCTTTTAATCTCCCAAGAGACCTTTTAATCAACATTCCTTCAGCACTAAACATGTAGCATTTCTCCCAGTATATTCTTTTTTCATGAGCTATTTTTTTAATATATTCAAGCCACCTGGAACAGTACTATACATCGAGGAAAAAAGCTTTTAACATGAATTGAAGGGCAATTCTTTTCACTATTTTGATGAAAACTTATCAAATATTTCTGCTTTGTATTTGTGAATATTTCATGCATCTTTTTCTGGATTTTATTTAGGTCTGGGGTGCAGAGACACTGAAGGCAGAATAATTTAGATAATAGGCTCATTTCTGCATTTTGATTTCCATTTGTAGACCTAAATTATGTGACCAGATGTCAAGAGAAAAACTTGAAACTCTCCCAACCTGTGAATGGATGATATTGTCATGAAAAGACAGATGGTAAAGAGTAGCAAACAGTTTCTGGAATGTTTCTTGCTTTGAAAGCCCCTGAAGTTTAAAACCTGACCTTTATTGAAGTTGCATAAAGGCATGTCTGTAAATTTCATATCTATGGTGGATTAAATATACCGACTTACAGAAAGAGAGGATAGAACAGTGGTAGTAAGGGGTGGGGGTAAACAGATGTTGGTCAAAAGCTGCAAAGTCTCAGTTATGGAGGATATGTAAGTTTTGGAAATCTAATGTACAACAAGGTGACTATATTTATTAATACACTTTTGAATACTTGAAACTTTCTAAGAGAGTAGATCTTAAATGTTCTCATCAAACACACAAAAAATGGTTAGTATGTGAGATGATGGAAATGTTAAATGGCCTGATTGTGGTAATCATTTCAGAATGATATATCAAAATTTTGCACACCTTAGATAGATAAAACTTTATTAGTCAGTTCAATTCAGTTCAGTCGCTCAGTTGTGTTTGAATCTTTGTGACCCCATGAATTGCAGCACTCTAGGCCTTCCAGTCTGTCTATCACCAACTCCTGGAGTTTACCCAAACCCATGTTCATCGATTCAGTGATGCCATCCAACCATCTCATCCTCTGTCATCCTCTTCTCCTCCTACCCCAGTCCTTCCCAACATCAGAGTCTTTTCCAATGAGTCAAAACTTCACGTGAGGTGGCCAAAGTTTTGGAGTTTCAGCTTCAACATCAGTCCTTCCAATGAACACCCAGGACTGAGCTCCTTTAGGATGCACTGGTTGGATCTCCTTACAAGTCCAAGGGACTCTCAAGAGTCTTCTCCAACACCACAGTTCAAAAGCATCAATTCTTCAGTGCTCAGCTATCTTTAAAGTCCAATTCTCACATCCATACATGACTACTGGAAAAACCATAGCCTTGACTAGACAGACCTTTTTTTGGCAAACTAATGTCTCTGCCTTTCAATATGCTATCTAGATTGGTCATAACTTTCCTTCTAGGGAGTAACAGTCTTTTAATTTCATGGCTGCAGTCACCATCTGCAGTGATTTTGGAGCCCACTAAAATAAAGTCTGACACTGTTTCCACTGTTTTCGCATGAAGTGATGGGACCACATGCCATGATCCTAGTTTTCTGAATGTTGAGCTTTAAGCCAGTTTTTTTCACTCTCCTCTTTCACTTTCATCAAGAGGCTCTTTAGTTCTTCTTCACTTTCTGCCATAAGGGTGGAATCATCTGCCTATCTGAGGTTATTGATCTTATTCCCGGCAATCGTGATTCCAGCTTGTGCTTCATCCAGCCCAGCGTTTCTCATGATGTACTCTGCATATAAGTTAAATAAGTAGGGTGACAATATACAGCTTTGATGTACTCCTTTTCCTATTTGGAACCAGTATGTTGTTCCATGTCCAGTTCTAACTGTTGCTTCCTGACCTGCATACAGGTCTTAATATCTTCTGCTTCTGTTAGGTCCATACCATTTTTGTCTTTTATCGAGCTCATCTTTGCATGAAATGTTCCCTTGGTATCTCTAATTTTATTGAAGAAAACTCTAGTCATTCCCACTCTATTGTTTTCCTCTATTTCTTTGCATTGATCACTGAGGAAGGCTTTCTTAGCTCTCCTTGCTATTCTTTGGAACTCTGCATTCAGATGGGAATATCTTTTCTTTTCTCCTTTGTTTTTGGCTTCTTTTTTTTCACAGCTATTTGTAAGGCCTCCTCAGACAGCCATTTTGCTTTCTTGCATTTCTGTTCCATGGGGATGGTCTTGATTCCTGTCTCCTGTACAATGTCATGAACCTCCATCCATAGTTCCTCAGGCACTTTGTCATTCAGATCTAGTCCCTTAAATCTATTTCTCACTTCCACTGTATAGTCATAAGGGATTTGATTTAGGTCATACCTGAATGGTCTAGTGGTTTTCTCCACTTTCTTCAATTTCAGCCTGAATTTGTCAATAAGGTGTTCATGATCTGAGCGACAGTCAGCTCCTGGTCTTGTTTTTGCTGACTGTATAGAGCTTCTCCATCTTTGGCTGCAAATAATTTAATCACTCTGATATCAGTGTTGGTCATCTGGTGATGTCTATGTGTAGTCTTCTCTTGTGTTGTTGGAAGAGAGTGTTTTTTATGACCTGTGCATTCTCTTGGCAAAACTTTATGAGCCTTTGCCCTGCTTCATTCTGTACTCCAAGGCCAAATTTGCCTGTTACTCCCAGTGTTTTCCGACTGCCTACATTTGCATTCCAGTTCCCTATAATGAAAAGGACATCTATTTTGGATGTTAGTTCTAAAAAGTCTTGTAGATCTTCATAGAACCGTTCAACTTTAGCTTCTTCAGTATTACTGGTTGGGGCATAAGCTTGGATTACCGTGATATTGAATGGTTTGCCTTGGAAATGAACAGAGATCATTCTGTCATTTTTGAGATTGCATCCAAGTACTGTATTTCAGACTTTTTTGTTGACCATGATGGCTACTCCATTTCTTCTAAGGGATCCCTGCCCACAGTAGTAGATATAATGGTCATCTGAGTTAAATTCACCCATTCCAGTCCATCTCAGTTCGCTGATTCCTAGTATGTCAACGTTCACTCGTGCCATCTCCTGCTTGACCACTTCCAATTTGCCTTGATTCATGGACCTAACATTCCAGGTTCCTATGCAATATTGTTATTTACTGCATTGGACCTTGCTTCTATCACCAGTCACATCCACAGCTGGGTGTTGTTTTTGCTTTGGCTCCATCCCTTCATTCTTTCTGGAGTTATTTCTCCACTCTTCTCTAGTAACATATTGGGCACCTACTGACCTGGGGAGTTCATCTTTCCATGTCCTATCTCTCTGCCTTTTCATACTGTTCATGGGATTCTCAACGCAAGAATACTGAAGTGGTTTCCCATTCCCTTCTCCAATGGACCACATTCTGTCAGACTTCTCCACCATGACCTGACTGTCTTGGGTGGCCCCACACAGCATGGCTTAGTTTCATTGAGTAAGACAAGGCTGTGGTCCATGTGATCAGATTGGCTAGTTTTCTGTTTTTATGGTTTCAGTGTGTCTGCCCTCTGATGCCCTCTTGCAACACCTACCGTCTTACTTTGTTTTCACTTACTTTGGATGTGGGGTATCTCTTCATGGCTGCTCCAGCAAAGCACAGCCACTGCTCCTTACCTTGGACGAGGGGTATCTCCTCATGGCCTCCCCTCCTGACTTTAAACATGGAGTAGCTCCTCCACATTCAAGTATACCTTATTATATATATAACGTGGAGTATATTATGTTATTTGTCAAGTATACCTTAATGAAACTGGAAAAAATTGCATATGATCATTTAACCAAATGGAGAGACATTTTATGTTCTTTGATGATATGGTTTAGTAGTTATAAAGATGTTAATTCTTTCTTAAAATGACCATTAAATTCAGTGCATTCAAAACAAATATTTCAATTTTATTTCTTGAGGAACTTTATTAATTACTCCAAAATTCATATGAAGGAATAATGTACTGTAAGGAGCTGAATTAATCTTTATTTTTATGTATTTATTTATTTTTTAAAGGATAATACACACTTGATTTGTATCTGCCTTTAACATGTACAGGAACTCTCAGGCTCCTTTCCCCAATCTGGTGGATAGAAGGCAGATTCTGGAGGGAGGAAGCATCAGAATGAGGACACAGAGTTCAAGCAAAGGTCTTGCTCTCCTGGGCCAGGAGCATCCCTGTGGGCTGGGACTTGCACTGTCCTCCTGTACCTCCAGGCCATCTGTCAGTCTACTTGGTTCCTCCTGTTTGACCCTAGCTCATCCCCGTTTCCTCATGGACTGGTAATGGGCTGGAGACCCATCCTCCTTTTCTCAGTGTTTTCAGCTTCCTGTCCTAGTTTTCCCATACCTAAAATTCTATTTCTAGGGAGAAAGAACACCAACAACTATAACTTGTCTCTCCCAAGTCCACTCCTAACTCAGGATGGTCAATACAGATATCTGAAAACTGGGAACTCCAGCCACCCAGGGCCCTCACATTTGGTTGGATCTGAGGGAAGGGCAGTAAGCATGAGTGCTTATCTGTGTAAGTTAAGGTTGGCAGTGCCACTGTGGCAGGATGTAGGGAGGCACAGGGCTCTTGGGTGTGCCTGTAAGAGGGGGAAGAAAGCCCCTAAAACCAAGGGCATGGTCTTAGTCATCGTAGAAATCAACATGGGCTCCAGACTTGAACTTGTCGTTTTGCAGCAAGCTCAGAAGTTTCTGGGCTGATATCTTGCAATCCACAAGTTCCCCCTTTCTCTTCAGCTCCTGCAGACTTTTTCGCAAGTCTGGGTCCTCAGAGGTCTCCGGGGCTAACTGCTGCATGTTGGTGTCCAGGGGACCTGGGGCATAGCTCAGCACCCTCACACTAGGTCCTTCTGCTGCCAGGACCTGGAACATCATGTTACGGGCAGCCTTCCCAGCACAGTACAGCGCCCAGCCCTTGAAGGGCTGCAGGGCACAGATGGAGGAGATGTTAACCACGGCCCTGCTGAGGCCAGGACTGTCCAGGAAGGCCTTCAGGATACTGGAAGTCAGGCAGAGTGTGGAAGTCAAGTTCAGAGTCCACTAGTTGTTCACTTCAGCTGGGTCAGCCAGGTCCACCTAGCGTTTGGATACATCTCCAAGAGTGCCCGCGTTGTTGATGAGCAGCACTCGGCCTTCGGGCCTGGGGAGGCCGCGCAGAGTCCCGAGTAGGTGCTGCAGGCCGGGCTCGGCGCCCAGCTCGGCCTCCAGCTGCCGCAGCGCCTCGTCTCTGCGGGCAGTCAGGACCAGCATGGAGCCGGGCGACAGCAGCGGGGCCAGGAGTCTGGCCAGCGTCCGTCCAAAGCCCCGGGGGGGGGGGTGGAGAAGCCCCTGTCAGCATGCAGAAGGTGCGCCCCAGGCAGCCCTCTTGCCAACGCTGCGCTCCATGCCTCCCGCCCGCGCGGGCCGGCTGGGGCGGGGCGGCCACGGGGCCTGAATCAGTCTTTAAAAAGAAAAGTCAGAATTGTCCTACCAGTTACTGACATAATAGAATAACAGCAGTAACACCAGTGCGGTGTTGGTGAGTAAGTAGACCAGTGGAGCAGAAGAGAGCCCAAAATTCATATTGTCTAAATGGTTACCACAAATCAATGAACACATGAAAGACTATTTAATTAATAATCTTGGGAAAACTGGATCACTTTATGAAGAAAGATGAAATTAGCTAACAAAACATAAAAAAAATATTAAACTCTAGATGAATTATTGACATAAACATGAAAGATAAAACTCTAATGTTAATAGATGGAAATGAAGGAGATATTTATGTGTCCCAGGGGCAGGCAAAGAAAGGACTGTTTTGTGTTTATTTGGTAAGATGTGTCTGACTCTTTTTTAACCCCATGGACTGTGTAGCCCGCCAGGCTTCTCTGTCCATGGGATTTCTCAGGCAAGAATGGGAGTGGGTTGGCATTTCCTTCTCCAAGGGATCTTCCCAACCCAGGGATTGTACCCTGGTCTCCTGCATTGGCAGGAGATTCCACCAAGGAAGTTTGTGAAAGAACTGTTAAAATGATATTTTACCAGTATAATTCATAAAGCACGAAAATGACCCAATTAAATTAAAATTCAAGGTTTATGTTCAACAAAAGATGCAATAGACAACGATAAGTGACAATAACAGTAGAAATAAATATATTTAGTGTTTAAAACTGAAAGCTTATGGTAAAGGATTTTGGATTCCTGATCTCAGAAGATTTAACTTCAGGACCAGGGACCAGGCTTGATCACTCAAGAGCTTTTGTGTAGCAGAGTTTTATTAAAATGAAAAAGCGACAGAGAAAGTTTCTGACATAGACATCAAAAGGGAGATGGAGAGTGCCCAACTCTCTAGTCTTAGAAAAGGGGGTTATATACTTTTCAATTGGTTATTACAATAAATCAAAAGAATGTCTGAAGGTTGTAAAAATCTTACTAGATCTACTCCCACAATTTGCATTTTATGATAACAGGGTTAATAAGAAGATTCTTAAGAAGGAGAAACATGTCTTCAAGCAAGATACATTGTTGTTATACAATCCTTGCTAAGGAATATGGAAAATAAAAAATCTGTCCTTTCCTCCTCCTTGAGAATTCCAGACCCCTATCTCCTCCTTGACAGCTCCAGACCCCTTTCTCCTCCAGACTTCTTTTCAACCTGCTTAGAAATTGACTCTCTCAAAACTGCACAAATGGTTAATTTATATAAAATAAGGTAAAGACAGGAACCTAAGTAGAAAAATGATCAATGAATACAAACAAGCAGTTAACAGAAATGGAAACATCAAAGGCTAGCAAGTGTATGAAGAGATGCTTGTGCTCATTAGAAATGAGATAAATACAAATTAAAATAATGAAGAGCTATCACTTTAAATCTAACCTGGTGCCTCAAACAGTTAAGAATCTGCCTGAAATGCAGGTGACTCTGCATTAGGAAGATCCCCTGGGTCAGGAAGATCCCCTGGAGTAGGAAATGGCAACCCACTCCAGTATTCTTCCCTGGGAAATCCAATGGACAGAGAAGACTGGCAGGCTACAGCCCATGGGGTTGCAAAGAGTTGGACACGACTGAGCGACTAATACAACAGAATGGCAAAACTTAGGAGACTGGATGAGCCATGTTAATAAGGAAATAAGGATGTGGGAACTATGCCAGATGCTCTGGTGCCTTGACTCACACCTTTCTGCCTCACCTCTGATTTTAATCCTCTTGGTACAGGTCTATGAACACTTGCAGCTCAGCTCAGCTCAGCTCATGCACATATCACGTGTCTCCGCTTTCCATGCTGGGCTCTTTCAATGTTTGGACAGCTATAGAAGCTCACTGGTCCCAAGGGTATGCACAGATCAGAAGTGCAGGGGCCAGAGAAGGAGAAGTGGGGTTAACACCACCAGGAACAAACATTGACCTGTGAATGTCATAAACTGACAAATGCTTCTGCCTTTGGTCTTTTTATCAAACATAACCAGGGGTGATTCTGTATGCTTTCAGATATTCCTAGCAAAATTGAGTCCTCTTTGCCCCTAAGAGAACTAAGTCATTAAGACACACATTACTGGCTTTCCTTCCTTCTCTGTCTCTGTCTCCCCACTGGCTTATGCTGCTTTCTGAGATCACCTCCTCCATAAATTATCCGTATGTAAATCCTTGTCTCATTCTTTTAGGGAACTTTAGCTAAGATATTCACCATCATGTTCTTCAGGTAGGAATGATGTAATTGTGCAATCTTTCTTTAGAGAAATCTGGCAATATTCATGTAGGTAAATTACATATATGTGTATCCTATGGCCCACCAATTCCTTTCCTAGATATATATCCCCAAATAATTATAAAATAGCTTCATAAGGGGATATATTCAAAGATATTTATTGAAATATATTGTTGAGGACAATAAGAGGCAACCCACTCCTGATCACTGGTTAAATGTGGTCAGTGTACACATGGAGTATTTATTATGCGACAGTTAGACAGACACATGCTTTAGATATACATAGAGCAACATGAATGGATCTTAAAAACACAATACTTGGTTCAAATAAAATAGATAAAAAACAGAATAATATAAGACAGTACCATTTACACAAATTACAAAAACATGCACAAATACATGTTTTGCAAAACACTCATTCAAATATGCAGATATACATTTAACTTACTAACACACTTGCCTATGAGGTAGAAGGGAAAGGAAGTGGAGTATGAAGCTTAAAAAAGGAAAAATAAATAAAGGTTTCTCTCACAAATAATGATAATGCATTATAAATTAAGAAACAAGACTACGGTAACTGAAACCTCTTTACTTGAAGTTCAAACAAAGAAAATACATTTTTAGATGCATATGTATTCCTTCATTTTCAACCTTAAGTTATGTGCTTGTACTACTTAGGGTTAGATTAATCATTCCTCAGTCTTTCATTTCTTCATGTATACAATATTCACTGAGTCTCTTACTATTAATATGTACTAATCTTTGAAAGGGACTTCCCAGATGGCACTAGGGGTAAAGAACCCATGTAAAGAGAAACAGGTTTGATCCCTGGGTCGGGAAGATCCCCTGGAGAAGGAAATGGTAGGGCTCATTAAAATTTACTGTATTTTACTTCCTTTACCACAATTTTTCCTATTTCAGTGGATATTATTTGGGTTGTGTTTTTTACATTACATTTCATTTCATTTAAGAATATTTTTATGTTTTCTTAATGGTTGATTCTATAGTAGTTTGGTGTTTCTAGAAACATTGTATTCTGCGTCATGTTATTACTTATTTAATTATATTCATTCCAGAACATTCCTATCTCCATTTTCCTATGAATCTGTTGCATTATTTCTCCAAGATTCAAAATTTCTTTTATGGATTCACTGTTTATTTAAATTTTTATTGAAAGTAGGAAGCAGAGGTTTTCTAAGAATTATTTTTGCTTACTCTAGTAAATAGTTTTAAAAATATCCTCTTTTAAATTTTTTTCAGATTAAAAAATAAGATGAGAATTTATTAATTGCATCAGATCATTTCAAATAGCAAAAATACCCCTAAAAGCTGCCTTTTACATTTTTACATATTTCACATGTTTGCCATTGGCGAATATGAATACTGGTTTCTGGGATCTGACAATATTTTCAAAAATATACTCTTGCAAAATATTAATTTCAGTAGCAGATTTTTTTAAAAAGAGGCCAGTTACAACTATACCAAGCTAAAAGCCTCTAACCAATAACATGAGACTTACCCTCTTAACAAGTTTTAAGTGTACAGCACAGTATTGTTAACAGTAAGCACAATGTATGATAGAGCTATACAACTCATTTATCTTATACCCATTGGGTAGCGACTCTCCTTTTACTCTTCTTCCCAGTTCCTCCCTAGTAACAAACATTCTACTTTCTGCTTCAATGAGTTTGAGTATTTAGATACCTCGTTTGTATAAATGGAATCATGCAGTTATTCATCCTTCTGTGACTAGCTTATATCACTTAACCTGAAGCCCTCAAGGTCCATCTATGTTTTTGCCTATGACAAGATTTCCTTATATTTTATGGCAAATAGTATTTCATTGTATCATATACAGCATCTTCTTTATACCCATTCATCCTTTGATGGACATTGGGTTGCTTCCACCTCCTGGTTATTGTGAATAATGCTGCAATGACGATGGGAGTCTTCAAGATACTGATTTTATTTCCTTTGAATATATACCCAGAAATTGGTTTGGATCATATGGTAGTTCCATTTTTAATTTTTTGAAGAGCCTCTGTACATTTTCCCATAATAGTTTTATTACTTTGCATTCCCATCAACAGTGCATAAATGTTCCAATTTTTCTACATCCTCACAAATGCTTGTTATTTTCTATTAAATTGTTTTGAATAATGGCCATCCTAACAGATATGAAGTGATAGCTTATTTTGATTTTAATTTGCTTTTCTCTGATGATCAGTGATGTTGAGCATCTTTTCATACACTTGCTGGCCATTCGTAGGGTTCTTTTAAAGTTGGGGGGTGATGTCTATTCAAAAATGGGCTATTAATGGAGATGCAGACATACCGTACAGATTAGTGGACACACGGGGGAGAGGGTGGGGCAAATTAGGAGAGTAGAATTGCAGCATATAACACTGCCATATGTAAAATTATATAGCTGGTGGAAATTTGTTTTATGACATGGGGAGCATGAATCTAGTGCTCTGTGGCAACCTAGAGGGGTGGGATGGCATGGGAGGTGAGAGAGAGGTTCAAGAGAGAGGGGACATACATATACCAGTGGGTGATTCATGTTGATGTATGGCAGAAACCAACACAATATTGTAAAGCAATTATCCTCCAATTAAAAATAAAGCAAAATGAAACATAAAAAGTGGGCTATTCATTTTTGCCTTTTCACTCTGTCGAATGTTTTATTTGTTCTCTACTTCTATTTAAACATCATGTTCAGCTTTTTCTCTTATTTGACAGAGTATTTTCATAAGTCACATGCTGGCTTCACAAAGTATGTATCTTTCAATTGGGGTAGGTCTATACTAAACTGGTCATTGATCCAAATTAGTGTATAAGAAGTCCCCTTGGATTCCCTCACTGTGTCTGAATACTACTGGACTTAATGACTCAGAAGTTTTGCAGGACGCGTGGGTTGATGTATCTTTATGTGACCAAATGAATGATACTGAAGCCTGTTGTTGTTTAGTCACTAAGTCGTGTCTGACTCTTTGAGACCTCATGGACTGCAGCCCACCAGGAGCCTCTGTCCATGGGATTTCCCAGGCAAGAAAAGCCACCTGAGCTTGAGTGGAGAAGAATTTGGAGTTTGGGGCCTGTCTTTCAGGGAAGATTTATCTCTGAACACTTCCTCTTCACCATTTAGTGAATTGCTATTCCATGATTTAAAACACTGTGGATATTTTTCTCTGCTATGTCTAAACTCTCCTCCAGTTACAGAATGTGGCTGAGTCAGAGCATTTTTTTTAACATTCCTGTCTATTACTGCTAAGGTGGAAGTCAAGAGAAGCAAAGTCACAGCACTGTTAGGTATTCCGTTAGGTTTGACCCTGTGGCCCACTTGCAGCTGGTTCCATGTGGTGTGGATCTACAGTAATGAATTTGGTCAAAGTGCCTGTTCTACATTTGTCCCCATTTTTACCCAACTTCCAGCCCACATCCTCCAAATTAGGGAGTTCTGTTCAGCTTGTATTAGGCAGGGAATGCTCTAATTATTCACACTCTGTGAAATGGTATTTTGAGGCTTTTCAGGGTTTTCAATTAACATTTTTCCATTTTTATCTTTATTTTTTCTTTTTCCATTTTTAAAATGCAACTATTCTGTTTTGTGAAGGACACCATGGTGTGTATGTGTGTGTGTTTAAGCAAATTCCATTATATTAGAGTTAGTGGAAATTCCTTAATTTTGGAAAAGTTTGTCTGTAAATCCGTTTTTCTCAAAAGTTGTGTGTTTTACTTTTTTTAAAAAATGTATTCAGGCATTTTAGAAGACATCAGGAGGAGTGGCTGTGACAGCAGCTGTCAGATAAGATGTTTTAAAGCCACTCTTTTTTGTGTGTGTACCAAGATCATATGAAAGCAAGAGCATTCTCTTTTATGGTCAAAAAATAATTACACTCATAAAAATTCATTGACTAGAAACAATCTTATATTATTTCTTTGACAGAACGACTTTTTAAAATTTATGTTAAAATTTTCTATTTTTGTAAAAATATATTTCAAGTACAAGATGAAAGTGTAAGCAATAATTTCACTCATATATGGTATCAAGAATTCTTTGTGATTGCAAAGTCATTTATAAGGAAAGGAAATGAAATTGTAACAAAGTAAAATATTTTGTTAAAAATAAAAGCCAAGTGTTATAATAAGTCTATCCCAAATGGCCAGTTTGGAATGTGTGAGTCACTTCAATAAAGCAATATGACCTTGAATTTTATCTTTACGTTTTTCTAAATGAGCAAGTAAAATTCTCTTAAGTTTTAATGCAGCAGGTAAACAGAAAATCTCCAGATAATTGTTTTTATGATGAATTTTATGATTGTAAAAATGAATTTATGAATATAATTTATTCTCTTTTTTGACATCTTAATAGCAAGAGTATATCTATCTATCTAATCATGTAGCTGTGTTTTCTTCAAGAGGAAGCAATTTATGGACATTGGCTTGCTGCCCTTTTCTTCAGAAGGCTGCAAAAACATGGCATCTGACAGTAATTCTCTTTCAAGTACCCTGTGAACATTTTCACACCCATGACAGGTGCACATCCTGTTCTTCTTAATTTCCAGAAATGAGATCATCTATGTGAACTGTTAAAGGTGCTAGATATATTGAAGGTGTGAAGTGGCACTATGATGGCTTTATTAGAATACTGAACATTTAAAAAAATTATAGCTCACTCTCAAGTCTTATTAGTTCTAAGGGTAAAAGCATTCAGGGGTTACGTGAGTGTCTTTTCTAATTAGATATAGCAACTTCTCTTAGGTTTTCAGCTTACAAGATTTTTTTTTCAAATCCTGTTTGAAAATTTTGTTTACTTTATGAATCTTTTTGAAATGTCAGCCTTCAGTTCAGTTCGATTGCTCAGTCATATCCAACTCTTTGTGGCCCCAGGGACTGCAGCCTGCTAGGCTTCCCTGTCCAACACCAACTCAAACTCATGTCCACCGAGTCAGTGATGCCATCCAACCATCTCATCCTCTGTTGTCCCCTTCTCCTTCCGCCTTCAATCTTTCCCAGCATCAGGGTTTTTTTCCCAATGATTCAGTTCTTCACATCAAGTGGCCAAAGTATTAGAGTTTCAGCTTCAGCAACAGTCCTTCTAATGAATATTCAGGACTGATTTCCTTTAGGATTGACTGGTTGGATCTCCTTGAAGTCCAAGGGACTCTCAAGAGTCTTCTCCAACACCACAGTTCAAAAGCATCAATTCTTCAGCACCCAGATTTCTTTATAGTCCAACTCTCACTTCCATACGTGACTATTGGAAAAACCATAGCTTTGACTAGATGGACCTTTGTTGGCAAAATAATGTCTCTGCTTTTTAATACGCTGTCTAGGTTAGTCATAGCTTTTCTTCAAGGGGCAAGCATCTTTTAATTGCAAGGCTGCAGTTATCATCTGCAGTGATTTTGGGACAAAGCTAGTGGATGTGATGGAATTCCCGTTGAGCATCATCTTTTAGGATTTGAAATAGCTGAGCTGGAATTCCGTCACTTCCGCTAGCTTTGTTCATAGTGATGCTGCCTAAGGCCCACTTGATTTTGCACTCCAGGATGTTTAGCTCTAGGTGAGTGATCACATCGTCATGGTTATCTGGGTCATTAAATCCTTTTTTGTATAGTTCTTCTGTGTATTCTTGCCATCTCTTCTTAATATCTTCTGCTTCTGTTAGGTCCTTAGCATTTCTGTCCTTTATCATTCCAATCCTTGCATGAAATGTTCTCTTGATATCTCCAGTTTATTTTGGTATTTCTCTTTATAACAACAGTTTTTTGGCTTTTAAAAAAGTTGAAATAATATTTGTTTCCCATAGATATTTATTTTTAACATGGTTATATTTTGAATTATATTTTAATATTTTTCTTTTATTTTCATCCATTTATCCATTTTAATTCTCCATTCTCACCATAGCTTAGATTGAAAATATTTTGTATGAGCGCCTTTTCCCCTTCATTTGCTAGTATAAAAGCAATAAATTGTTTTATTATTATCTGCCCATTTGTCAGTTGTAATGCACACTATGTACTACTTCTCTATCCTATTTCTGTCCCACCAAAGCTAGTTATGATCCTGAATGCTCTTTTAAAATTTAATTTATATGTGTGTATATGCTTAAACATGTAACATTTTGCATATTTGGTTTTTTGGTACATTTTCAAAGGTACAAAATTATACAAAATGTTTTATCACTCAACAATATGCTACTAAAGTTCATCTATTCTGTACCTGTGGCTCTAGGATATACTTATATGAATATAATATAATTTATCCATTCTTCAGTCACTAAGTATTTGAATATTTTGTTTGTCATTTTACTTTTTTTACATGTAACAGTACTGCTATGAACATTCTTACAAATGTGTTTCAGAGTTTTCATGTCATTTTTGTTTTGTAGAATGTGTGAATATTCATCTTTACAAAAATGCCAAATTGTTTTCCTAAATAGTTGTAGTAGTTTCCTCTCAACAGTGATATATAAGAGATTCTGTTCATTCAACACTGGATCCTCTTCAATACTTTAGAGTCTTTACTAATTGGAGTGGGTACCTACTGCTATAACATTGTGGTCTTGGTTTATAGTCCCTTCTTTGTGAAGTTAAAACATATATTTAGTCCTCACAAATGTTTATCTTCTACAAAATATTTGTTCATGATTTAGTATGTTTAATTTTTCTTATTTTCTTTTGAGTTTACAAGAATTCTTGCTGTAGTCCCAAATAATCCTTTGTCAGCTGTGTGTACTTTAATACCTTCTCTGTATCTAGATTGTCTTTTTTTTAATCTTTTTTCCTTTATTTATTTATTTTTTACTTTACAATATTGTATTGGTTTTGCCATACATTGACATGAATCCTCCATGAGTGTACATGTGTTCCCCATCCAGAACCCCCCTTCCACCTCCTTCTCCATCCCATCCCTCTGGGTCATCCCAGATACTAACACATATATATGGAATTTAGAAAGATGGTATTGATAACCCTGTATGCGAGACAGCAAAGGAGACACAAATGTATAGAACAGTCTTTTGGACTCTATGGGAAAGGGCAAGGGTGGGATGATATGGGAGAATGGCATTGAAACATGTAAATTATCACATGTGAAACAAATTGCCAGTTCAGATTAGACTGTCTTTTAATGAACAGAAATTCATTCTTTTAATATATTCAAATTTATCAAACTATTTAATTCTGGTGTTAAGTATGGCTTGTTTTAGAAAGCCTCCCTTATCCTCAAGGTTAGAGAGAGATTCACCTGTATCTTATTCTTTAAAGTTGTGCTTTGGCAGACTGGATGGGAGGGGAGTTTGGGGAAGAATGGATACAGGTATATGTACAGCTGAGTCCCTTTGCTGTCCACCTGGAACTATCACAACATTGTTAATCAGCTATACCTCAAAACAAAATAAAAAGTTAAAAAATAAAGTTGAGTCTTGGACTTTTAAATTCTTAATCCAGTTGACATTTATCTACCTATATGATGAGGCATAGCTATATGATTAATTTTGGGAAAGTAGATAACAAATATTTTCAGCTTCACCTAAAAAATATTCTTTCCCCTGAACTGCTAATTCATTTAACAAAGTACATGCATATATTTAAACATGTTTGGTGAGGGTGCTTGTCCCTCCTCCCTTTAGTGAATAGTGTGCCTCATCCCAAACCACTGGCTTTATAGTGAGAGACTGGCATTGATCCCATCTCATGTGGAACACATTTCAGAAAATCCAAACTCCTGGCAGCTACTACATGCTCCAGACCAGCAAATTTCAAATCCATTCACTTCCTTTTATTCTTGTTATGTTTCTGGTTCTTGCTGTGCTGTGCTTAGTCGCTCAGTCATGTCTGACTCTTTGCGACCTCATGAACTGTAGTCTGCCAGGCTCCTCTGTTCATGGGATTCTCCAGGCAAGGATACTGGAGTAGGTTGCCATGCCCTCCTCCAGGGGATCTCCCCAATCCATGGATAAAACCCAGGTCTCCCATATTACAGGCGGATTCTTTACTGTCTGAGCCATCAGGGAAACTCATGAATACTGGAGTGGGTAGCCTATCCCTTCTCCAGGGGACCTTCCCAACCCAGGAATCGAACCAGGGTCTCCTGCATTGCATGTGGATTCTTTACCAGCTGAGCTACCAGGGAAGCACTTCTGGTTCTTAGTTATGGCTAAATATTTAAAGCCCAATTGGAGCACTAGATAATAAAGTTACTAACTCATTTTAACCACACTGAACTAATAATCTTTTAATACTATAGAAACTAGACGGTGTGATCTTAAAAAGGAAAAATTTGTATTTGATCTCATATAATCTTCAATAAAAAATGTATATCTTGGTATAAGTTAAGTCTTCAACAAATGTTGAATAAATGAAATCAGTGTCTACATGATCATTTGGGACTATAGAAAGCCTGGAAAACCTGGATTAAAAAATATATATATGTACATGTGTAACAGCACACATCACCTCCTTAGTTTTTGCTTTACTGAGGTGTTTAAAATTTTATTTTTAGTGATTGAGTGGTTAAGCAATAAACAGTACATATAATTTTATGTTTGGTACTGTCATCACAACATCATTATGTTGTTGCTAGGAATTTTGGGTCTTGTGCTTGAGCAAAATATACATGCAAATAATTCCAGCATATTTGTAAAACAATATTAAATTAAACTGCTTCTATAATGATTTAAAACTAGTTATCACTCCATTGCAAAACACCTATTTAAGCAAACCCTTTTTTTTAACTTTGTATTTTATATTAGAGTGTAGTTGATCGTTGTGATAGTTTCCAGTGTATAGCAAAGTGATTCAATTATACATATATATGTATCTATTCTTTTTCAAATTATTTACCCATTTAGGTTGTTATATAATATTGTTGGTGATGGACAGGGAGGCCTGGCATTCTTCAGTCAGTGGGGACGCAAAGAGTTGGACATGACTGAGCGACTGAACTGAACTGAACTGAACTGAACTGATAATATTGAGCAGAGTTCCCTGTGTTATATAGTTGGTTCCTGTTGGTTATCCATTTTAAATATAGCAGTGTTTTTATAATAAGGATTTAGTAACCACAAGGTGAAACAAAAATTCAATTACCATTTAAATTTTAACTTGATAATAATCTGTTTGCCCTATTCCCTTGCATGATCCAACACTATACACTATATATTATCCATTTAGCAAACCAACTATCCCTATTTTTCGAATTCCCAATTGCACTGGCAGGGGTAAAATAACTGTTCTTTCTAGAAATGTATCAAGTTCAGTGTCCAAAGCCTTTGTAATAAAGCTGCTAATTAGTATATCTCTCTGACTGCTCTTCCCCACTCTCTTCTATTTTATTTCAAATGACCAACAAATGTCTTAATGGGCTTCTGTAGTAAACAAAATGTCACCATTATCATTACACCTCTGGATAATTTTTCAAGGTTTGGGAGCATCAGTCAGAATGGGTGTATTGAAAGCAATATATAAAAATTATTGGCATTAATTTATTTCAGACTCATATGCTTAAGTCATACTAAATGAATTTTGTTCAAAGTAGCATAGGAATCAGGGTACTTACCCCCATTTTATTGGGGTATACTTGATAATCATGTAAAATGTACTCTGTGAAGAACTAAGCTTAAAGAAATACTATCAGATTTATATGGATAATGCCAATATCTGCCTTGAAACAAGGAGAGGTTTGTATTATCTTGGAATATGTCTAATTAATGTCTTGATTCAAACATTTTAATCAAGAATTGCACTGCATACTCATTTAGCAGGCAGCAACTGACATGCTTCCAACATTCTCAAATTCTATTTTGATATGCAAATAAGCAACTTTATGGTTGATTCCATCAATATTAAATTAATTCAATGTCCCTATCGTCTTCTATTCTTAATTAATTCAATTAATTAAATTCCATGTCCCTGCCTTCTTTCCTAAATAAGTTGTCAAGCATTAAATTTCTTCAGGTTGAGCATATAATAATTGGCTTAACTTTATTCTTGGGAAGAGTGTTTGGTCAGATCATTGGGCTCTAACCTAAATTTCTGAAGTTATTTGGGCTTAGGAGTTGATACTGAGCTAAACACTGAAAATGTGCACTGTACTTAAAACTACAGATTCCATGCAGAGAGGAGGGTAGATATGAGCTCTTTCTGGAGTTTGCCTTCCTTGCTGAAAATCCTCAAACAGCTTAAACAGGAGGCAGAGCCATTGCCACCAGCTTCAAGAATTGTTCAGGGGCTTCGCTTGTGGCTCAGCTGGTAAAGAACTGTTCAGTACTGAAAATAATTTTTAAAAATTTAAACCACATATAAGTACTATTGTAAGTACCATGTATAATGTCATTTAATTTACTGTTCTATGAAATAGTTATAATCCCTATTTTGTTTGTAATTAAGGAAAAGAAAGTAAATAATAAGCATTTGATAGTACAGATAGGTACTAATTATTTGGTTGGTTGCCCTTGAGCAGAAGCTTTGAAGTAATCAGGACCTACTCAAAGATTTGATCATCTGTGGCACATTTTACCTCTGCCTCATTTTATTTATATGTCACACGTTTCATACCAAACAATCCCGTCATTAGGGAGACTAGTCAGGATAGTATAGCTTGATCACTGAAATCAGTCTTATGTTAATACATTCAGAATCAGCTGATGGTGAATTTTTATGTTCATGAAAACCTGAGTTCTCTTCCTACAAATTTGATGAATTTCATCTCCATTTACCACATCTAGCAATCAGATATAGGTACCAACCAATCACATAAATTCAAAATCAAGGAAAAATGCATTGTTTGCTTTTACATGTCTGGAAAATGGTCCTACCTCTTAAGGCTAGAAGCCTATAATTCAACAACCATTTATTACTGTCATTTCTGAAACTGACCACATGGAAAGCACTGGGGACACACAAGAAAAAAATGATTCCCACCATCACAGAATTCACAATTCAGTGTGGAAGATACACATGCTAACAATTCATCACAACACACATAAGAGTACATGATAATAAATATATGCACAAATAAACAAATGGGACCTAATTAAAATTAAAAGCTTCTGCACAACAAAGGAAACTATAAGCAAGGTGAAAAGACAGCATTCAGAATGGGAGAAAATAATAGCCAATGAAGCAACAGACAAACAATTAATCTCAAAAATATACAAGCAACTCCTGCAGCTCCATTCTAGAAAAATAAACGACCCAATCAAAAAGTGGGCCAAAGAACTTAACAGACATTTCTCCAAAGAAGACATAAAAATGGCTAACAAACACATGAAAAGATGCTCAACATCACTCATTATCAGACAAATGCAAATCAAAACCACAATGAGGTACCATTTTACACCAGTCAGAATGGCTGCAATCCAAAAATCTACAAGCAATAAATGCTGGAGAGGATGTGGAGAAAAGGGAACCCTCTTACACTGTTGGTGGGAATGCAAACTAGTACAGCCACTATGGAAAACAGTGTGGAGGTTCCTTAAAAAGCTGCAAATAGACCTGCCATATGACCCAGCAATCCCACTGCTGGGCATATACACCGAGGAAACCAGAATTGAAAGAGCCACGTGTACCCCAATGTTCATCGCTGCATTGTTTACAATAGCCAGGACATGGAAGCAACCTAGATGCCCATCAACTGACGAATGGATAAGAAAGCTGTGGTACATATACACAATGGACTATTACTCAGCATTAAAAAAAATTCATTTGAATCAGTTCTACTCAGGTGGACGGAACTGGAGCCTATTATCCAGAGTGAAGTAAGCCAGAAGGAAAAACAACAATACAGTATACTAACGCATATATATGGAATTTAGAAAGACGGTAACGAGAACCCTGCATGTGAGACAGCAAAAGGAACACAGATGTATAGAAGAGACTTGTGGACTGTGTGGATGAGGGCAAGGGTGGGATGATATGGGAGAATGGCATTGAAACATGTTAATTATCATATGTGAAATCAATCGCCAGCCCAGGATTGATGCTCCGGGCTGGTGCACCGAGATTTCCCAGGGGGAGGGAATTGGGAGGGAGGAGGGAGGGGGGTTCTGGAGGGGGAGCATATGTAAACC
>ML662346.1:173730-208657 GCA_007570785.1 Antilocapra americana | reverse complement strand
AAACTTCTACGTCTAAACCAATAAAAAAATATAAATAAATAAATAAATAAATAATTTAAAAAATGCATACAATATTGTCATCATGTTGATACAATATAGTAGTGAAAAAAGAAACACTGCATAGGGAAAGTGATATCTGAGCATGGCTTTGAGAGATAAGTAGGTGTTTACCATGAAAAAGAGAATCAAAAAATGAAGAAAAAAAAAAACAACGAGACCATCATTGTTCAAATGTACACAACAAGACAATGAATGTCTTTGGTTTCTTTTGGAAAAGTTAGTTACTTCTATCCTTAAGAACTGGGTCACACTACTTCAGAAATAGTAGAAGTAAAATCACTGTGCATTATTAGAGGGAAAACAAACCAATTTGATGTGTTTTTGAAGAAGAATCTTGTGCCTAGCACTGTGCTACAGATTATGAGGAGTGATGTGTTAGTTGCTTCGTTGTGTCTGACTATTTGTGACCCCATGGATTGTAGCCCACCAGGCTCTTCTGTCCATAAATTGTTCAAGCAAGAATATTGGAGTGAGTTTCTGTGCCCTCCTCTAGGGGATCTTCACGATCCAAGGATGGAACCTGAGTTTCCTGCATTGTAGGCAGATTCTTTACTGTCTGAGCCACCACGGAAGCCCTGGTGTGATAGGTAATGAGAAATGATAGGTAATGCTGAATCTCAATAGGTCAGAAATGTCTCTTATTAGCAGCTTCCAGGACTTTTGTGAGTACAGTATTTCACTGTCACTGTCATTACATTGGTCATAATAGTATATTTTATATATTGTGCTGGACTTGAATTATAAGGATTGTATTTATGGTATTTGTAGTTTGGCAGATAGTCACCTATAGTTGTATATTAGGCATCATTTGTATCTGGGACACCTTTCCCATGACAGTCTTAAGCCACTGATAACAGTGTCTCCTTCCATAGTATAATACCTCTCATCATTGATTCTAGAAATAGTTGCTAAATGGAAATGCAAAGTCATGCCCCAATTTCTGGCTAGCACTCTCAATACAAGGGTGATTTTAGAAAGGTGTAATTTAGGGGGGAGGGCTTAGGAAATAAGAGCAATAAATGACAGATTCTTTAATTTCCTAAATTCTAAATCAATTGAGACATAGGACAAGGTAGCCTGACAGATGATTATCAGAATATCAGCTATAATTTGATAAAGTGATACTGGAGAGCATGTGTCCAATTGCCTAGCAACAGCTACCTTCCTATTATTGCACCCTAGAAGGATTACAGGCACAGCTTTAACACCTCCACACCACCCCAAACAAGTGTAGAGATCAGATCACTTACTTTCCTATCTTGGTTGAGTGCAGAGTAGTGTGTTCCTTCATTGTAGTCAACCAGATCTCCCAAAGAGAAATATTAGGGCAAAAAAACACCTACTTCTTTCTCGAAAACTCACTAACCAGATCAATCCCACCTCCTTCTGTAGAGAGGATGGAAGTATTAGCAGTAATTAATGTCCCTTCACACAGAAAACTGAAGTCAAGAAAAAGGAGGTCCTCTCCACATGAATTAACAGAAAACATAAACATATGTAACACAAATGAAACAAAAGATATCATGTCAATGCTAACAAGCCTCGCAAAACTCCTATATTCACTGAGGGTAGATGATCCCTAGAAACTTAAAGAATTAAAGAGAAAAAGACTAAACAGAGTTTTTTCTGCCTTGGAAATTAGAGTGTCTGTGCTGCCTACTCCTGTATCAATTTTGATTCCTAGCAGAAGTCTTTTAATTAATCACTTGATAATTTTGGTTTTCTCTGTGATAATAATGGGCTTCCATGTAGCTCAGTGGTAAAGAATCCACCTGCCAATGCAAGAGGCACAAGAGACCCCAGATGGATCCCTGGGTTGGGAAGATCCCCCGGAGGAGGAAATGGCAACCCACTCCAGTATTCCTGCCTGGAGAATTCCACTGACTGAAGAGCCTGGTGGGTTACATTTTCTTCTTCCTGAAGATTTTTCAAGAACTTTTCTTGGAGGGCAGGTCTCTTGTCAATGACTTTCTATTGGGGATGTGGAAAAGGGAGGGTTTCTAAAAGGCTTTATTTCTTCTTCATATTTGAAGGATAATTTTACTGGATTGTGTTCTCCTTTAACATTTTAAATATCTCATGCCACCCTTCTTACTTTTTATGATTCTTGATAAGAAGTCCACTGTAATTGTTATTGTTTTCCTTCTACACACAAGCTGTCCCCAGTGCAGTTTAAATAGGATGTTCCTAGGTATAGTTATTTAGTGCTTTTCCCATTTGATATTCTATGAGCTCCCTCAGTTTATGGTTTGATGTCTGTCATTAATTTTGGAAATTTTTCAGACATCATTGCTTCAAATATTTCTTCTCCATTTTTTGTTTCTTCTTCTTCTGATATTCCAATTATTCCCTTTGAAGTTGTTCCAAAGTTCTTGAATGTTCTGGTAGGGGTTTATCCCCCATTTTTCCTTTGCATTTCAACTTGAGAAGTTTCTAGTGATCTATCATGAACCTCACTAATTTTTTCCTTGGCTATGTCTGGTGTATTAATAAACCAAACAAGAACCTTCTTCATATCTGTTACAGAGATTTTCATGTCTGTAATTTCCTTTTGATTGTTTTCTTAGAAATTTTCCTCTCTGCTTACATTACCCATCATTTCTTGAATGTTTAATTTTTTCATTAGAGCCCTAAGCATGTTAATCATTGTTATTTTAATTTCATATCTGATAATTCAAAATCTGTGTCCTATCTTAGTCTGATTCTTACCCTTGCTTTGTCTGTTCAGAATATGCTTTTTTCTTTTGTTTTAGAATGCCTTGTATTTTTGCTGCTGTTGTTGTTAAAAACCAGACAGGATGCATTGGCTAACAGGAATGAAGATAAATAAGCCTATAGGGTGAGAATATATATTAATTTTTCCAAGAACTGCCTTGTGTCTAGTTTTTTTTTTGTAAGTATAGATACTGAAGGTATCAAATTCTTAAAGTGTATTTTTGTCCCTTCCAGTTTGGGTTCTATAATTACTCTTTTTCACAGAGATTCGCTCTCTTGGAGGTCTTTCAGCTATATTCCACTGTTACCATACTACAGGTCTGTTGGCATCATTGTAGTATATAGGGGAGATTATCACTATAATCTCCTGATTAAATGTCAGTCTTTCATTGGATTTATGCCTTTGGCCTATGACCTTTGCAAGTGTTTCTGAATGCTAGAGGGGGCTGGAGTGAGAGAATGTCATTCCCTCAGGTGGTATAGGGCTCTGGTAAGTCTTTCCTGCTGGAGAGTAGAATGTTTTCCTTTTCTTTTTTTGACATGCACTGATATGTACACACTGTGTGAGCTGGGTCATCATTGCTGCACATGGGCTTTCTCTAGTTGCAGAGAGTGAGGACTACTCTCTAGTTGTGCTGCACAGGCTTCTCATTGTTGCAGAGCACCAGGCATCAGTAGTATCAGCATGCAAGCTCATTAGTTGCGACTTGCTGGTACACAGGCTTAGTTGCTCCATGGCATGTGGAATCTTCTTGCACCACAGATCGAATTCGTGTCCCCTGAATTGGCAGGTGGATTCTTATCCACTGAGCCAAGAGGGAAGTCCAAGACTGGGATTCTTATGCAGAATGCTCTGGGCATACTTCAGATGGATACTTTGCCCCTATTTCTGCCAGAGACATATGATTTTCCTTGGCTCTTTAATATGAGAAAGAATTAGGACTCTTGCAAATAAACTTCACGTGAATGTGAGGGTCCATGAGGCCCTGGTTGTTTCTCACTTTCATGCTCATCAACCTTCAGCTTCCAAAAAATCATTAAAATCACCTCTTAAGTGTTCTGATTAATTTATGGCTCTGGCAGTTTCTATTCCAGAGAAGTAGATTCCAACAACAGTTCTCTGGATTGACTGTCTATTCATTATTCATGAACTTGTGGTTCTACAAACTAAGTTTAGTTCTGGGTCTCTTTGATTTTTAGTTTGTCTGGCTTTACTCTTGTTGTAAAGATGGGAATGAAAATTTGAAAGCTCTTTGCCTGTCAGAAGTCACTCCATAATAGACTTTATTACTCCAAGCCAGATTGCTGGTATGGTAGTAAGAGTATGTCTCATAAACCAAATAAGAGGATGTTATTTATTTGTGCTTATGGACTTCCCTTAAGCTGTACTTACGGAAACAGTAGCAGACTGTATTTTGCGGGGCTCCAGAATCACTGGTTGGTGACTGCAGCCATGAAATTAAGATGCTTACTCCTTGTAAGAAAAGTTATGACTAACCTAGACAGTGTATTAAAAAGCAGAGACATTACTATGCCAACAAAGGTCCATCTAATCAAGGCTATGGTTTTTCCAGTAGACATGTATGGATGTGAGAGTTGGACTATAAAGAAAGCTGAGCACCAAAGAATTGATGCTTTTTAACTGTGGTGTTAGAGAAGACTCTTGAGAGTCCCTTGGACTGCAAGGAGATCCAACCAGTCCATCCTAAAGGAAATCAGTCCTGAATACTCATTGGAAGGACTGATGTTGAAGCTGAAACTCCAATACTTTGGCCACCTGATGAGAAGAACTGACTCATTTGAAAAGACCTTGATGCTGGGAAAGATTGAAGGCGGGAGGAGAAGGGGATGACAGAGGATGAGATGGTTGGATGGCATCACTGACTCGATGGACATAAGTTTGAGTAAGCTCCGGGAGTCGGTGATGGACAGGGAGGCCTGGAGTGTTGCAGTCCATGGGGTTGAAAAGAGTTGGACACGACTGAGCAACTGAACTGATCTGATGGACTTCCCAGATGGCTCAGTGGTAAAGAACCCAATTGCCAATGCAGGAGATGCAAGTTCAATCCCTGGTTCAGGAAGATCCCCTGGAGAAGGAAATGGCAACCCACTCCAGTATTCTTGCTTGGGAAATCACATGAACAGAGGAGCCTGGTGGATGCAGGCTGGACAGAAGAGTCCATGAGGTCACAAAAGAGTTGGGCACAACTTAGTGACAAAACAACAACAACAGTGTGCACTTATAGCGATTGTTCATAAGCTTGTTTCTTTATGATTAAATAAGTATGATTCATTTTTTTCTAGCTTGTGGACATGTCTGAAAGGAACTTATCAGAATAACGTCAATATTTGATAATTTTATTACTTACGATAAAAGTATATGAGTCTTCTCTTTCTTGGGACTGTTTCCAAAAAAAGGAACTGTAAGATAACTATTATGGATATCATATTTGAGAAAATAAAATTTTGATGGGCCTTATCCCTGACCTGAGTCTTTTATCCCATAATATTATTATTACTAATCTGTTTTGATATCTGTCTTTTAAGAGAACTGAGCTGTGTCTATCTCAGACTTTTAGCTTAAAGTCTGGTTTGGTAAATCTCAGAGATTGGACTTTTTAGATCTAGTATCAGACTGAAGAAGGAAATGGCAACTCATTTCCAGTATTCTTGCCTGGAGAATCCCATGAATGGAGGAGATTGGCGGGCCTACAATTCATAGGGTCGCAAAGAGTTGAACACTCCTGAAGCTTCTTAGCACACACATAAGACTATCAGAGTTAAAAGAAATTGCAATGATTAGCTTAAATGGTAATGTGATTTGTCCAAAGTTGCAAACTAATTTAGAAAAAAAAAAGAAATTACAATTTAACTGAAAATGTTCAAATGCCTTTATAAAAAGGACTAAGAGAATTTTGAAAACAACAAATAAATGTGATGTATTAGAGGGCCTCCAAACCAAGATATACATATAAATAACTTAAAAAAGCTTCATAAAACAATAAGTACTTTTATAAAAAAAAAGAGACAGTATTGGAACTAGAACTCAGGTCTACAGTCACACAGCTCATGGATTAATTAATTAAAGTTCAGCAAATATTTATTGGTGCTGCCAACCCCTAGTAATTCCCATTTCAGTCTGTGTTTTAATGAGTTTAATTTTTTTAGTAAGTATTAGTCGCTCAGTCATGCCCGACTCTTTGCAACCCCATGGACTGCAGCCTACCAGGCTCCTCTGTCCATGAGATTTTCCAGGCATGGATACTGAAGTGGGTTGCCATTTACTTCTCCAGGAGATCTCCCCAACCCAGGGACCAAACCCAGGTCTCCTGCACTGCAGGCAGGTTCTTTACCTACTGAGCTACAAGGGAAGCCCCTTAACTTTTTTAGATTCCACATATAAGTGATATTATTCAATATTTATCTTTGCCTGATTTGCTTTATCCTGAGAGAGGTTTTCCATAATGGATGGATGTTGGATTTTGTTAAATTCATTTTATATGACTCCTGAGATGATCATATATGTATATTTTTTAGTCTGTTAATATGATGAATGATGTTGATTTTGTTATACCATTTCTGCATTCTTGGGATGAACTTCACTTGGTCATGGTCTATTACTGTTTTATACATTGTTAGATCCAATCTGCTAAAATTTATTTACATCTTTTGTTGTTATTGTTCACTTGTTCAGTAGTGTCCAACTCTTTGAGACCCCATGGACTGCAGCACACCTGTCGTTTACCATCTCATGGAGCTTACTCAAATTCATGTCCAATTAGTCAGTGATGCCATCCAACCATCTCATCCTCTGTCGTCCCCTTCTCCTCCCACCTTCAATCTGTCCCAGCATCAGGGTCTTTTCCAATGAGTCAGCTCTTTGCATCAGGTGGCCAAAGTAATGGAATTTCAGCTTCAGCATCAACCCTTCCAATGGACATTCAGGATTGATTTCCTTTAGGATTGACTGGTTTGATCTCCTTGCAGTCCAAGAGACTCTCAAGAGTTTTCTCCAACACCACAACTCAAAAGCATCTTGCATCAATTTTTGTGAGATATATTGGAATGCTTTTGCCTACTTGTGCTATTAGCCTCATACTGGTTTCATCAAATGAGTGCAAAATATCCCTCTTCTGCAGTGTTTTGGAAGAGCATATATAGAAATCACTTTATCTATTCTATAAATGTTTGGCAAAACTCTCCAGTGAAGTCATATGGGCCTGGAGATTTTTATGTGGAAAGATTTCCAAGTAAAAATGTATTACCTTTAATAAAGTGTATATATCTTTTTAATATAACTTTGGTAGTTCATGGCTTTCAAGGAAGTTGTCCATTTCGTCTAAGTTGTTGAATTTGTTCTTAATATTCCTTTACTATCATTTTATTTTTTAAGAATATATAGTGATGTAACCTCTCTCATCCTAATTTTGGTCAATTGTGTCTTATTTTCCCCTGATCTGTCTGTCCAGAAGTTTATACATTTTATTAATCCTCTCAAAGGAATTGATTTCGATTTTTTATTGTTTTTCTCTTTTTTATTTTATTGAATCCTCCGTTAAACTTTATTATTTCGATTTTCTGCTTATTTTGAACATAATTTGCTCTTCCTTTTACAGAATTTTAATGTGAAACAACTTTTTTTCTAACATAAGCATCTAGTGCTATAAAATTCTCTCCAATACTGCTTTAGAAGCATGCCACAAATTTTCTGAATGCTTAAAATTTTTCTTTTTATCACTGTTTTAAAATAACTTGCTTATGATGTGACTTGGTATAGATTTCTTCATGTTCTTGCACAAGAGATTTGTTGAGTTTCTCCTGATGGATTGCTTTCATAAACCTGGAAAAGTTATTGACTATTATTTATTCAAATGTCTTTTGTGTCACCACCATCTCCAATAAGGAGTCTAGTTACATGTATATTAGGTTACTTGAAGTGATCCCACAGATCAGATATGATCTTTGAATTTTAAAGGATTATTTTTTCTTCATGTGTTTAATTTTTGATAGCTTCTATTGTTATATGTCCATAACATAATCTTATCTTCTGCAATGTCTAATTTATTATGAATCCCATTCAGTATATTTTTCATCTGATGTATTTTAGTGTTTAGCTCCAGATGTTTCATATGTGTCTTAACTTTTTGAATGTATGCAAAATATAGTTATGAAAACGTTTAATGTTTTATCTGCTAATGCTAACATCTGAGTCAATCCTGAGTCAGTTTTGATTGATTAATTATTATCCTCATTATGATATATTTTCCTCTTTATTTGTATATCTGGCAATCTTTGATTATATATCAGACATTGTTTTGTTTTTTACTTTGTTGAGTGCTATACATTTTTGCATTTCTGAAAATATTCTTGAGCTTTCTCTTGGGACGTAGTTAAAATAATTACAATCAGTTTGATAATTCTGTGTCTTTCTTTTAAAATTTATTAGGAAGGACTAGAGCAGTGTTCAGTTTGGTGCCAATTATTCCTGTCTAGTGAGGCAAGGCTTCCTAAGTTCTCCACCCACTACCACAAGAATTATGTGTTTTTTCTGTCTCGTTCATCTGGTTGGTGAGAATAGGCATTATTACTAGCTCTGTATGAGAATGGGCCACTCTTTTCTGATCCTTTTTGAGTACATTTCCCCTCTGGCCTCAGGTGACTTTTTACATGCATATGTGCTTCTCAGTTCTCAGTCAAATACCAAAGGGACATTCTCTAAAGATCTCTAGGGTTCTCATTCTGTGCAACTCTCTTCTCTGTGTCACTCTATCCTGTGAACTCCTAGTCACCTTGTTCTCCCTGGACTCTCAGCTCCATTTCCTTAACTTCCATTTCCATACCAAGGGTGCTCCACTTGAATTATCCTGCTCACCATAGCAGTCTGGAAACTCAAACAGATAATCTGGGATTCACAGTGCTCAGTTGATTTGTTTTCCCTTCTGTCTTGAATTACATTCCTTTATTGCTTGATAGCCAATGTCTTGAACTCTACTATTTCATACATTTTGTTTATTTTTGTTTCAGGAGGGAGGGTAAATTTTGTCTTTGTTATTCTATAACAGTCAGAGGTAGACATCTCCATTATGTGAGTTTAACATTAATCTGGACAAATATAGTACAGTGCTTTTCAGAAAGTCATGTTTAGAGTTAGACGTGTGTTACAATTCAAATTTCAACCCTAAACCTCTTTGTGACTTTGAGCAATGTACTTAACCTAAGATAATGCCAAGAGTCGATGAACAGTACAAATAAATGATTAAGAGCATGAGCTCTGAAGTCAGCAGTATGTCTGGTGAACCTCAGGCCTCATTATGCAGGTGGATACCCTTTATATCATGATGTGGAGATGACATGAAAACACATGTTCTCAGCTGGACAGTAGCTTCAGTGATGAGAGAGGAAGATAAGAGGGGCTTAATCATGCTTGCACAGTTTATTCTCCCAGGCTCTCCAGTCAGTTAAGTCACTCTTCCTCTAGTGAGGAGAAAGGCCAGGAACATTACTTTAGGGAAAGGGCTTCATATAGAATAAGTGGAGTGAGAAATAAGTAACCACTCACCTCCAAGAAAAAAAAAACATTCAATTCTTGGGAAAAACAGACAAGTAAGAATTGCCTAGTGTTCATGTTGAACTTGAGACCTCATTTCTTAAGTTCAATAAGAAGCCGCTGCTGCTGCTAAGTTGCTTCAGTCGCGTCTGACTCTGTGTGACCCCATAGACAGCAGCCCACCAGGCTCTGCCATCCCTGGGATTCTCCAGGCAAGAACACTGGAGTGGGTTGCCATTTCCTTCTCCAATGCGTGAAAGTAAAAAGTGGAAGTGAAGTCCCTCAGTCGTGTCTGACTCCTAGCGATCCCATGGACTGCAGCCTACCAGGCTCCCCCATCCATGGGATTTTCCAGGCAAGAGTACTGGAGAGGTGGTTATAAAAAAAAAGAGGTTATTAAAAAAATAATTTTAAGCCCTATTTATACCAACTAGAATCTTTTAAGAAATTCAAAGTCCTTTTTTCTGTGGATGATCTACTCTCAGAAAATACCATAGCCCTCACGTGGTCTTTTTATGGTCGAAATTCTGTGTGATATGTTTGAACTGCCCAAAATCAAACTATGAGTAAAGAAATTAGGGTATTGAGACAGATGCTCTTTCTGTGATTTACAAGAAACACCATTTCTTAATAAGACATTGATTAGCGATCACTCTGCAGAAAACATCCTGTGTACTGAAGCATGTAATAAACTGTCAGGAAACAAATTGAATCAGCAACTAACCTTTTGAAAATTCCTCCTAAATTTATTTGATCTTTTTCATAAAAAGAAAGGTGAAAATATTGTTATTTCTTAGCATTTTATTCTTGATTTGGATGTAGGTCACATATAACTAGGAATTATAAATAAAAATGTGATATCTGACATACATAAATGTGTTTCATGTAGAGGTTAGTAAGTAAGATTGTCTTTCTGTTCTCTTTTCACTTTCTTTTATTAGAAGGGTAAAACCTTTTATTTTATTGGTCCCCCAAATAGGAATTAGCACACTAATGAAAAGGAAGAATTTTAATTTTTTGAAAATAAGATTTATAGGATTTTGTTCATCATTAGGCCAAACTAAACCACCAGGTCTTTAACATATTTTGTCTTCAGTCTTGAGTTCTTTTTGACTTAGCAAATCAATATCAATAAAAATCTTCAGCAGCATAAATGGATTAAATTCCTACTATATATTATCTTTATAATGTTATAAGATTCAGCTTCTTACTCAAAGATTTTCCAGTCTAGTTAAAAACCCCAAACTATCAAATGCCCATTGGAACCAGAGTTCTCTGAAAGTTTGAGAAAAGAGTGATGAGTATAAGTTCTGGTGAATATGAAGGCTTAATGGAGGAAATGTCCTTAAGTAATAGGTAGGAATTGGATAAGTAGAGGAATTAAGGGAGAATATTCTTAAATTTGCGACCTGCATGGAAGTAGAAATGAGATTTATGTAAAAGAAAAATAATTAATGCATAAAGTTCATGATAAGGAATTGGTGGAAATAGGAATGGGGACATAGGATAGATTTCAAATATGGAAATTTGAAAATATGGTATTCAAGATCAATGGACTGACAAATGTGCCATTAAGGTTCTGTGCAAAAGAACAATGTGCTCAAATTTTCGTTTTAGGGAATTAGAGGTTATATGAGGAAAGGCAAGATACAGAAGAAGCAACAGACTGCCATAGTCATTTAGGCTTAAAATATAGAAGGAAATAGAATTAAAAAGGAAAATTAACATGTCTCTAATTATACCAGGAGATTTTAGCACAGATTTTTGTCTCAGAGATTGAGAAGATTATACAGACAAAAGACAAATAGGATATAAAAAAATGAAAAACACTATTAACAAGCTTTATCTGGAGATGATATATCTGCTCCCATTGTTTAGATGTTATGCATTCACATAACACAGATATTGACCATATACAGGCCACAAAGTAAGTCTAAAAATAGAATATATATTTATTTCTATTATATCAGTAGAAGTAGACCACTTCTACTGATGACTATGTGATAAAGTTAGAAATCAATAAAGCAAGAGTAGCCCCCATACACTTAGAAAGTGAGAAACAAAAAAGAAATCTACATAATTTATGGCTCAAAGAAGAAGTCATAATAGAAATAAGAAAATATAACTGAACAATAATAAAAACATTACACTTTAGATTGGAGATGAAGTTAAAATGACACATAAAAGAAAATGTATATTCTTAAAACCTTCTTTTCCTATTTGGAATTTTAAGGATAAATATTACATTAGTAGCCAAATTAATGGCTACTTTGGAAAAGTACAAAAGAGTCAACTCAAAAAACTGGAAAAAAGAAATAATACATATGAAATAGAAGAAAATAATTTAATCCAGAAGTGGTTATAAAATGAGAGAATAAGCAAAATCAAAAGCTGGTTTTCTGAAAGATTTAATAAAATAGACACATCTCTGTCAAGATTCAAATTCTCCAGGATAAGTTCCATGATGGGAGTGATTGCATTTGTTGTTTTTGATGTTGATCATGTTTTCACCACTGTTTCCCTAGAACCTAAGAAAGCTCCTGGAACGTTTTGTGTGTTGAATAATATGTGTTATGAAATGTCATGTTTGAGATGATGAGCTGCCGTCTAAATGGAAGGGTAACAGGATGAGGTCCATGTAAAATAGCACTAGTCTGAGAATCAAAGCCTCCTTACAGGTACAGGTTCAGCTGTGTAATGTTGAGAAATTAACTTATCTTCTCTGGACATTAAAAATAGAAATAGAAAATAAAAAGGTATGAAATTCATTCACATCCTTTCTAGCTCTCAATCTGAATCTCAACTCCACATCTGTAATTTACTTTTCTTAATTAGAAATTACAGATTTATTCATTTTTTTGTTTGTTGTGCATTTTTAACCAGTAAGCTTCACAGGATAACCTTATCTGTTTTGCTTCAATGTCTACCCAAGACCTAAAACTGTCCCTGGCACTTCCTAGTGTCTAATAAATGTTTGTTGGCTGGCTGAATAAACACTACAGTGGATAGACTTAAGACACAGAGCTTGAAGAGAGACCTATAGGTATAGGTCATTAGCAGTAAGATATACATGCGTACTGCTTGGGTAAAAAGTTCTGAGCGAAGTTAATAGCTTTAGGAGGCATCAGAAAAAAGGTATGAAGCTGAAACTCTGAGGAAAGAAATCATTAAAAAAATGTGGGCCTCTCAAGTTTTTTAAGGGTATATAATTTCCTACTTAAAAGGTAATGCAGAGTCATTGCACAGAAGTTGAAAAATAGAGAAATGTACAAAGAAGAAAACAACACATTTTAAAAACGCATTTGAAAATGCTTGTGATTCACTAAAAACTCTAGTTTCAACAACAGGATGTATCCACTTGTCTGTACTGTGGAAGGTTGTGCGTGGGTGGTTTGGGGTTGGGAGCTGTTATTAAGCAAGCAGGAAACCTGGCCCCTGTCCTTACTTAAAGAGCTTGCAATTAAATTGAAGGGACAAAACAACCTTGCTGAAATAATCAAGAATAATTCCAAAGTACTATGTGATTAAGGACATAAACACACACAAAAATTAAAATGAGTGTTGTACTGAGCGCTAGAGGTGTAAATCTGTAATCAGCATGGGCTGGAGGATGGAGTTAGTCAGGTTTCACAAAAGACATACACTTTTGCTTAGGACATAGCAGATATAGGGTCAGGTGGTGAGAGTGCTGTATTAGGGAAGGGAGACAGGTAAATAGGAGAGAGAGAATGCCTACTGTTTGAATGAGAGTTGTTACAGGCCTCCTTTCCTTTGCAGTTTTACAGAGGCAGTTCTTGTATAAAGCCATGGCCTGGGAGCAGCACGATCTGGGCTCTAGTTTCATCTCTGTCACTAACGAGCTTCTAGAGAAGTTGCCTCAAGCTTTGTACCTCAGTAGGACTCAGGTTTCTTCTACCTCTGATATTAAAGGGAATATCCATAAAATCTGTCATTTAAATCACTGCTCACCTGTTTTGTCTCTTTTGACTTTCAAATAAAGCATGTCATTAATGAAGAATGCAAGTTGATTTGAGAGGAAAAGCATTTATTTAGCAAAACATTACTTCCCCAACTATGATCGTTTTTTCCAGACTTGAGAATATTTTAAACCTGAGGCAGAGCCAAAGGCATATTTGCATAATGATTGATATAAAAGCTATGCCACCTCCCACTCATCTATTCAGCCTGTACCCAGAATGGGAGAAGGCTCTGAAACACAAATTTATGTAATGCAAAACTCTCCCTGAGAAGTACCAAATTGCATACTTAAGTACTTGTCACAGGGATATGTTCAATGTTTTATAAGTACTGTGTAATTTTCAGAATCCACAAACAATTTGCCTCCTGTGAAGAAATCCTCCCCATTGACTACTAGATTCTCCTGCCAAAGGCAGACAAAGCCCTGAAGTTCTATAGTCAATGGTTTCTCCCCCGACAGTGTTTTTCTTTCTTTTTTTCTCTTTTTCTTTCTCCCTTTCTCTCATTCTCCCTCCCTCCCTCCCTCCTTCCCTTTCTTCTTCCCTGGATTTCTTCCTTCTTCCTTCTTTCTGTCTTTCTCCTCTCTCTCTCACTTCCTTTCTGTCTCTGACTCTCTTTCTCTCTGAGTTCCTCTCATTTTTCATCTATCAGGCAGCCTCACTCCCTCTCTCACCAATTATCCATTAATATTAAATTAATCTTCATAACCTTATTGGCGAAGGCTTTTCTGGGAATCTACATTCAGACAGTTGAAGTCTTTCTTGTCAGCTTAAACTCAAGGAAAAGAATCATAGGTGTGTTCAGGTAGCATAATAAAAAGAATAATGAAAATTCATGTCAAATGTGAAAAGTCCATGAAAATAAGACCACACGGTACATTTTTATTAATACACCAGTTGAATAAAAGTGTGAAATCTGTCAGCTAGAACAGGAGAAAATGAGAAGTCTCAGTATTCAGAAGAGTGAACTCTTCATTGAGTTAATTAATTCTTACACTTCTTTCTGGAAATGCAGGAGTAAGACTTTTCACAAGATTTTTCATTCTATTCTGCAGATCTGAAACACATCCCCTTATCCTGTTGTTTCAGAAATAACTTTGCTATTACTTAAATGTCACTGATAGATACCTCTTGAATGCTCATCTTCTTCTTCTTTATGTAATTCTTTCTTTCACACAGCTCCAAACTCAAACCTTCAACATATATACCAATCAAAGTCTGTTTTTATTTTGAGCTGCCTGGAGAGGATATTACAAAGGACATAATATCTATGCATTAAAGAGCAATAAGATTATTCAGAGGCAAAGTAGAGGCATTCGCTTTCTTACTTATCTTCAGTTGATTTCAATCAAAAGAACTGTCAAATGTAAGGCTGAAGGAAAATGAACACATAGTACTTAACAATGTCCTATTTCTTTCTTCACTAACAATCATTTTTAGAGTTTGCAGGTCATAAAAAACAACTAAAACAACCAACAAAACAACAATGATTCCCCAACAAATCTCTAGGTAGTTGTATGGTTTTTGTTCTTGAGATTTATTGACTCAATTCAATTTATCATCATTGAGTTCTATTGGGCTTAAATAGGTAATTCTGGTGATTTAAGGCACTGGTTTGTTCGCCTGTGTGTGGGCGTGTGAAGTCTTATCAGTTGTGTCGTTGTGACCTTATGGACAGTAGCCTGCCAGGCTCTTCTGTTCAAGGGATTCTCCAGGAAAGGATGCTGGAGCGTGTTGTCATACCCTTCTCCAGGAGATCTTCCTGACCCAGGGATCAAACTTACATCTCTTTATGTCTCCTGCTTTAGCTGGTGGATTCTTTACCATTAGCGCCACAGGGGAAGCGGTTTGTTTGCCTAGTAGAGATCAAATTTTGACCAGTTTTAGATGCACTTCTGGCTCCTTTAGGGGTGGTGTCATTGCATATCTGAGGTTATTGATATTTCTCCCAGCAATTTGATTCCAGGTTGTGCTTCATCCAGCCCAGTGTTTCTGATAATGTATTCTGCATATAAGTTAAATAAGCAGGGTGACAATATACAGCCTTGATGTACTCCTTTTCCTATTTGGAACCAGTCTGTTGTTCCATGCCATCACCCTTATAGCAGAAAGCAAAGAAGGACTAAAGAACCTCTTGATGAAAGTTGAAGAGGAGAGTGAAAAGTTGGCTTAAAGCTCAACATTCAGAAAACTAAGATCATGGCATCCAGTCCCATCACTTCATGGCAAATAGATGGGGAAACAATGAAAACAGTGGCAGACTTTATTTTGGGGGGGGGGGGCTCCAAAATCACTGCAGATGGTGACTGCAGCTGTGAAATTAAAATATGCTTGCCCCTCCAAAGAAAAGTTATGACTAACCTAGACAGCATATTAAAAAGCAGAGACATTACTTGGCCAAAAAAAGTCCATCTAGTCAGGGCTGTGGTTTTTCCAGTAGTCATGTATAGATGTGAGAGTTGGACTATAAAGAAAGCTGAGCACCGAAGAACTGATGGTTTTGAACTGTGGTGTTGGAGAAGACTCTTGAGATTCCCTTGGTACTGCAAGGAGATCCAACCAGACCATCCTAAAGAAAATCAATCCTGAATATTCATTGGAAGGACTGATGTTGAAGCTGAAACTCCAATACTTTGGCCACCTGATGAGAAGAACTGACTCATTGGAAAAGACCCTGGTGCTGGGAAAGATTGAGGGCAGTAGGAGAAGGGGACGCCAGAGGATGAAATGGTTGGATGGTATCATCTACTCGATGGACATGAGTTTCAGTTAACTCCAGGAGTTGGTGATGGACAGGGAGGCTTGGCATGCTGCAGTCCATGGGGTTGCATAGAGTCGGACACGATGAGTGACTGAGCTGAGCTGTGAGTCCTTTGTTCCAATAGAGGATAAAGAATTGTCCCCGCTCTGATTCTGGGCTAAGAAGTATAATTGACAAAGAATATAAATCAGAAGGAAGGCTCAGATATACAGGAATCCTGAGCAAAACTGTCGAAGTTCTTTTCAACTTTGGCTGCCTCACTTGTACTAATAACTACTCCAGAAAATCTATGACCTACAAGTTACTATAATTATAAATAATCTACAGTTAGTAAAGAAGCTTATAATTGTTAATCATTCATTAAGAAAAAAATAATTATTATACCACTATTATTAGGCAAGCTTTGTATTAAACTATTGGTATAAAATACAAACTATCTGCAAGGCATTCATAGGGCTCTTATTTTTAATCTTTTAGTCATGTACAGAAACACCATAGTTGAGGACTGAAGCTGAAAATAACAATATATGAATGGATCTCCATTCTATTTTACTGTTTCTTATAAACTAAACTCTGAGTAGACAGGAATGGACCTTCCTCCAGATACTTGTAATACAGAAGGCCAGACTCATTGATGTAATCACTGTAGATGGCATAGAGATAATTTCATCCTCAGAGAAGGCTATTTGTCAAGCATCATTTTATGAGGTAAAACTAGAAAAAAATAAATAAAATGATCATTTTTATCCTTACTGCCATTGTCTTTTGTCAAGTACTAACTGATTTTCTCTTAATAGATATTAACTCCTTCAATCCATCATCTACACCACATACAGAGGGAAAGTGAAAAGTGAAAGTGAAAGTCAGTCATGTCCGACTCTATGTGACTGTATAGTCCATGGAATTCTCCAGGCCAGAATACTGGAGTGGGTGGCTTTTCCCTTCTCCAGGGAATCTTCCTGACCCAGGAAGCAAACTGGGATCTCCTGCATTGCAGGTGAATTCTTTACCAACTGAGCTATCAGGGAAGCCCAAGTTGTCTACAAATACCAGTTATATCACTTCATTCCCTACGTGCTCCCTGCCCCCTGCCAAAATGGTTTGTTAACTGTATCATTCAGATTAGATTTTGAAGACAGTATTTACATTCCTTAATTAACTAGACTCAATGTAGTTTTCTAAAAAAATCTTATCTCCAATTGGAGCACCCAAAACTCCAGCGACACTGCTGTCAAAGTTTAATAAGCAAGGGCTTCTCTGGTGGTTCAGTGGTTAAGAATCTGTCTTCCAATATGCAGGTTCCATCCCTGGTTTGGGAACTAAGGTCCAAGATGCCACTCCACATCTTTACTCACAACTATTCCCACTACCTGAAAAACATTTCCCATCTAACAAAATTCATTTTCTTCACTGCAGCTCACCTAATCTCCATATTATCAAATTCACCCTGTTTTTCTCCAGCTGAGATTAATTACTCTCTTGTGAGTGCCCTCGAGCACTTTCTATAAACCCTTGATATAGGATATAGATCATTCTATTACTAATAGATGCAGGTTGCAGCAGCATCCTCTGTCTTCTTGAGTGAGTTGTGGGAACTTGTGTCTAAGAACTGGTCTGTTTATTTTTGCTTTTGCTACTTAAAATGAGAATTGTTCATGAACAGTCAGAGGCAGACACAGAATAACACCATGGAGAGGTGGATGAAAGTGAAAGAGATTTATTATACTCGCAACTCCTAAAGGAAAAAGGCACGGGATGCCATTCAGATGGACATATGAGAGGATCTCCAAGGGAGCAGGCTCAACCAGGCAGATTGGAGGCCAAGAGAGTGAAGACCCATGAGAAAGTGCCTTTATTGAAGGTCACTGTGGAACACACAAGTAAGAGACATGAGGAGAATTTCTTTGAATGCCATTAAGTCACAATCAGGGGAGGGCAAGACTGGTGAACTGTGTCAAGGACCAGCCTGATAACACTGGTGCACCTAGCCTGCACAGGGTGTTCACAGATGGTGGAGATGTTGAGGCATCAGGAAAATATGAATTTTAAAAATTGTACACTACTATTGATCCCATGATGCCTCACCATTAACAATACTAATTGATTCCCTTGGTCATAGACATGTTAAAGGTGAGTGGAACAGCTGGGCCAGGTGGCTGAAGTTGGATCAGCCAGGGCAGATGCCAGTCCTTGGTGGGTGCTGCTGCCCAAGCCACCCTGAAGACACTGTTGGGACTGAAATGGGCCTGGGCTGGAGACAGTCCCTGGACAGCACTGCACCCAAGGCTTCCTTGGCTGAATGGCTGGGGTTGAAGCTGGAGTGGGCCTGGGCTGAGGGGAGTCCCACAAGGATTCAGTGACCACACTGAATCTGTGCTTCTGACCACAGGGAGGGCTTCAGCAGTTGCCTGCTCTTTGACAGAAGTTCTAGGGTTAGTAAATGGATTTTCTTCCCTTAGAGTCTAGCTGTCCTTTAAACTGCTGTTTCTTCACTGTGTCCCGTGGTGGGTGAGTGCATTCAGGTCCCTCAGCTATCCCTTCTGACTGCAGGTTGCTGAGTCAAGAGTGAGTTTCCTATGGATATCATGTCTCTGTCTTTTCTACCCATTTCTATGCAGTCATTCTGTGTATGCTGCTGCTGCTAAGTCACTTCAGTCGTGTCCAACTCTGTGTGACCCCATAGACAGGAGCCCACCAGGCTCCTCTGTCCCTGGGATTCTCCAGGCAAGAATACAGGAGTGAGTTGCCATTTCCTTCTCCAATGCATGAAAGTGAAAAGTGAAAGGGAAGTCACTCAGTCATGTCCGACTCTTCACAGCCCATGGACTGTAGCCTACCAGGCTCCTCTGTCCATGGGATTTTCCAGGCAAGAGTCCCGGAGTGGGTTGCTGTTTCCTTTTCCACATTCTGTGTATAGTATGTGGTCAATCAGCCCTCAGGTCTTCTTCAGGAGGAATTGCTCTACAGGCAGGTGTAGATTCGGTGTGTCTGTAGAGGAAGTAAGCTAACAGTTTTCCTATACAGCCATATGCCCTTCCCCCAAATCTGGTAGGTTTTTAGCCATTATTTCTTTAAATATTCTTTCTGTCCCTTTCTTTCTCTCCTGTCCTTTTGGGACTTCATCATGCGGATGTTCATGTACATGATGGTGTTTCACAAGTCTCTTGGGATATATTCATTTTTCTTCATTTTTTTCCTTTCTGCTCAACAGATAATCTCAATGATTTTATCCTCAAGCTTGCTAATTCTTGCTTCAGCCTGTTCAGATCTGCTGTTTGACCCCTATAGTGAAGTTTAATTTTGGCTATTTTACCTTTCAGCTCCAGAATTTCTATTTGATTATGTTTAATAACTTCTGTCTCTATATTTGATTCTCTATTTGAGAAGACTTCATCCTCCTGTTTTGTTTTTGTTCCTTGTCCACAATTTTTTTTAGCTATTTGGTCATATTTAAATCAGTTCATTTAATCTTTTCTAATATGTCCAGGGCATTTTCCTTGACAGCTTTTTATTTCTTTTCTTTTCATGTGACTGGGCCATACTTTTTCATTTCTTTGCATGTCCCATTATTTTTGTTGAAAATTGAACTTTTTGAATATTATAAAGTGGCAACTATATAAATCACATTCTCCCCCTACATGGGGTTTGTTTTTCAGTTTCTTCTGGTTTGTTCTTGTTTTCTTGTTTAGTAACTTTTTAAAACTGTTTTGTAAAATCTGTGTCCTTTGTCACATGTGACCACTGAAGTCTGTTCTTCATTAGTTAAGTGGTTAGCCATTGTTCTGACACTTAAAAGAAATACCTAGAGAAAAAAGAAAGAAAGAAAGGAGGAAAGAGGAGTCTCCTAGTCTTTTCAAATTGGATTTGTATTAGAACTCTTTTTCAATGCTTATCTAGGCCATTTACTACTTTGCCTTAGCTTTCACTCCCTGCTTGCACTAAGTCTTTAGGTAAGCTTGAAATGAAGTTTAGGTTTTCTTGGGACTTTTCTGACTGTGTGGGCAGTCCTGGTCATGAACATGGTCTTTTTGAATCCCCGGTATATATGGGAACTTATAGAATCCCTTAGTTCCCTTCATGTATTCTTTCCTAATCTCATCCTTCCCAAGTTTTCCGGTATGCCTTGTTTCAACTGTTGCTCCTTGTCACAGTGTGCTATGGCTAAAACTTGTGCTTTTACATGCTTTTGGAAGATACCACCAGGAAGCCAACTCCGCTCTGGGAACATTCATCATCAGGCAAAATACTGACAAATTCACGTACTTATTTCTCATGAAAGATCAGGCAGTTCCAAATGGACACACAGTTCCTTAAGGATTAAGGTCCATATTGCTCATTCTGACACTAGCAACCTTCACCGTTACCTCACTAACACTCCCAGTGTAAAGACTGGTGGATGGTAGGTAATCAATCTAAAATGCCACGTTATTCTCCCTTCATCATACCTTCTCCTGATTGTTGTGAAGTTTTAACTAGAGTCTAGAGTTCTGTAAAAGTTAATCTGATAATTTTTGCCAGCACATTAGCTGCTTTTGTGGTGAGACAGAATCTTGGAGTTTCCTACTCCATCAATTTCTAGAAGACATCTTTTAAAACCAGTATATATTTTCTATATTGGGGCATTCTTTTTCTTCCTCGAAAAGATGATGCCAGTTTTGACTTTCATTCATAAGGAAGTAAAACTGTATAAAATTAAGTTCTAGCTACATTAAAAAAATAGAAAACTGTATCAAATAAATGTTTTTTTTTCAGTTACTGGACAGTGGGCAACAAAGGATTATGATCTTTGAGAAAAGAAAAAAGGACATAGTTGAGGCTTACAGGTACCTGAATTTCTATCAGGAGAAAATTTCTGGATCACAGAGCAGGGAGGATAAACTCAAACAGAGGTTGGTGTTCTTGCTGAGTTAAGTAAAGTGATATATGAGTTTTAAGAGGCTGAGACAACTAGAATCTGAGGGGCAGAATACTGAAAAAAAGGAAGCTATACAGAAAAATAAATCCAGTAATCTGCACGAGTGACTGAAAGTCCATTTGTATACATATAAAATGAAAGGCCTGTCTGTCTGTCAAAGTACGATTTTCTGAGGAAAAAGACGATTACAGAATCTGTAAGTCATAACACCCCAAAGATCATATAGGGCAAGGGATCATTTGACTCCCCAAAAGCCAGAATGAAGGTACCTCATTGACTATTCAGAGAATTCATTATAGACCCTGGAAGGATTATACCTTAGCAGTGGGGCTAAATTAGTCCCAGTATAAAGGCTACCCCTCACCACAAAAAAGCTATAGAACAAGCATAGAAAGGAACAAGGTTACTGTAAATAACTGAAATGCTTGTTATATACCTAATATGTCTAAAGATTCAAAGAAAAATATGAGAGAGCAACAAATTATAAAAAGAAAAAATCTACCAGTGAAAATTCAATATTGGAAATTAACACTTTAATAAATAAGATCATTTGAAGCAATTCTACTCAGATGGACGAAACTGGAGCCCATTATCCGGAGTGAAGTAAGCCAGAAGCAAAAACAACAATACAGTATATTAATGCATATATATGGAATTTAGAAAGACGGTAACGAGAACCCAACATGTGAGACAGCAAAAGGAACGCAGATGTATAGAATAGACTCGTGGACTTTGTGGATGAGGGTAAGGGTGGGATGATATGGGAGAAGGGAATTGAAACATGTTAATTATCATATGTCTAATCAATCGCCAGCCCAGGATTGATGCTCGGGGCTGGTGCAGCGAGATTTCCCGGGGGGGAGGGAGGAGGGAGGGGGGTTCTGGAGGGGAAGCATATGTAAACCCATGGTGATATCATGTCATTGTATGGCAAAAGCAATAAAAAAAAAAAAAAAAAAATTTGACAAATCCAAAAAAAAAAAAACCCAGCAAATCAGACACTGGAAAACAATATTTATGAACTTGAAGATCTAACAGTAGATATTATCCAACAGCAAACACAGTAAGAGAAAAGACTTACAAGACAAGGCAACATTAGTGAAAAATGACACAATATCAAATATTCTAACAGACACATAATTAGATTGCCAGAAACAGTGAGATAGATATATATTTGAAGAAATAATGGCTGAAATTTTTTCAAATTTTTGTGAAATAGAAACCCACAAATCTACCAAGATCAATAAGCAGCTACCAAGAAAATTAAACATAAAGACAACCACTCAAATGTACATCATGGTCAAATTGCTGAAAACTAGTGATAAAGAGAAAATCTACCTGAGTCAAGAAGCATGTTTCATACAGAGAAAAATGATCAAACCTTGAACATGCTTCTTTTTAGAAATTCTGCAAGACAATAGAATCATATCTTTTAAATTCTATCAGGAAAAGGAAAATTCTATATACAAAGAAAAGTGAAGGTCGCTCAGTCATGTCCCATTCTTTGCAACTCAATGGACTATAGAGTCCACGGAATTCTCCAGGCCAGAATACGGGAGTGGATAACCTTTCCTTCTTCAGGGCATCTTCCCAACCCAGGGATCAAACCCAGGTCTCCCTCATTGCAGGCAGATTCTTTACCAGCTGAGCCACAAGGGAAGCCCAAGAATCCTGAAAATATAGTTCAAATGTGAAATAAAAACAGAAGTGAGGAAAATTTGGTCTTAGTGGACTGATAGTATAAGATATACTAAAGGAAGTTTTACACACAGAAGGAAAATATTACCAGATGAAGGCAGAGATATATAGAAGAAAATGAAAAGCATAAAAAAGAAGTATGTGAGTCAATATGAGAGACAATTCTTTTTTATGTTTAACTTCCTTGAGAGATAATTCCTTCAAAATAATAATTAATAATACATCAAGGGGTTTATCACAACTATAGAAATTAGATGTATGACAGCTATAGCACATTAGTACAAACGAAGAGGGCTTGCCTCCTCTAATTTTGGAAGGCTCTTATATTTTACATGAAGTAATATGCTATTTTTTAAAATTAATTTGTTTATTTTAATTGGAGGCTAGTTACTTTACAATCTTGTCGTGGTTTTTGCCATACATTGACATGAATCAGCCATGGGTGTACATGTGTTCCCTGTCCTGAACCCCCCTTCCAGTAATATACTATTATTTGATGTTAGACAAATAATAAGGGAAAGGTGTACATTGTAAAACTTAGAGCACGGACTTAAAAAGTAAAACACATAAGGTTAGTTAATAAGCTAAATGTGGAGATTAATAGAATCCCAAGTAAGTTAGTTATTCCAAATGAAGCCTGGAAATAGAAAAGGGAATAAAGAAGAGATGAATCAAAAACAAAGTTGGAAGACTTACACTACCTAACTTCAACATTTACTAAAAGTTACAGTAATGATATTGGCATAAAAATAGAAATATAGATAAATGGAATAGACTACAGAATCCAGCACATTTATGGTCAATTCATTTTTGACAAAGGTGCCAAGGTAAATCAATAGGGAAACGAAAGTCTTTTTAATAAATGGTGCTGAAACAATTGGCTATCCACATGGAAATAAAATAACTTTAATGATTACCTAACACCATATGCTAAAGTTATTGCAAATATATGCTAGACCTTAATGTAAAAGCTCAAATTATAAAACCGGATGGAAACATAAGGAGAAAATCTTATTAGGGTAGGAAAAGTTTTCTTAAACAGGATCCAAAATGTATGAATTTTGAAAGATAACTTGATAAACTAGACTTCATCAAAATGGAGAACTTTTCACTTTTCAAAAACACTTATTATATTGAAAAGATAAGCTCTAAAACACAATACTTATATCTGACAAAAGGCCTGCCGGTATCTAGCACATATGATCTTACACCTCAATAATAGAAGAAAAACTCATGATAACAGCTAGAATTAAAAAAACAAAAGGTGTCAATGTCAAGTATTGAAGAATGTGGAGCAAATGGAACTGCCATGCGGATGGTGGAGCATAAAATAATACTACCACTTTTGAAAACAATAACAGCTCCTTAAAAGTTAAATGAATACCATCAGTTCAGTTCAGTTCAGTCGCTCAGTCATGTCCGACTCTCTGTGACCCCATGGACTGCAGCAAAGCCAGGCTTCCCTGTCCATCACCAGCTCTTAGAGCTTACTCAAACTCATGTCCATCAAGTCAGGAATGCCATCCAATCATCTCATCCTCTGTCATCTCCTTCTCCTCCTGTCCTCAGCATCAGGGTCTTTTCCAGTGAGTCAGTTCTTCTCATCAGGTGGTCAAAGCATTAGAGTTTCAGCTTCAGCATCAGTCCCTCCAATGAATATTCAGGACTGATTTCCTTTAGAATGGACTGGTTGGCTCTCCTTGCAGTCCAAGAAACTCTCAAGAGTCTTCTCCAACACCACAGTTCAAAATGAATACCACACATCCCAGCAATTCCACTCTAAGGAATCTACCCCAAAGCAGTGAACTATATATTCACATGAAGACCTGAATATGAATGTTCATGGTTATCCTAGCCGAAATCTGTGACCAGCCAAATATCCACCTACTGGCAAATGATCTAGATGACAAAGAATACTATGGATAAAAAAAAAATGAATGACTGGTAACACAAAATAATATGAATAGATTTTGAAAACATTATGCCAACGGGCTTCCCAGGTGGCACTAATGGTAAAGAACCCTTACTGCCAATGAAAGAGACTTAAGAGACACAGGTTTGATACTTGGATTGGGAGGATCTCCTGGAGGAGGAAATGGCAACCCAATCCAGTATTCTTGCCTGAAGAATCCCATGGCCAGAAGAGCTTGGTCAGGGTGCAAAGTCCATGGGGTCGCAAAGTGTTGGACACGACGGAAGTGATCTAGCATGCAAAGGAACTAGATAAAAGTTAATATATATTCTATGACTCAATTTTATATATAACACTAGGAAAGTCCAAAATCAGTCTACAGTCACAGAAAGAACACTGATTACCTGTGTTAGGAGTCAGAGAAGGCTATTGACTCAGAAGGGGCACAGAGAATCTGTGGTTATGTAAATGCCACATATCTTGATTGTGAAAGTATATAGTGAGGGAGAACCAAGTTCAGTTCCTGGGTCAGAAAAATCCCCTGGAGAAGGAAATGGCAATGCATTCCAGTATTCTTGCCTGGAGAATTCCATGGACAGAGAAGCCTATGCAAAGGGTTGCAAAGAGTTGGACACAACTGAAGAACCTTAGCAGCATTAATATATACGTATGTGTATATACCTCAAACTATAATCTGAAAATAAGAACATAATTTATAAATAAATGATCCCTTAATAATACTGATTAAAAAAAGATGGTTTCTTAGAAATGAAAAATAAGACAGTATTTTATTGTTCTCTCTCATATTGTGGCTTTTCCCATTAATCAAATGATCTATGTATTTTCTGCTCTTCGAAGGACATTGATTATTCCTACTCCTCCATTTACTTTGGATCACATGCCTTAATCCAGAGCTAGACAGTTTGAAACAATGACAATATTTAGAAAAGAAATAACATAGACAGCACAGCCATTTAGGCATGCTGTAGGTTACACAAATTCAAAAAGCACATGAAATAAGGAAGGAATGAATAAAAGAGGAAAGGAAGAAGGAAGAAATAAAGGAAGGGAAGAAGGAAGAAATCATGGTATAAAACAGAACTTTTGGAGTCAAACCTGGTATCTCAGATGGTTAAAATCTGCCTGGAATGTGGGAGACCCAGGTTCGATCCCCTGGAGGAGGGCATGGCAACCTACTCCAGTATTCTTGCCTGGAGAATTCCCATGGACAGAGGATCCTGGTGGGCTATAGTCCATGGGGTATCAGAGTCAGACATGACTTAGTGACTCACTTGGGAATCATAAATCTGTAATCTAATCATGACTATACAACTGTCTTCATTGGTTTGGGATGTTATAATGAAATATCGTGGACCAGGTAGCTTATTAACAACAGAAATTTATTTCTCATAATGCTGGAGGCTACAAGTTTAAGATCAGGATACCAGCACAATTGTATCAGGGCCATCTTCAACTATTCATTGTATTGTCACGTGGTAGAAGGGACTAGGAGCTCTGTGGGGTCTCTTTTATAAGAGCACTAATTCTATTCATGAAGGTGCCACCTTGACTGTGCCAAAGCCTTTAACTATGTGGATCACAACAAACTGGAAAATTCTTAAAGAGATGGGAATACCAGACCACCTGACATGCCTCCTGAAAAATCTGAATGCAGGTCAAGAAGCAACAGTTAGAACCTGACATGGAATAACAGACTGGTTCCAAATCTGGAAAGGATGTCAAGGCTATATATTGTCACCCTGATTATTTAACTTATATGCAGAGTACACCATGAGATGCTGGGCTGGGTGAAGCACAATCTGGAATCAAGATTGCTGGGAGAAATATCAATAACATCAGACATGTAGATGATACCACACTTATGGCAGAAAGTGAAGAAGATCTAAAGAGCCTCTTGATGAAAGTGAAAGATGAGAGTGAAAAAGTTGACTTAAAACTCAGCATTCAGAAAACTAAAATCATGGCATCTGGTCCCATCACTTCATGGCAAATAGATGGGGAAACAATGGAAACAGTGAGAGACTTTATTTTGGGGGGCCCCAAAATCACTGCAGATGGTGACTGCAGTCTTGAAATTAAAAGACACTTGCTCCTTGGAAGAAATGTTATGACCAACTTAGACAGCATATTCCCAACAAAAGCCTGTCTAATCAAAGCTATGGTTTTCCCAGTAGTCATGTATGGATGTGAGAGTTGGACTATAAAGAAAGCTGAGTGCCAAAGAACCGATGCTTTTGAACTATGTTTCTGGAGAAGACTCTTGGGTGTCCCTTGAACAGCATGGAGATCCAACAAGTCTACCGTAAAGGAAATCAGTCCTGAATATTCATTGGAAGGACTGATGCTGAAGCTGAAACTCCAATACTTTTGCAACCTGATGCAAAGAACTGACTCATTTAAAAAGACCCTGATGCTGGGAAAGATCAAAGGCAGGAAGAGAAGGGGACAACAGAGGATGAGATGGTTGGATGGCATCATCGACTCGATGGACATGAGTTTGAGTAAGCTCTGGGTGTTGGTGACAGACAGGGAAGCCTGGGATGCTGTAGTCCCATGGGGTTGCAAAGGTCACAACTGAGTGACTGAACTGAGCCACCCTCATGACTTAAGCACCTCCCAGAGGCCCCATTTTCTCATACCATCATATGGAGCATTAAGTTTTCAACATATGAATTCTGGTGACAAAAACATTTAGACCACACCAGCCAGCAAATAAGCCATTTTCCTCTCCATGTCTCACTTTCCCTACTTGTAAAAGAGCCGGGTGTAGGGATGGATTCAATTGTTTCTAAGTTCTATGCTTCTACATTTTATATGTCTGAAAAAGTGATGTATACATTCAAGTTCAATAAAAGAAATTGACTGATTTGGTTATATATTCTACTATAGTGAGATTAGAAGCCAAGGTGGATAGGCTCTGAAATCAGAATTCTGGGTATGAATCCCTGCCCTGCCACTTTTTTGTTGTGTGGCCTTGAATAAATTACTTTACCTTAGTTTCTTCATCAGGGCTTCCCCAGTGCCTCAGTGGCAAAGAATACACCTGCAATGTAGGAGATGAGGGTTCGTTTCCTGGTCTGGGAAGATCCTCTGGAGAAAGGAATGGCTACCCACTCCAATATTCTTGCCTGGAGAATTCCATGCACAGAGAAGCCCAGCAGGCTATGCAGTTCATGGGGTTGCAAGGAGTTGGACATGACTGAGAGACTCAGCGTGAGTGCAAGTTTTTTCATCAGTAAAACAGAAACCAATATAAAATATCAAACAGATGTCTACGGTAGCTGTGAAAAAAAAGAAAAGTGAAGTCACTCAGTCATGTCCGACTCTTCGCAACCCCATGGACTGTAACCCATCAGGCTTCTCTGTCCATGAGATTTTCCAGGCAAGAGTACTGGAGCAGATTGTCCTTTCCTTCTCCAGGGGATCTTCCCAACCAAGGGATCAAACCCGGCTCTCCCAAATTGCAGGCAGATGCTTTTACCCTCTGAGCCACCAGGGAGGCCCACCATAGCTGTAGGGCTGATGAAATGAGATGACATGTGTAAAATGCTTAGCATGCTTGGCACATTGGACAGCCCTCACCAAACTCTTGCTATCATGCAGTCAAGAGTATCATGAGTCAGGTGGTAGGCCTTGTGACTCTAATGTCACATCTTTATATAAATAGTCAAAGAAGGGCTAATCACAAAGGACTGTCCCGGAGACCACCATCAGTTTTGTCCAACTATAGAAAAATATGCAGAAACTTTTATCTCCTTTAAATACTTGTCAGAAGTTAGCCTAGGTGGTTAGTTTCTTTTTTGTCAGAGATTCTTTTCCATGCTGGCTTGAAATTTTCTGCCGATATATTCATGATGCTTTTTACCATGGCATCTTCCTAACATTCTTCATGAAAAACAAAGATAGGTAGTTCAAGGCATCAAAGGAGAAATGCCCATCAGTTATCTCTATAAGATACAAACTGTGGTATTTTTAAAGTTTCTTGGAAATATTGGGCATTTTCTCCCAAAAAATGCTGACTAAGAAAAGCATTTTTTAAGAGAAAAAATGATTTAAAAATATTTGTCCTCAATTCATTAATCAAGTCTTAGATACAATTAGTCTTAAAACAAAACCAATTCAGAAAGAATAAGGAATGCTTTTCTCTTTCCCCAAAAACAGTGGCATGGAATTAACTCCTCTACCCTTCTATTACCCTTCTCTCACCATGAAGTCCTTATTGCCTTAAGGAAGCATCCAGAGAATTTAATCACATCTTACACAATTGTTTTCCTTGATCACCTCCATTTTCCATCCCTTCTCTTCCTCAAATTGACATCTCTTGCAGTTCAGCTTCTCCTCAAAGATTTTTCTAAGTGCATTTTGCCAATATATTTTTCTTCAAGACCTAGTTGTCCTTTAGCAGCATATTTAAACTTAGTTCAGTTCAGTCGTTCAAGTCATGTCCGAGTCTTTGTGACCCCATGGACTGCTGCATACCAGGCCTCCCTGTCTGTCACCAACTCCCAGGAGCTTGCTCAAATTCATGTTCATCAGGTCGGTGATGCCACCCAACCATCTCATTGTCTGTCATCCCCTTCTCCTCCTGCCTTCAATCTTTTCTAGCATCAGGATCTTTTCCAATAAGTCATCTCTTTGCATCAGGTGGCCAAAGCATCAGAGTATCAGCTTCAGCATTTCCTTTAGGATGGACTGGTTTGATCTCCTTGCTGTCCAAGGACTCTCAAGAGTCTTCTCCAACACCACAGTTAAAAAGCATCAATTTTTTGGTGCTCAGCTTTCCTTATGGTCCAGTTCTCACATTCATGCCTGCCACTGGAAAAACTATAGCTTTGACTGGATGGACCTTTGTTTGCAAAGTAATATCTCTGCTTTTTAATATGCTGGCTAGGTTGGTCATAATTTTTCTTCAAAGGAGCAAGTGTCTTTTAATTTCATGGCTGCACTCACCATCTGAAGTGGATTTTGGAGCCCAAGAAAAGAAAATCTGTCACTGTTTCCATTGTTTCCCCATCTATTTGCCATGAAGTGATGGGACTGGATGCTATGATCTTTGTTTTTGGAATGTTGGGTTTTAAGCCAACTTTTCCACTCTCCTCTTTCACTTTCATCAAGAGGCTCTGCCTTGACCCCAAATGGTGTAACAACTTTGGGCAGTAGAACAAGCCTTAAAGGGGACTGGGGACATTTCCCTGTGCTTATTTTTCTTGACAGAGATTATTGAAACTGGAATGTTCTAAAGATAAACTTTTTTTCCACCACTAATAGTGTCCTTGAAATATTCTCTGGTAATATTAAGTGATTAAATAAAAATAAGACATTAACTCTTCTGGTTGAGTTCTGGAAATATTCTTTGGGAGTGACGATCTGTATAGCTTGTAGAAAGGCATTTAGTCAACTGAATTTCTACGTAAACATTACAAGCCTAGAAAAAAAGATATGCTAAATAGATAACTGGGAGGAAGTTGGCTATAGTGTCTTTGATATTTATTACATGTTTAATTTCTTGCTTCTGAAGATGGTTCTGTGATAAGAAAGAGCAGAAAGTAAAAGTTAGGAGCCCTGACTCTGACACTAACTCCCCATGTGATCCTGGAGCAAGTCTTCTCCACTCCCTGAGCATCCATTCCATTATCTACAAAATTAGGTAGTGATGAAAGCATTTATTTTTAAAAAAATTTTATTGGAATATAGTTGTTTTATGATGTTGTGTTAGTTTCAGGTGTACAGAAGAGTGAATGAATTATATATATATGTGTGTGTATGTGTGTGTGTGTACTCTTTTTTAGATTCTTTTACCATATAGGTCATCACAGAGTATTGAGTAGAGTTTCCTGTGCTATACAGGAGATCCTTATTAGTTATCTATTTTATATATAGTAGTTTATATATATATCAATCCCTGTCTCCCAGTTTATCCCTCCCCCCTTGCCCCCCTGGTCACTAACCATGTTTGTTTCCTACATCTGTGACTCTATTTCTGCTTTGTAAATAAGTTCATTTGTATCATTTTTAAAAGATTCCACATATAAGTGATATCATATGGTATGTGTCTTTCTCTGCCTGACTTACTTTAGTTTTCTGTCAGTTTTAAAATTTCATGATGGTAACTATTACTGTCTGTGTTTTGTTTCTGAATCCTGAAGAATCCAGTTTATTTTGGTTGGATACTCCAGGTTGCACCCCAGTCAGTTTCTTGACAACAGAGCAGTGATTTCCTCTACCTTCATAGAAATCTCCTCGAAATAACTACTATTAGGCCCCCGGCTCTCTCAGCTCCCAAACTGGTTTCCTCTGCTGTCTAGCCTCAGTTGGTGCTATCTTCTTAGTTATGCTTCACTTCTTTCCAAATCAGCTTTGAAGAAGGTTTAACTCACTTTACCCTGGATTTCCCATTGTTTCCAGACTCACTGGTTTTGTCACATGTATCTAAATCCTGTTATACTTCCCCTCTCTACTTTGTTCCTGTTTAATTATGATCTTGCTTCTGGGTCATTCAGTTCAGTTCAATTCAGTTGCTCAGTCATGTCTGACTCTGCAACCCCATGGACTGCAGTTCACCAGACTTCCCTGTCCATCACCAGCTCCTGGAGCGTCATTACTGTGTATTATTAATACATCTAAAAACTGCCACAAACATAACTTTTATAAGATGGATCCTGTGTGTGTGTTAGTCACTTAGTCATGCCTGATTCTTTGCAACCCCATTGACTTTAGCCTGCCAGGCTCCTCTGTCTATGGAATTCTCCAAGCAAGAATACTGGAGTGGATTGCTATTTCCTTCTCCAGGGGATCTTCTTGACCCAGGGATTGAACCTGGGTCTCCTGCATTGTGGGCTGATTCCTTACCATCTGAGCTATAGGGAAATCTCCTATATGAATACTATTGGCAGCAAAAGGAGTACATTCAATATATACTTATGGGGGGAACTACAAAAGATCTTTATAAGTTCTTTCCGTATGAATCCTTCTTTTGGTGTCTTACCTCTTTTTCAATAAGATGTGAATCCTTCCCTAGAGACTCCTAGAGAAAAAGACTTTGAATTATCTGTACTGTTGGCATTTTCTTTAAAAATGCAATGGGATATCCTGGAGACTGGAGATTATCAGTTGTCTTGAGTGGTGTGCTATTTTGAATAAACCAATAGCAGTGGATGAAAATTTTATGATTCTCTGTACTCTTGGATATTATAAAATAGAAATACCATATCACTCAAGAATTTCAAGATACAAAGTTGCTTTTATGTTTTTTTTCTTCCCTTGGATTTGGAGTTTTAATGTAAACTGGGAGAAGGACCTAAAGATAGAACAATTATATTTTTACCTTTCCCTCAATCATTATTTCCCACTGAGTGCTAATCAGCCTATAATAAGCACTTCCTCTATCTCTTTCTCAGTTTGAAAACAGATACAGCTGCTTTTCTGATGGCTCAGATGATAAATAATCTGCCTGCAACGTGGGAGACCTGGGTTCAATCCCTGGGTCAGGAAGATCACCCGGAGAAGAGAATGGCAACCTACTCCAGTATTCTTGCCTGGAGAATCCCATGGCCAGAGGCTACAATCCATGGGTTTGAAAAGAGTCAGACACAACTGAGTGACTAACACTTTCACTTTTCACAGCTGCTTTTTAAGCACTCGTATCTATTACTGTCTCCTTGACTCCAAAGAGATTGATATTGTCAACAATTTGGTCAGTATATACAGCCAGAAAAATCAGGACAACCCACATAACCATAACCACTTGCTAGGATCACTGTATTATAGGTAAAGACTACAGGTTCCCCATTGTTCTATAACTCTCTTAGTGGGTCTAGGCAAATGATGGAGAGAGGGCAGAGATTCATTCATATCCCTTTCATTCACAGATCACCAATCCCTATTATATCTGCCTATAATAATTATTAACACTAACCAAGCACTTAATCTGCCACAAACACTGCTTTATTTTTTTTTAATTGAAGTATAGCTGATTTACAATATTGTGATAGTTTCTGGTGTACTGTAAAATAATTTGTTTTTTTATATATATATAAAACACATATATGATTTGGTTATATATATAGTAGAACCTTATTGCTCATGTATTTTTATATATAGTAGTTTATGTCTGCTAATTCAAAACTCCTAATTTATCCCTCCCCCATCCTCTTTCTCCTTTGTTAACCGTAAGTTGGTTTTCTGTCTGTGAGTCTGTTTTTGTTTCATAAATAAGCTCACTTGTATCATTAGTTTTAAATCCCACATATAAGTGATATCATATGGTATTTGTCTTTCTCATTCTGACTTACTTTGCTTAGTATGATAATCTCTAGGTCCATCCATGTTGCTGTTGAGTATATATTCTATTGTGTATATACACCACATCTTCTTTATCCATTCATCTCTTGCTTCCAAGTCTTGGCTTTTGTAAATGGGACAAGCATGGTTTTAAATGCTCTACACGCATTGTTTAATTTAATCTTGTCCCCTGGATTATGCAATAAGTGCTAATTTTGCCTTTATATTAAAATAGGAAAATTAAAGTACAAGGAATCTAAGTAACTTGCAAGGTCACAGAGTTAGTAACTGACAGAATCATGATTTGAATACAGCAGTCTGGCCAGAACATTAAACATATCTTTACAGGAAATATGGACCTTCTCTGATGTATATAGAAATCTGGACAAAATTAGTCCTTTTGAAGGATGAAATAGGCAGCCTTCTAGCTAATGTAAATGAAGAAGTCCAGAAATGTTCCCTCCAAGTCTAAAATTGCCTCCTTACCACCCAAGTACAATGCTTGGATGTATACATGATTTTTTTTATTTTGTACACAGTGAGTAAAACTGCTTTTAAAGCAAGGATTTTACCCAGGAATAGTAGTATATTCAGCCATTACCAAGTTAGTATTCATCAGATTTATTCATCAAATTAAGGAACACTCATATAACACTAACCTAACAGAGGGAAAGGGGCATAGAATATGGTTCCCAAACTCCACCAAGTTATCCCAGCAAGACACAACGAACTACACAGGGGTGCCATGTAATACTTTAAAATTAAAAGAGAAAGAATATGATATTTGACATATGTCAGACACCACATGAACTTTTAGCTTAAGATATTTCACAGTGTCAACACCAGACTGTATTACATTATTTTTTATAAGATCATGCATTTGCTAATTTGGAATTTGGGCAGTTGCTGTATTTATTTATTTATTTATTTATTTATTTATTTATTTTTTGCAAATTCAATGAGGACTTTATTTTTTTTTTTTTTTTTTTTTTTTTTTTTTTTTTTTGCCATTCATTGTCATGATTATCCCCTTGGTTTTTTTTTTTCCCCTCCAGGTCCCCCCTCCCTCCTCCCTCCCCCCCGGGAAATCTCGCTGCACCAGTCCCGAGCATCAATCCTGGGCTGGCGATTGATTAGACACATGACAATTAACATGCTTCAATGCCCTTCTCCCATATCATCCCACCCTTACCCTCATCCACAAAGTCCACAAGTCTATTCTATACATCTGCGTTCCTTTTGTTGTCTCCCATGTTGGGTTCTCATTACTGTCTTTCTAAATTCCATATATATGCGTTAATATACTGTATTGTTGTTTTTGCTTCTGGCTTACTTCACTCTGGATAATGGGCTCCAGTTTCGTCCATCTGAGTAGAATTGCTTCAAATGAATTTTTTTTTAATGCTGAGTAATATTCCATTGTGTATATGTACCACAGCTTTCTTATCCATTCATCAGTTGATGGGCATCTAGGTTGTTTCCATGTCTTAGCTATTGTAAACAATGGAGCGATGAACATTGGGGTACACGTGGCTCTTTCAATTCTGGTTTCCTCGGTGTATATGCCCAGCAGTGGGATTGCCGGGTCATATGGCAGGTCTATTTGCAGCTTTTTAAGGAACCTCCACACTGTTTTCCATAGTGGCTGTACTAGTTTGCATTCCCACCAACAGTGTAAGAGAGTTCCCTTTTCTCCACATCCTCTCCAGCATTTATTGCTTGTAGACTTTTGGATGGCAGCCATTCTGACTGGTGTAAAGTGGTACCTCATTGTAGTTTTGATTTGCATTTCTCTGATAATGAGTGATGTTGAGCATCTTTTCATGTGTTTGTTAGCCATTTTTATATCTTCTTTGGAGAAATGTCTGTTAAGTTCTTTGGCCCACTTTTTAATTGGGTTGTTTATTTTTCTAGACTGGAGCTGCAGGAGTTGTTTGTAAATTTTTGAGATTAATTGTTTGTCTGTTGCTTCATTGGCTATTATTTTCTCCCATTCTGAAGGCTGTCTTTTCACCTTGCTTATAGTTTCCTTTGTTGTGCA
>ML662346.1:95863-158730 GCA_007570785.1 Antilocapra americana | reverse complement strand
TTATCTCTGGGCTTTCTATTCTGTTCCATTGATCTATATTTCTGTCTCTGTGCCTGTATTTGATTTTTTTTATCAGAATTGATAAGTGGTGACTGCCAAGAGAAAGGACCCTATGGATTTTTAAAAGCAACAAGTTGGGCCCACAGTATATTCTCAACATATATTTGTAAATTTGATTAATAAAAGTTGATTTCTATGATTAAAATTATTGGCAAATAAGTTGACATGTCATTTTTTTCCTTCTGAAGAAACGATTACCACGACAATTCAAGACTTATTTCCCAAAGTGATGAAGAAAATGAGGGCTCCCATAACTTTGGGTTGCTGCTTGGTTTTGTTTTTCCTTGGCCTCATCTGTGTGACTCAGGTATACTACAGTATTTTTTCATAGACAAAATATTAGTTGGAATGTACTTTATAATCTAAATGAGGGAGCCACGGCTTAAGAGCATGTTTAGTACAGACTTCAAGATTTTCTGAGTTTTAACCCAGATTCTTTTTCCATCATAACGCAATTTCAATAGCATGTATAATTGGGGGGGGGGCAATTGTGAACAATTTCCCCAATTACAATAAAGTTACAGACTTTGAACATAGGCTGTATTCCTTGGCAGCTACAAAAGAGCACACTACCTTTCAGTTTCATAATCAACTATTCTAAATGCTTACTTTTTATAGGGACTTAGTATCGAATAAAAGGTACAGCCTGTTTGTGATATTTAAAGCCCCATTTGTGTTTACATTTGAAACATTCCTTTTTACATTTTGGCAGAGGTGAAACCAAGGAGCATATGTTAAAATCAAATTAGTAGATTCAATCTGAGTACCTCATCAATCATAAAAGTAATTAAAACTATGTTTAAAAGTAACTGACTTTTTTTTGGTAGGCTGGAATATACTGGGTTAATCTTATTGACCACTTCTGTGCTGGATGGGGCATTTTGATTGCAGCTATACTGGAAATAATAGGAGTCATCTGGATTTATGGTAAATAGTGCCTACAGAATTATCTACACATTTTATTAAAATGACTTACTATAATTCCTTTTCATTATGTTTACTATAATAATTAAGTATAATATACTGGGCAAAAATTTATTATTAATAAAATGTAGTTAAAGGTATTACATGCTTCATTGCTATAGTACAGGAAAATGTTTAGACATGTAAAGATAACTTACAGCCAGAATGATTAATGAATGAAAGTATGAATAAGGGCCAAATGCACTCTTTATTGCTGTTTTTAGGAGGGAACAGGTTTATTGATGATATAGAAATGATGATTGGAGCAAAAAGATGGATATTCTGGCTATGGTGGAGAGCTTGCTGGTTTGTCATTACGCCTATCCTTTTAATCGTAAGTATTAACATGTCATGAATCTGGTATCAATAATATATATATTTAAACACTTGTAAGATAAACTTGAATTATTTACATTAAATACAATACAGCAAATTAATATCATTTTAAAATCAATGATTTTCAACTTTTCATGACTGGTGCCTCCAAGTAGCCGAAATTATACTGCCTTTCTTTGTTGCATTATTTCTGAGGCTATAGGCTTAAACATTTACCATTTGAGACTTAAAGGTATCCTAAAAAGTATCTAGGACAAGATACTTAAAAATTATCAATACAATAAATTTTTAAAAAACAGTCATTTGCTCATTTCCTAAAAAATATGCTGAGCCACCTACAGTGTTCTTAACCTCTATGTTTAAGCCCCAGTCTCTGCCTTCAAGGAATTCAGTCTAAATATACTAACTGCTAAGAAACAACACTCAGTTATTAATGCATATTTTTTATGGGCAGCAGTATCTGAAATTACAGAAACTCACGTGTGTCAATAGAGGCAATAGTTTATGTTAAAAATTAGTGCAGTTTAGGAGCTGAAGGGAGGAGGACATAGCAACCCACTCCAGTATTCGTGCCTAGAGAATCCCATGGACAGAGGAGCCTCGTGGGCTGCTGTTCATGGGGTCGCACAGAGTCGGACATGACTGAAGTGACTTAGCACGCATGCATGCATTGGAGGAGATGGCAACCCACTCCAGTATTCTTGCCTGGAGAATCCCAGGGACAGAGGAGCATGGTGGGCTGCCATCTATGGGGTCACGCAGAGTTGAAAATGACTGAAGCAACTTAGCAGCAGCAGCAGCAGGAGTTGAAGGAAAGCAAAAAATAACTTTAAATTTAAACAGTTCAGGACAGTAAAAGACTGAATGCCAAGTAAACATTTTATGGGACAGAAAATTACTATGGGCTAGAGATAATGGTGGGGTGGGACAGGGTATTGAGGATGAGTTTTGGTTCTCATTGCCTCCATGCTTCAACGGTTTCCCTAGAAAAGGGCATTATATAATTTGATCTACACTTTATTTTAGAGGGTGTTTTTAATATTTGGCTTTGACAGTGCTACTAAATATTGTTTCCCTCATCTGACAAGTTTCCATAATAAAATAAGCCATTTATCAACTTAGAAGATCTAATTAAACATTTTAGCCAGCTAATTTCATTGATTTCTAGGTTTGACAACTGAATTTACTTTAAAATGCAAAGGTATTAAATATTAAATGATATACATTATCATCTATTTTGTATAAAGTCATACATATTAAACTCCATTATCCCTCATCCATTCTCTTATAATTATATGAAATTATGGTAATTGTGAAATAAACTTAGTGTAGTGAAATTGAAGGAATTTTTGTTTTTTGTTCATTTTGTTTGCTTTATAGATTTCTATATAATTAGTTATAATGCTGCCACAGTCTAGTAGGGTTTTTTTTAACACTTTTAAAAAACTTGGCCTTAAAATGTTTTCATCTTTAAGATTCACTGTGTTACCCAAACACTTTTTTTTTCAATAAGAAAGTGCTTTGGTAACTATGTACCCATGTGTGAATGTGTGTACCTTTTGGGTGTGGAGTAAGGAGTACTCTGTGTAGTGGGAAATAAATAGAAACTACTGCTAAGCAAGGCACAAGGTTTACTAAAATGTATTTTACATTCTCATTGAACTAACTGATATGCTGGCTAGCTTACAGCACAGAATGCATTTGGGCTAAGTCACTTCAGTTGTGTTAGACTCTTTGCGACCCCATGGACTGTAGCCCACCAGGCTCATCTGTCCATGGAATTCTCCAAGCAAGAATACTGGAGTGGGTTGCCATATTTCTTCCTCCAGATAGCACAGAATAAAATTATGCTGTTATAAGTAAAAGTTAAAAGTTCAATAATATAAATCTCAGATATTATTTTACTTTCAAAAGATATATTTTATGGTATTTTACTGAAATACATGTTGTACAAGTATCTGTATCAATGCTAATTTTTGTAAGACAAATACAAGTTATTTAGATTGATTCATTTCTGGCTAGTTACCTGATTATCTTAGTCACCTTGAATGTATTTTCATCTTAATTGTTTTTGATAAGTTATTTCTAAGGAATGGAATAAAACTGCTAATAATTAGTAAAACTGAAAACATTAATGCAATAAAATCTAATCTTTACCATTTTCTTTTCATATTTTACTTTCACAGTCAATCTTGATTTGGTCAGTGATACAGTTTCATAGACCTAAGTATGCCCAAATTCCATACCCTAACTGGGGAGTTGTTCTAGGCTGGTGTATGATTACTTTCTGCATAATCTGGATTCCAATCATGGCTATCATAAACATAATTCAAGCTAAAGGAAACATCTTTCAAGTAAGCATGTTAATATTATTTATACTTTATAATATACTTATGATCAAAATGAAGGTTAATATGAGATTTTGAACATGAGATCAAATTAATCACTCTTCTCTTCAGGTAACTTTTATACTTGATACAATTTATCTGTTACAATTCCATTGTATTGTACTGGATGTATATTTTTGTGTCTCCATGTAGTAGACTATAAGCTTCTTTAAGAAGAGGTCTTATCTTGATTGCTATCATATCCTCAGGCCCTATTAAAATGCTTGGCACATAAAAATTATGGTATCTTGTTGCTAAGGGTAAAGAACCTGCCTGCCAATGCAGGAGACATGAAACGCAGATTTGATCCTTGGGTCGGGAAGACCCCCTGGAGAAGGAAGTAGCAACCCACTCCAGTATTCTTGCCTGGAGAATCGTGTGGACAGAAGAGCCTGGTGGGCTACAGTCCATAGGGTTGCAAAGGAGTTGGACACGACTGAGCGACTGAACTGAACTGCAATGACACAAAGCAACTGCCCTTTTTCCTTTATAATTTTCACCTTTAAAACTTCATCTGGTTATAATACATACTATAATAGCATGTTAAAACTGGGAAAAGTCTGGTAAATTACCTTGAACCCAATCTAGACCCTGAGTTATCCCTCTTTCATGGAGGCCTAAGGGAGTGGAGTTGATTATGATATCTCAGTAGGACAATGTCTAGGTAGGCTCAGAAGTCAGACGGGATTCAAGATTTAGGTCAGTGTTTAGTGGATCTAGAAGAATGGCTTTACCCTTTGATTCTTGAAATTTCCCAGTCATACACTGGTGTAGATCCTAACCTAACCCTTACTCTAAAGCCAGGATATGAAATTCAATGAAAGTATGTGAAGTGATAGTGTTGCTTGAATGGGTTCACATACTTCCTTTGGAGCTCATTTACATACTCAGTTATTTTGGCTTTGTAGTTAATACAGTTCCATTAACAATTGATTAAATTTGAGTATCATTTTTTTCTGTAGACAATTAGGAATTTAGATGATCACTTTTTTACTTTTATATGTTCTTATTTCAGTTTGGTTAGCAAGAAGACATAACACTCTATAATGAACTTTTTTGTTTTTTTTTGCTTCTCAGCGCATTGCAACCTGCTGCAGACCAGCTGCTAACTGGGGGCCATACCTGGAAAAACATCGTGGTGAAAGATATGAAAACATGTTCGATCCTAAAAAAGAGACTAACCATGAAATATCTAATATTAGTGACAGTAGAAAACCAGAATGAGATCTAGGAGCTTTCCAATTTCAACAGGAATGTAATACAAAAATGTGAATCTACTAATATTTAGCAATGTGATTTATCTATCTGTTAACACATACATAGCTGCCTCTATTTCACAATAAAAATTTTGTATCACTACAATATTTTTCTATTATACTGAAGGCTTTATTTTGAGCTGGTTATTTAGAAAATAGTTATATTTTCTATTATAAAAGTTTTTAAATACTATTTGCTTACATTTCTTAGTACACAATGTTTCTTTTCCATAAAGCTGGGGATAATACACATATTTAAAGGAAAGTAGTAAAATGGAAAATTAGAAATGCCATGCATATATGTATATATGGAAAAATGAACTATGTATATGAAGACTATTGCTTAATATCTTTGATTCATGTCTAAAAACTTCATGCCGTCATAGATCACTTTTTTAAGGTGAACTTAGTAGTTATATTCTTTATTTACAAATAGTGAAATAAGATAGAAAACTATGGCCAGTAAGTGATAAATCTAGAAAATGGAATCCAGAAGCTTTGATTATTTCTTTCCCCATAAAATGTCTTCTGTCGGTTATGGTTGGAAGAAAAACATGACCCATCTAATTTCTACTGTGTTTCACAAAATTAAAAGTAGTTCATTATACACCCTGAAGTCTAATTTCAAATAGAACATGGAATAAAATACTAATGATGAAATGGCTTCAATCAAATCTAAGATCTTATGATTATAATATATAGTTAATAGATAAGTAGAATGATTTACTATTTACAGGTGATAACTTATTTACATACTTATGGGAGATAAACTTGTAAACCTTGTCAAGGATGAGGGCAGCCAAGTTAGAAAGTCCTATGTGCCAATTTCTTTACAAAAGATAATGAAAACATCATATCACTAATAGATTTATACACTGACTATATATCATTTACAACTGGTTTAACATCACAATCTAGTATTACCTAACTATGCAAGAACTTTTCAGTTATTCTTAAGGTTCTTAACATGGGCTTCATAGACTGTATGAGGCTGAAATTACATGTAATATTTTTATACATGTATGTGTATATGTACTTTTTCTACTGCAAGAGTCCATATTTTTCATCAGAATATTAAAAGAAATCTGTGACTCTAAAATATGTTTAAGAACCACATATACTATTGCTGGCTTTTTGTTCTTGTCAAATGATGAATAAAAGAATAAATTTAAGCATTAATTTCTTATACATTTTAAATTCTTTTTCTTTTGATTGAAGATTAAATGAGTAAGGAATTAAGGTGTTCCTTTAATTTATACTGGTAACTTATTTTAGGGGCAGGGGGCATGAAGTTAGGTAGATAGGTAGGCCTGTAATTGAACAATCTCAGTGAATGATGTACATATATGTGATGAATTTTCTTTGAGGCTTCCCTGGTAGTTCATATGGTAAACCATCTGCCTGAAATGTAGGAGACATGGGTTCAATCCCTGGGTCAAGAAGATCCTCTGGAGAAGGGAATGGCTATGCACTCCAGTATTCTTGCCTGGAGAATTCCATGGACAGAAGAGCCTGGAGGGCTACAGTCCATGGGGTTGCAAAGAGTCAGATATGACTGAGCGACTAACATACACATAAGATGGACTTGTGTTAGATATTCTGAGGGTTTTCTTTGAGGGTAGGTCAAATGCTGTTAGTGAATGTCAACAGATTACTAGATTTTATAAAATATTTAAATAGATTGCTAAATACAGCATATAAATACTTTAATTTTAAGCCATATTATATCACATACCTTCTACCATTATATTTTGGTGCTATTTGAGCTGTGGGTTTTTCACCAAATAAAAATATGCATATAATTTTCTACAGGTGACTTGCAATTCAGGGAAGATTTAGGCACACTTCTAATGAAATATCTAATTAGTAGCAGAATGGTGCTGGAAAAGTAGTCTACTTCAATAGCTAGCTATGGAAGAGTAGTTAAAGAGTTTCTGTGACTATCTTTACAAGTGTGTAAAGCACATTTCTTAACAGAGTCGCTGGCACATTTTAGGGTGCTCAATGATAGCTCTTAATATTATTACACAGATTCATTAGTGTTAGACTGTTCTGCATAATGGAAAAAAGTTCCATCAAATCTCATTTACTTTAGTGCAAACCTGGAGACATTTACAGTATTGTAAACCATTAGAAAAAAAAAAACTTTTTCACAACTGAAGTTAAAGTCACTATATCTCACTATATTCTTTTTACTGTAGCTAATTAAAAACAAAACAACTCAAAACTGTTTCTTTCTCTATTGTGTTTTCATTCCTTCTCCAGTAAAATATGTTAGCAACATACTCAACTCTCTAAATGTAAGCAAATTGACAAATGTCTGGATTTTGTTATCTGACTTGGCACCACTCCCCTTTATTTATTTATTTATTTTTTGGGGGGGCATTTTTTTTTATTTTTTTAATTGTTTTTGCCATACATTGTCATGATATCACCATGGGTTTACATATGCTTCCCCTCCGGAACCCCCCTCCCTCTTCCCTCCCACCCCCCCGGGGAAATCTCGCTGCACCAGCCCCGAGCATCAATCCTGGGCTGGCGATTGATTAGACATGAAAATTAACATGCTTCAATGCCCTTCTCCCATATCATCCCACCCTTACCCTCATCCACAAAGTCCACGAGTCTATTCTATACATCTGCGTTCCTTTTGCTGTCTCGTATGTACCACTCCCCTTTAAAATAATTCATTTGGTATAAACAAGATATAATCAAATGAATCCACTCCAAGTGCCTTTAATGATTGCCTCAATTGTTATTACATTCTGTAAGCTTGTCAGTGGATTTGCGGTTAACTAATGCACCATTTAAACCCTCAGTAACTAGAAATTGTTCCAGTTCAGCCAGCTTGTATTCCAGGATCCTGCGGTTTACCAATATTGTCTTCTTTCTGGCTTTTGAGTGTGGGAAATTAATTAAGATATCCCGAGAGAGACTGTTGACCGAAAGACTCTTATCAGTATTGCTGTTAGTTGACTGAGTAGAAGAGGATGATCTTACTAATGCAAGAGAAGTTGAATTTGATGACATTTTACCAGTGTTTCTCTGTAAGGGAAGGAAATTAAACATATGTAGTTTATTGACTTTAACAAGGTCCAAATACCACCAAATAATAACATTCTTAGTCTTGGTTTAACAAAATGAACTGATTGACCTCCCACAAGATTAAAAATCTGTTGAATGAATACATTAATTTGGAAATATGTCCTTCCCTAACAAAGAGTGAGAAAAAAAAATGAAAGTAGCCTTCTGATGCCAAAATGCCATAGCCTTGGCTTACATTTCCTGGGCATTCCAGTAGGTCTATATTTGGACCCTGCTTGATTCTTATTTAAAAAAGCACTTCACTTGGAACTTTAAACATCACCAGGAAACCCACATTTTGACCTTAATTATTTGTGATGCCCCCTCCCCCACCCAAAGCTGTCATAAAGATGACTGAAAACGAAAATACAAATGAGGAAGGGGCAAACAGAATCACTTGGGGGTAGTAAAAGCCAGAGAGGAAGAGAGTAGGTACAGTTTCTTAAAATGGGAGGGGGCAGATGGACACTTTCTGCTGTACTTTTAAAGTGGATGAAAAACTGACCCCATCACCTAGTGACTTGGGGCTTTTCATAACACAGTACAGCTGTGAAACTACTGGTCAACATGGGAGCAATGTGAGGTCAAGAATCAACATCTGAGCGCTTTCAAATGAAAAAGGAATGGGGTGACCCCTGCCTTACTCTTACTTTACTATCTTAAACACAACTTCCTCCCCAAGCCATGTATTTGTCAAGCTGCATCTAATTCCAATCGCTCTTACACACTTTACCTGAAACCATGTCTTCCAGATGACAAACAGGAAGGCAAACAGAACGCTGCTCACTAGTAGGAACAGGAGGCTCATGGCGCCTCTTCAAACCTCTTCCCCCTTCTCGGGCACTGAGGCACTCAGCTGGCAGTTGGGAAGCAGGGGGCCGCTAGCCGCCAGGGAATCTGCGGGCCAGGATGCTCAGCGCCCCTCACTGCCTGGTGCAAGTGGGCTGCTAGGCAGCGTCCAGCTTTATATACTGGAGAGAGCGTGTGACCTCACAATTGAGCACGCACAGGGGGCGTTACGTCACAATCTGATGACGTAACACTGGCTTGAGGGTAAACCAGGCGGCACATACTGGACACCTAATTACAGTTAGAGAGGATAGTTAGAGATGGTGGGAGAGTTTGGGATTTTAGGTAAGCTGAAACACAGTAGAAGTAAAGATGCCAAACTGACTGGTTAAATGCTAGATTTTAAAAGTGCTCCCGCCCTCTTTTTTCTGTTAAGATTTTTTCTTTGCTGCAACCACTTCATTATTCATTTCAAAAACAAGTTCAAAAGCAAGGTAGAAATACACTGTATAAGTAGTTACCTACATATTGTGAGTCATGGCCAAATACCTCCTTACCACCCCCGCTGCTATTTTAGGATTCACTCCAACCATGTTCACATTGGGATAGTGTACATTTGTGCCACTGTATAGTTTAAAAAGTAATTCCAGGGCCATTTCTCCATACAATTCACATAATAATTTTGTGCTGTAGGTATCTTTAATGGTGGGTCTACGTCGGGAAATGAAGAAACAGACTCAGATGTTAAGTAAACTCATTTGAAACTAGTAGCAAAAGCACAGCTTGAATCCACAGAGTTTGAGTTCAGAGATAAATTCCCATTCCCTCATCCTGATCCCCATCCTCAGGACCTCTACCTACACTTGTGAGCTTCAAATATTTACTATTCTCCACCCAAGGAATGGAACAGTATATTTGGATTAGTTACTGAGAAGGGACAAATATAGGAATCATTGTACAAGTTAGAAGTGTTCAAGAAATTCAGGTAAATGTGCAAGATGACACTGAACTAAAAGTCAGTACTAAAGCAATAACCAGGATAATCTCAAGGTAAGTGTCAAACTGTAACCCACTAACTCTGCTTGGGGAATAACTCACATCTTCATAAAGATAGGAAGGAGAGGAATTACATTTATGCATTTTTATATCAAACTTTTTTCCCAATTATGAGTTCAAACCTTAAAGATTATTTAACATGTATTTATTAAACACCCACGGAAAGGGCAGGCACTGTACTATATTATGGGAATACGATTATGAGCAAAACTAAACTCTCTGATCACCCAGAATGTGCACTCTAATGTGAGAGATAGATAGTAATCAAATACAGAAATAATGTAAAAGTATTAATGAAATAACTGATAACAGGAGGTACATGATGGCACAAAAGCATATGAAAAGATGTGAGATGTAAAGGAGAGTGAAGGTCTTGGCTTTATGGCTTACTTAATCAGATGGATGGCAAATAACCAAGTATGGGGATACTGATCATGAATTTGGTGTTGGGCATGTTGAGTTTAACATGACTTTTGTCAGGTTGGTTTATTTCTCTTCCCTGGTTCTTGTTTTGTTGCAACAAAAAATTGGAGTGATGGACCAAAAGATGTAGAACATTCATCTCAAGCACACAGAGCTTTTCTTAGTTCAACACTCTCAAGAGAATTGCACTCATCCTTCCTGTCAAACCCTCTTGGCTTCCTCCTTTTATATTTCCAGTCTCCTCCTTTTGGTTATGCCTGATGCAAAGTAGGGCTTGCACCCACCACCAATCAATGAAAGGGAATGCAAGTAGGCATATGCTCAAGGCCAATTGACAATTATAAGTTACATAACAGCAAGTTGTATTATTTATGTTTTCCCATAATTCCATCATAATTAGATGTAGAATATTCATGAGCCCTTAATGAGATCCTAACTGCCTAAAGTTACTTGGAGAAGCCCCTGTGGTCATTTTGTATCCACTTGTGCCTAGGGTGCATGTGCAGGAGTTGAAAAGTGTGATTATTTTGTAGCATGTCTGTGAGCTCTCCTGGGGTTTCTTAGATGGAGTTCAGAGACAGGCTTCCATCCAGTACAGCCAGGCCTCCTCTAGTTGCTCATGTCTAACTTCCAACCTAACACTTTGAAACATGAAATAATTGATCTCAGGGAAATAATTGAAGACATACATTTATGAAGCATCTGCATGTAAATGACAATTGAAGCTCTAGATGTGTAAGAAATTCCCTCATGTCAGTGTAGGTACGTAATTGCAGTTAATACTTAATTTCTTGTTTTATCAAATAAAATGAGGGAAGCCCAGTAACATTGTCTCCAACAATAGAATTTTGAATTTTGATCCTACTAGTCTCCAAGGGAGCACTTCAGAGATTTTGGAAAATATTCTCATCATGCACATTGTTGCTAACCATTGACTTTTTTGCATTTTTTTTATTGCGGTAAAGTATATAAAATATAGAATTTATCATTTTAACCAATTTTAAGTGTACACTTCTGTGGGAGTAAGTAAATTTGCATTGTTGTGCAACCATCCATCTCCAAAACTTTTTCATCTTTTCCAAATGAAAATTTGTCCTCATTAAACACTAAGTTCCTAGTCACCCCTCCACTCATCCTCTGGAAACTACCATTCTTTTGTCTGTCTCTGTGAAATTGAATATACTAGGTATCTCATATAAGTGAAATTACACAATATTTGTTGTGTTGTGACTGGCTTACAGAATGTAAGTATACTGTCTTCAAGGTTCATCCATGTTGTAGCCCTTGTCAGAATTTTCTTTTTAAAGCTGAAGAATATTTCATTGTAACAATAACTTAAACAAATAAACAGAGTTGATTAAAAGACAAACAATTTAGCGTGGGCAGGGAAGATTCATAAATGTATTGGGAACCCTGGTTTGTTATACCTTTTTGCTTTGTCATCTTCAGTATTCATCTTCCACCTCATGGTCCAAGATAGTTGCCAAAGTGTTCTGTTACCAGGCTGGTGAAAATGTGAAGGATGAGCCTCCTCTCTTAATGAATTTCCCCAACGCTGCACATGATACTACCACTTTCATTACTGGCCAGAATGTAGATAAGTGGTCAAATCTAGCTACAAGAAATACAGTTTTTGATCTGTGTATTAAGCCAAATCAAAATTTATGGTTATGCTACTGAGAAGGAAAAGATGGAGTTATTGAAGGATGTCTGTCAATCTCTCTGACACTTTCTAGAGAAGGAGACTTAGATTTTGTCTCAGGATACCAACCCATCCTTACATCCATAAGACACACATGAACTTCATCATTTATAAGGACTTGGCTGATATTTGAAGATTAGGGAAAAGGAGAGGGAAGACAGCAATCGGGCTTGTTTAGAATTCCATCTTTCTGCCTTTACCACCTTGCCTTATTGAAATTGTCTAAAAATGCTTCTTCCCTTTCAATTGTTGTTCTTCCAGAATGAGATCCAAGTAGATAACACTGATTCAATCCTACGTGACTGGACCTACTGCGTTAACTATTTATACATGGATTCCCTTGGATTTAACTGACATAATTTTTTTACTGAGTGCTATAAAGATAGAAGAATATAAAATGCTTATTTTATGAAATTCAATTAGAACATACTTTCAGTCAGTAAATGCAGTCACTCAGTCATGTCTGACTCTTTGCGACTCCATGAATCACAGCACACCAGGCCTGTCTGTTCACCACCAACTCCTGGAGTCCACCCAAAGCCATGTCCATCGAGTCGGTGATGCCATCCAGCCATCTCATGTTCTGTCATCCTCTTGTCCTCTAGCCCCCAATTCTTGCCAGCCTTGGGGTCTTTTCCAATGAGTCAGCTCTTTGCATCAGGTGGCCAAAATATTGGAGTTTCAGCTTCAACATCAGTCCTTCCAATGACCACCCAGGACTGATCTCATTTAGGATGGACTCATTGGATCTCCTTGCAGTCCAAGGGACTCTCAAGAGTCTTCTCCAACACCACAGTTCAAAAGCATCAGTTCTTCAGCATTCAGCTTTCTTTACCGTCCAACTCTCACATCCATATATGACTACTGGAAAAACCATAGCCTTGACTAGACAAAACTTTGTTGACAAAGTAATGTCTCTGTTTTTAAACATGCTATCTAGGTTGGTCATAACTTTCCTTCCAAGAAGGAAGTGTCTTTTAATTTCATGGCTGCAATCACAATCTGCAGTGGTTTTGGAGCCCCCCCCCCCAAAATAAAGTCTTTCATTGTTTCCAATGTTTCCCCATTTTTTCCCCATGAAGTGATGGGACCAGATGCCATGATCTTAATTTTCTGAATGTTGAGTTTTAAGCCAACTTTTTCACTCGCCTCTTTCACTTTCATCAAGAGGCTCTTCACTTCCTGCCATAAGGGTGATGTCATCTGCATATCTGAGGTTATTGATATTTCTCCTGGAAATCTTGATTCCAGCATGTGCTTCTTCCAGCCCAGCATTTCTCATGATGTACTCTGCATATAAGTTAAATAAGCATGGTGACAGTACACAGCCTTTATGTACTCCTTTTCCTATTTGGAACCAGTCTATTGTTCCATGTCCAGTTCTAACTGTTGCTTCCTGACCTGCATACAGGTTTCTCAAGAGGCAAATCAGGTGGTCTGATATGCCCATTTCTTTCAGAATTTTCCACAGTTTATTGTGATCCACACAGGCAAAGGTTTTGGCATAGTCAAAAAGCAGAAATAGATGTTTTCCTGGAACTCTCTTGCTTTTTCGATGATCCAGCAGATGTTGGCAATTTGATCTCTGGTTCTTCTGCCTTTTCTAAAACCAGCCTGAACATATGAAATTTCGAGGTTCACGTATTGCTGAAGCTTGGCTTGGAGAATTTTGAGCATTACTTTACTAGCTTTTGAGATTAGTGCAATTGTGCAGTAGTTTGAACATTGTTTGGCATTGCCTTTCTCTGGGATTGGGATGAAAATTGACTTTTTCCAGTCCTGTGGCCACTGCTGAGATTTCCAAATTTGCTGGCATATTGAGTGCAGCACTTTTACAGCATCATCTTTTAGGATTTGAAATTGTCCACCTGGAATTCTATCACCTCCACTAGCTTTGTTCGTAGTGATGCTTTCTAAGGCCCACTTGACTTCACATTCCAGGGTGTCTGGCTCTAGGTGAGTGATCACACCATCGTGATTATCTGGGTTGTGAAGATCTTTTTTGAACAGTTCTTCTGTGTATTCTTGCCACCGCTTCTTAATATCTTCTGCTTCTGTTAGGTCCATACCATTTCTGTCCTTTATCAAGCCCATCTTTGCATGAAACATTCCCTTGGTATCTCTAATTTTCTTGAAGAGATCTCTAGTCTTTCCCTTTCTCTTGTTTTCCTCTACTTCTTTGCATTGATCACTAAAGAAGGCTTTGTTATCTCTCCTTGCTATTCTTTGGAACTCTGCATTCATATGGGAATATCTTTCCTTTTCTCTTTTGCTTTTTGCTTCTCTTCTTTTCACAGCTATTTGTAAGGCCTCCTCAGACAGCCATTTTGCTTTTTTGCATTTCTGTTCCACGGGGATGATCTTAATCCCTGTCTCCTGTACAATGTCATGAACCTCCATCCATAGTTCATCAGGCACTCTGTCTATCAGATCTAGTCGCTTAAATCTATTTCCACTTCTACTGTATAGTCATAAGGGATTTGATTTAGGTCATACCTGAATTGTCTAGCTGAAAGTGAAAGAGGAGAGTGAAAAAGTTGGCTTAAGCCTAAATATTAAGAAAACTAAGATCATGGCATCTGGGCCCATCACTTCATGGAAAATAGATGGGGAAACATTGGAAACAATTAGAGCCTTTATTTTTGGGGGCTCCAAAATCATTGCAGATGGTGATTGCAGCCATGAAATCAAAAGACACCTACTCCTTGGAAGGAAAGTTATGGCCAACCTGGATAGCATATTGAAAAGCAGAGACATTACTTTGCCAACAAAGGCTCATCTAGTCAAGGCTATGTTTTTTCCAGTAGTCATGTATGTATGTCAGAGTTGGACAGTGAAAAAGACTGAGTGCCAAAGAATTGATGATTTTGAACTGTGGTGTTGAAGAAGACTCTTGAGAGTCCCTTGGACTGCAAGGAGATCCAACAAGTCCATCCTAAAGGAGATCAGTCCTGGGTGTTCATTGGAAGGACTGATGTTGAAGCTGAAACTCCAATACTTTGGCCGCCTCATGCAAAGAATTGAGTCATTGGAAAAGACCCTGATGCTGGGAAGGTTTGGGAGCAGGAGGAGAAGGGGACGACAAAGGATGAGATGGCTGGATGGCATCACCGACTCAATGGCCATGGCTTTGGGTGGACTCCGGGAGTTGGTGATTGACAGGGGGGCTTGGCATGCTGTGATTCATGGGGTCGCAAAGAGTCGAACACGACTGAGTGACTGAACTGAACTGAACTGAATAGTCTAGTGGTTTTTCCCTACTTTCTTCCATTTCAGTCTGAATTTGGCAGTAAGCAGTTCATGATCTGAGCCACAGTGAGCTCCCAGTCTTGTTTTTGCTGACTGTATAGAGCTTCTCCATCTTTGGCTGCAAAGAATACAATCAGTCTGATTTCGATGTTGACCATCTGGTGATGTCCATGTGTAGAGTCTTCTCTTGTGTTGTTGGAAGAGGGTGTTTTCTATGACCAGTGCGTTCTTTTGGCAAAACTCTATTAGCGTTTGCCCTGCTTCATTCTGCACTCCAGTGCCAAATTTGCCTGTTACTCCAGGTGTTTCCGGAGAAGGCAATGGCACCTCACTCCTGTATTCTTGCTTGGAAAACCCCATGGACAGAGGAGCCTAGTGGGCTGCAGTCCATGGGGTTGCTAAGAGTCAGATATGACTGAGCGATTTCACTCTCACTTTTCACTTTCATGCATTGGAGAATGAAATGGCAACCCATTCTGGTATTCTTGCCTGGAGAATCCCAAGAACAGGGAAGCCTTGTGGGCTGCTGTCTCTGGGGTCAAACAGAGTCGGACACGACTGAAGCTTGTTAGCAGCAGCAGCCAGGTGTTTCCTGACTACCTACTTTTGCATTCCAGTCCTCTATAATGCAAAAGACATCTTTTGAGTGTTAGTTCTAAAAGATTTTGCAGGTCTTCATAAAACTGTTCAACTTTAGCTTCTTCAGCATTACTGATTGGAGCATAGGCTTGGATTACCATGATATTGAGTGATTTGCCTTGGAAATGAACAGATATCATTCTGTCATTTTTGAGATTGCATCCAATTACTGCCTTTTGGACTCTTTTGTTGACCATGATGACTACTCCATGTCTTCTAAGGGATTCCTGCCTACAGTAGTAGATAAAATGGTCATCTGAGTTAAATTCACCCATTCCAGTCCATCTTAGCTAGCTGGTTCCTAGAATGTTGATGGTCACTCTTGCCATCTCCTGTTTGACCACTTCAATTTGTCTTGATTCATGGACCTAACATTCCAGGTTCGAATGCAATATTGCTCTTTATAGCATCGGACCTTGCCTCTATCACCAGTCACATGCACAACTGGATATCCCTTTTGCCTTGGCTCTATCCCTTCATTCTTTTTGGAGTTATTTCTTCACTGATCTCTAGTAGCATACTGGGCACCTACCGACCTCGGGAGTTCATCTTTCAGTGTGCTAGCTTTTTGCCTTGAACAGTATGAAAATAATTTAGAGAAACTTAGAAAAAAAGAACTAAGAAACATATGTTGAATTTTCTATTTCCAATCATACATTGTCTGATACATTCTCTAGTCACACATTTCAGCAACAGAGGGCATGGTATGTTTGTTTCATTTCGTTTTTGTGTTTTTTGTTTTTCTGGTTGCTCTGTACTTTTCAATTATAGCTTCCTTTCATTTGGAATCACATCATACAACCCACGGTCAAATAAATGAGAGGTATGTTGTATTTGTTAAATATACCACTAATCATTGGTCTGACAGCATATTCCAGACTTCACTACATATAAATTGCCATAGAATTTTGCTGAGAACATGCTCTTTAAAATTAATCAGATTGAGTCAAAATTTATATACCATATTTCTTTTCTTTAAAAGTAGAAAGGATAAAGATAACATAGTTATGATCAACCTTAACCTGAGTTTCTTTTTGTTCCTCTACCCCCATACCACCCCTGATGCTGTAATAGAGGCAAAATAAAAAGATTATATAATCTGAATGATGATGCTTAAATCTGGTATTTCATTTTCAGTGACATTGTTTTCCTTTAAATGACATTTAGAGCTTATTTTAAGTGACCTTTAAATCTGTAATCTGTTCTGGAAAGTATTAAGTGACTTGGAAGAAGAATTGCTTTTAGCTTTTTTGCTAAGAGAATGAGCTACAATGCCCATCTCAAATTGAGACTTTAACAATTCATTATGTTTGTCACTGAAACTTTGAAATGCCAATCTGAAAATTATATTAAAATATAATTTGCAACCTTTTCATAACTTGTATTAATGGAAAATGTTGATAATTTTTATTAATGTCAGTGGGAAATTTAAGTACAATACAGATTTTTGTAGTGATATTTATATTTTAGTTGTTTAAAATAAATCCGTTTTTTTGAGGAGCAATGTGTGTGTGTGTGTGTGTGTGTGTGTGTGTGTGTGCACGCACACATAAGTGATGCCCTGAAAGAGCTTTATAGAGCAAAACACAAGATAAACCAAAAAGAAAAAAAAAACCTTCCAAACAACTCTATTGAATGTTCAGGGAGACTATTCATTGCTTTCCATTTATTCAACGAACATTTATTAAATACCAGGCACTGTTCTAGAACAGTAGTGATACAGTAATGAACAAAACAGAGAGAAATTCTCCTTGCAGCTTATATTCAATTGAGAAGCTGTATTCAAATTCCCACACTAATTATTTATTGGTTCTCTTTTCAGATTTTCATGGAGTATTTAAATAGCCAGTGATTTAAAAAGTCAGATCATGGCAAATGCATGTTTTGAAGCTAACGTAACCCTGACATAAAACCTTGCCAAGTGTAACACAGAGGATTTAAAGAATGATACTCTTAAAATGAAAAAAAGAAACTAGCATAAAGCACTAAGGAAATAAAATATGGACAATGTTTTAAAACTAATATCACCAAATATATTTTATTTCAGAATATTAGGAGGACAACATCAGGAAATCTCTAGTATATCATTTCCATAGATCAAAAGAAAATGATATAAGACTATCTCAACAGATGTCCACAAGACGCATTTGCCAAATTTCAACATCCATATTTGGATTAATTAAACCAACTGTTAATGTTGTAAAAGCCTGGGAATGAAATAATAGGCCCTTAATATTATGATATTGAGAAGAAAACAATAACCAACATCTGTAACAACAACACACTGGGGACATAATCAACATCAAGAACAAGACAAGTGTGTTACACCACTATAATTATTTAATAGTGGTATAGAAATTCTAGTGAATGCAGTAAGAAATATCTGCATAGAAAATCTAACAGATTCTAAATAAAAAATCTTAGAACTAATGACTTTAGTAAAGTGCTAGGAAGCAAAGCCAGTGAACAGATTAAAGAGCTTTCTTATATATCTATAACAAGTGAGGGGGAAAATGAAAGTGTTAGTCACTCAGTTGTGATTCTTTGTGACCCATGGAATGTAGCGCTCCGGGCTCTTCTGTCCATAGAATTTTCTAGGCAAGAATATTGGAGTGGGTAGCCATTCTCTTCCTCCAGGGGCTCTTCCCGACCCAGGGATCGAACCTGGGTCTCCCACATTGCAGGCAGATTCTTTACAGTCTGAGCCACCAGGGAAGACCCATACTGGTTATAGCTAGTTAGAAGACATAGTTGGAAAATGAGACCACTTACAATGACAACATAATATACAAAATACCCAGAAACTAAAGATTGGCTGAAGAAAATTGCAGAACTTCACTAGGAGAGATACAAGATTTATGTAAATATAGAAGAACATGTTCCTGGATAGGAAGACTAAACAATATAAACATGCCAAGTTTTCAAAAATTCAGATGTAATTTACCTGTAATTCAGATCAAAATCCCAAGAGGATTTTTGAAACTTAAGAAAGTGATTTTAACAGTCATCTGGAAATTTTAAAATATGAGACAGCCAAGAAAGTTTTTGAAGAACAAAAATAAAGAGAAGATACTTGTTTATATAAAAACGTATTAAAGAAACACTTTTAAAACAATGTGGTGTTAGAACAGGAATATGTGGATGTGGAAAGAGATTGGAAAACAGAACAAAGGTAAATGCTCTAGTAGAAAATTGGTAAGAACATTAAAAATGAAAAAAAAATGACAAAAATTATGATAATAGTAGTGCTGTAGGCTGTGCTCAGTCACAGTTGTGTCTGATTCTTTGTGACCCCATGAACTTTAGCCCACTGGGCTCCTCTGTCCATGGAAAATTTTCCAGGCAAGAATACTGGAATGGGTTACCATTTCTTTTTCCTGAAGATTAAACTAAAATGGAAAAGAGGCTGGACCTTGAAGTCATGGAAAGGCAAAAGATGATGGTGAGCAAAGAAGTGGACATATGTGTGACCAAAGCTTATTAGGCATTGCTATTAAGACTTATACTATGATGAATACTTTGGAGGAGTTTAAAAAACAAGGTGGGACTTCCACTTCCAGGAAGTAACAATTTATGACAAAAGACAAAGTAAAATTAGAAGATATGACTGGGAGAAGACAATGCCAACAGGTATAACCAAAACTAGTTGAGGGGTCAAGAATCCATAAAGAGCTCCTTTATATTCGTTTTTTTTAATTGTTATTAATAAAAGATGGTCAAAGAATATGGACAAGCAATTCACAGAGGAGGAATATGAATAGTCAATAAATATCCGAAAGGATCATATAGTACATCTATTCTTAATTTTTTTGAGGACCCATCACACTTTTCCCTACTGTCTGCATCAAGTTACATTCCTTTATTTTCAATTTACATTCTTATTAACAGTGCTTTTTAACATTCTCACCAGTATTTGTTATTTGTTGTCTTTTTTATAATAGCCATTTTGACAGCTGTGAGGAGATAGCTTCTTGTGGTTTTGATTTGCCATATGGTGGTGCTATTGGTAAAGAGCCCGCCTGCCAATGCAGGAGACATAAGTGACATAGGTTCGATCCCTGGATCAGGAAGACCCACTGGAGGAGGGCATGACAACTCACTGCAGTATTGTTGCCTGGAGAATCCCCATGGACAGAGGAGTCTGTCAGGCTATGGTCCATGGAGGTGCAAAGAGTCAAGCACGACTGAAGCGACTTATCCCAGCATGCCACTATGTTTATTGCAGCATTGTATACCATAGCCAAGACAGGAAAATAACCTAAGAGCCCACTGATGAATGAATGGATAAAGAAGAATGAGTATCCACATTATCATCATTAAGGATTTGTATCTTTAAAACGTTAACTAAATATATACACTTCATTTTAACTTTTATTTCTTTGATTGCTAATTGGACAACAACTAATCTTGTTTTCACACATCAGTTTATTTGATTGGGGCTTTACTCTTTCAATCCGAGTATTTATGTCTTTCTTAAATTCTGGAAAATCTTTCCTTAGTTTCATACTGTTTCTTCATATTTTCTATTCTCTTCTTTGAGAATGCTTGTCAGGTGTGTCATTCACATTTCTATGTCTCAATCATTCCGTAATATTTTTATCTCAATTCTGAATCAACTTAGTTTTTAAATTTAGTGACCCTATTTTTATTTCTTGAGGTTTTATGATTATTGTAGTCATTTTCTTTTTTTTTCTTCTTCTGACTTCTATTACCTTTAGTGCATTTCATCACATTATATATATATATATATATATATATATATATATATATATATATATTTAGGGTGTGGTTTAGGGGGAAGGAGTTGGTATTGTTCTTTTATTTCTGGATTACCATTTCTTCTATCTGCATAACTTCTTAAGGATAGAACACAAATTTGTGGGATTTGTATTCTGTTTTTATTGTTTGAGTGTGCGCATGCATATTCCTCAGCAGGAATCTTAGGCATCTTGGTTTTTTGAAGATACATCTAAAAAATAAGTTTTCCATTTGTTTCAGGTGGGGGAATCAGGGATTTCACATACTGGGGAGCAGTTTTTAATGTTAATTCAATTCACTTCAGTTCAGTTGCTCAGTCATGTCCAACTATTTGCCACCCCATGAGCTGCAGCACACCAGGCCTTCCTGTCCAACACCAACTCCCGGAGCCCATCCAAACTCATGCCCATTGAGTCGGTGAGGCCATCCAACCATCTCATCCTCTGACATCCCCTTCTGCTCCTGCCGTCAACCTTACTCAGCATCAGGGTCTTTTCCAATGAGTCAGCTCTTTGCATCAGGTGGCCAAAATATTGGAGTTTCAGCTTCAACCTCAGTCCTTCCAATGAACACCCAGGACTGATCTCCTTTAGGATGGACTGGTTGGATCTCCTTGCAGTCCAAGGGACTCTCAAGAGTCTTCTCCAACACCACAGTTCAAAAGCATCAATTCTTTGGCACTCAGCATTCTTCACCATCCAACTCTCACATCCATACATGACTACTGGAAAAAACATAGCCTTTACTAGATGGAACTTTGTTGACAAAGTAATGTCTCTGTTTTTAAACATGCTATCTAGGTTGGTCATAACTTTCCTTCCAAGAAGTAAGCGTCTTTTAATTTCATGGCTGCAATCACAATCTGCAGTGGTTTTGGAGCCCCCCCCAAAATAAAGTGTCTCACTGTTTCCAATGTTTCGCCATCTATTTCCCATGAAGTGATGGGAACAGATGCCATGATCTTAGTTTTCTGAATGTTGAGCTTTAAGTCAATTTTTTCACTCTCCTCTTTCACTTTCATCAAGAGGCTCTTCACTTTCTGCCATAAGGGTGGTGTCATCTGCTTATCTGAGGTTATTGATATTTCTCCCAGAAATCTTGATTCCAGTGTGTGCTTCCCCCAGCCCAGGGTTTCTCATGATGTACTCTGCATAGAAGTTAAACAAGCAGGGTGACAATATACAGCCTTGACATACTCCTTTTCCTATTTGGAACCAGTATTTATTTCCATGTCCAGTTCTAACTGTTGCTTCCTGACCTGCATACAGGTTTCTCAAGAGGCAAATCAGGTGGTCTGATATGCCCATTTCTTTCAGAATTTTCCACAGTTTATTGTGATCCACACAGTCAAAGGCTTTGGCATAGTCAATAAAGCAGAAGTAGATTTTTTTTCTGGAACTCTCTTGCTTTTACAATGATCCAGCAGATGTTGGAAATTTGATCTCTGGTTCCTCTGCCTTTTCTAAAACCAGCCTGAACATCTGGAAGTTCACGGTTTATGTACTGCTGAAGCCTGGTTTGGAGAATTTTGAGCATTACTTTACTAGCCTTTAAGATTAGTGCAATTGTGTGGTAGCTTGAGCATTCTTTGGCATTGCCTTTCTTTGTGATTGGAATGAAAACTGACCTTTTCCAGTCCTGTGGCCACTGCTGAGTTTTCCAAATTTGCTGGCATATTGAGTGCAGCACTTTCACAGCATCATCTTTTAGGATTTGAAATATCTCAACTGGTATTCCATCACTTCCACTAGCTTTGTTTGTAGCAATGCTTCCTAAGGCTCACTTGACTTCAAGTTCCAGGATGTGGAATTTAAGTGAAAATCACACCATCGTGATTAACTGGGTCATGAAAATCTTTTTGTACAGTATTCTGTGTATTCTTGCCACCTCTTCTTAATATCTTCTGTTTCTGTTAGGTCCATACCATTTCTGTCCTTTATTGAGCCCATCTTTGCATGAAATGTTCCTTGGTATCTCTAATTTTCTTGAAGAGATCTCTAGTCTTTCCCATTATATTGTTTTGCTCTACTTCTTTGCATTGGTCACTAAGGAAGGCTTTCTTATTTTCCTTGCTATTCTTTGAAACTCTCCATCAGATATCTTTTCTTTTCTCCTTTTCTTTTCACAGCTATTTGTAAGGCCTCCTCAGATAGCCTTTTTGCTTTTTTTGCATTCTTTTCCCTGGAGATTGTCTTGATTCTTGTCTCCTGTACAATGTCACGAACCTCAGTTCATAGTTCATCAGCCACTCTGTCTTTCAGATCTAGTCCCTTAAATCTGTTTCTCACTTCCACCGTATAGTCATAAGGGATTTGATTTAGGTCATACCTGAATGGTTTAGTGATTTTCCCCACTCTCCTCAATTTCAGTCTGAATTTGGCGATAAGGATTTCATGATCTGAGCCACAGTCAGCTCCTGGTCTTGTTTTTGCTGACTATATAGAGCTTCTGCATCTTTGGCTGCAAAGAATATAATCAATCTGATTTTGATGTTGGCCATCTGGTGATTTCCATATGTAGAATCTTCTCTTGTGTTGTTGGAAGAGGGTGTTTGCTATGACCAGTGCATTCTCCAGCCCTTTCCCTGCTTCCTTCTGTATCAAGGCCAAATTTGCTTGTTATTCTAGATGTTTCCTGACTTCCTACTTTTGCATTCCATTCCCCTATAATGAAAAGGACATCTCTTTTGGGTGTTAGTTCTAAAAGATCTTGTAGGTCTTCGTAGAACCGTTCAACTTCAGCTTCTTCAGCATTACTGGTCGGGGCATCGATTTGAATTACCGTGATACTGAATGGTTTGCCTTGAAAACAAACAGAGATCATTCTGTCGTTTTTGAGATTGCATCCAAGTACTGCATTTCAGACTCTTTTGTTGACCATGATGGCTACTCCATTTCTTCTAAGGGATTCCTGCCCACAGTAGTAGATAAAATGGTCACCTGAGTTAAATTCACCCATCCCAGTCCATTTCAGTTCGTTGGTTCCTAGAATGTTGATGCTCACTCTTGCCATCTCCTGTTTTAAAGTTTACAACCTCAGAAATCATAACTTTTTAGTTAAAAATATAATTTTAGCTAAATATGTCCACACAAGGAAAATAAATTACCTAAATTTGGGTAATTATACAAAGCAAATCACAGGTTATTTCAACCAAAGTTACACATGCTTTGTGACATATATTCATTATACAAAAATAATATGAGGACTGAAGTCAAATATGCCCTACAGTAGCATATGTATGATCCCCCAAAGCCAAAGTTTTGTACTTGAACATGCCTCTGCATGTTTGTATGTTGAGACTAAGTTAGAACAGGCTCTTTTCCCTGTGAGAAATGTAAAACTAACATACCTTTAAATATAATGGTCATTAAAGCAAGTAGACATTTGCAGAGATGTGGATGGACCTAGAGTCTGTCACACAGAGAGAACTAAGTCAGCAAGAGAAAAACAGATATCATATATTAACACATACATATATATATATATATATATATATATATATATATATGAAATCTAGAAAAATGGTACAAATGAACCTATTTGCAAAGCAGAAAGAGACACAGGTGTAGAGAATGAATGTATGGACACCAAGGGAGAAGGAGATTGAGTTGACATGTTCACCTCCACTGAGTAGCCTGGAGATCTAAAATGACTGGTGTGTCATACCAAGAACACTTGTAAGTTAGAGAAATCAAAGTGAGCAAATGCAAGGAGAAACTGAGAAGGAAGACCAGAGCAGGTCACAAGCAGAAGAGAAAAAAGATTGATTGTAAGTCATTAGCTCATCAAAAGATTGGGAATTATGGCTGAGATGGAACTGAAACTGCCCCAAGCAATCTTCTGTTAGTTTCTAAGATGAGGAACAGAGCCCACTGTTTCTATTGTCTGGAAAGTGCACTCTCTACAAAATGTCAGATGATGCTTTAGACACATACATTCTACAGGATTGGTACAGTTCACTATTTTTTCCATGAAAGCTTGCTCTGGAAGGAAGAGGTTAAGGTGGTTCCAGTGGTGATGGTCCTGACCTGAGCTTCTTTTGACAGGAACTGCTGTCCCCTAGTATCCACATTAACCTAGGCTGGTAACTATTGGAAGATAGACTGAATGTGAAAAGTGGCTTAAAATATGAGTATTTCTGACTTAGGAGAAAAATTATTTCAACTAAATTGAAATCATTTCAATTGAAAAAATATTCCTTCTTATGATTATTGCTAAATTTTATATGTGTTTTTAGATGCTAGTTGTTATGTTTTGCTTTATTTATTCAGCTTCAAGAAATGACTGTGGCTGACTGTATACAAAGAAATAGGAACTGCACCTTGAAATGAGCTAGATTTTTTTTCCTTCCAATTACATCTTATTCATTTCTCGGTCTCTTTCAGTCCTAAAGCTGATAATGGGGACTATTATTCTGAACTCTATTTTAAGATCAGTCTACAGTACATTGGACTTGGAATCCTACTGTTATTATTTTTCCCTGACTTTAAATTATATTGCAATAACTCAGTAGAAAGTGTATTAAAATTGTACTAAAAAAGAGTAGTCAAGCTTTAAAGAAATAGTGAATGAAATTCTACAAATTGATAAGAAAATATGGTGAGATTGAATGCTGGACAAAAATCAATAAACCTCCAAAGATAGTAACAAAACTATCTTTTTAAGAAGGTTATTGCTTAAATTCACCTATGAGTTTTGAATGTTGTTACCGTTATTGAATCAACTTTACCAAGATTTGGAGATATATTTGAATACATAATCTAAAGTTTTTGCTTTTAGTAATACTATGTGAACATGTGTGTACATTATTACAAAATGAAATAACAAATGCCCTTTTCCCTTCCCCCAGAATCTAGTTGCATTGACCTGATAGTTAAATTTTAAAAGTCTTAAGCCCCCTGAAGGATTTTTCAGCCTGTTTGTGACTCTATACATTTCTCTGGCTACCAGATGAGAACAGTTACATTGTAGAAATAGCACTGATTTTTTTTCTAGTCAGAAAATTAGTTTTAAATCCTCTTTGCCTCCAATACAATTTTTATGACCTCAGGCCAGTTATTTGATTTCACTAGAACTCAATTTCCACACCCATAAAGTGGGGGAATTTTAACTTTTGCCTACAGGATACTCTAATTAGTAGACCTGGCCATTTTTTTTATAAGCAAAGCATCTTTATATTTTGTCACATAATTTAAGGGATTCGATGATAATTATCCCTAAATAGTTCTTCCATTGATATGGCTGTAGTATTTAAGTTTCCCCTATTATATTTGCTTAAGAGTTATTGAAGGTTTACTTTAAAATGCACATTTTTCTGAACAAGGTAAATTTTTGAAGCCATTATTTGGTAGTAATAAGTTGATGAAAAGTTTTTTATGTCCCTTAAAATCTTAATATTCAGAGTGATGTCTCCAAAGTAGCAGACGTGGTCATCACCAAGGAGCTCATTAGAAATACAGGCCCCAACCCAACCCTACTGTATGATAATATACATTTTAACAAGAGACCAGTGAGTCACATGCACATTAAAGTTTGTGAAGAACTTATCGGAATAATATGGAGAGTGGTTCAAGTCTGGGCAGGAGAGAAGAGAATCATCACAGTAGAGGGCGTGTACTTTCAGATATTAGCAGGAAGACAAAGACCAATGAAAGGGGAGAGAAAAAGGGTTCCAGAAGGGACATGCTGCCTATTTCCCAACTCCTAGGACAATATATCTTTGATGACAAAGAAAACTGATAATCTGGAGGGAAAAAAAGAAAACTAAACAGAATGAGAACAATAGAGAGAGAGTGCTTCAGTGCTACAGGGACAAGTTTCAGTTTTATTTAAAACTTTATCAATTAAAAAGAACAATTTCTTCGAGGCCTTAGAACCATGAGCAAATTTACATGTTAGTTCACGTTCATCCAACAAAGCATAAAATGTCTGATCACTTTGGTTAACAAATCTAGGATATATTTACTCTAAAAGACTTATTCCTGAAAAGCTATTGACTTTGAGCCCACTTATGTGAAGGTACTTGACTTCATCCAGTCAGTGAGACATATATCTTTGTGTAAATCTTTCTGAATTTTTAATAATCATTTCACTCATTGTATAGCAGGGCCTTCTTTTTTCCTTTTTTGAATTTTGATCTGCAATGTGAACTGATTCATTGGATGAGAACAAGTTCAAAATAACCAAACTTTGAAAGTGACCTCTGGAAGGTATACCTGAAGAAATGCCAAGGATTTGCTGCTCCAGTGCTGTTTTCTCTGTAATTTACAGCATGGCATCATCAGCATTGCTTCTGGAGAAAGCATATCGTCTAGTTTGCTATGTGAAAATGGATGAATTAGAAGTCAGAGTGTGAAGTAAAATTGAATGAATGATAAAAGGACTTGGAATCTTTTTTAATGAAAATCCTGTATATTGGAACCATATGAGTTCATATATCCATATGTCTAACACCTATTTGTTGTTATTCCATCACTAAGTTGTGTCCAACTCTTTGCAACACCATGGGCTGCAGCACACCAGGCTTCCCTGTCCTTCACTATCTCCCAGAGTCTGCTCAAACTCATGTCCACTGAGTTGATGATGCCATCCAACCATCTCATCCTCTGTCACCCCCTTCTTCTCCTCTAATCCCTATAAGCTATATTTATATTTATGGAAAACAGCAGTTGTCTATGTATACTTTAATAGCTTTTGAGGTTAAGGAAGACATGTTCTGATAGCAGGATATTCACAGGCAATCTTTCTCTTTGTAGAATAGTAAAACTTGTTTCATTTTTTCAGCAAATATATCCTCTGTCACTTACTTTACCCAAAGAACTAAGCTAAGCATTATGGTAGGTACAGACTGTCTTAGAAAAAGAATAGATGATTATGGTCTGGTATCAGAGACAAGGCATCCTAATACAATGTATAACAGCTATAAACTAAAGGCTTCAAGAGCTCACAAGAGTGAGAAATCAATTCCAGCTGAGAAGAAATCCCAAAACTCAGTGGAAGAAGTGGCCTTGCAATGAAACTTCAAAAACAAGGATTGTAATTGGCAGATGTGTGAGGTGAGGGCATTCTAAGCCGAGAGAACAGTACAAATAAACAGGAAAAGCAGATGGTATTGAAGGAATTGCTATAGTCCTGCTTATGTGTGGGGCAGCAGAGAAAGACAGGGCTGGAAAGGTGTGTTGAGAAGATGGTTTTCAAACCACTCTACACATTAAAATCTTCTGGAGAGCTCTTGGTCATATCAAATTTCTGGACCCCATCCTAAGGTTTGATTCAAGAGGGCTGGGATGGGGATCCCAGAAAGTTTTCTATTGGAAAAAGTCTTCCAGGTGATCCAAGGCCCATTGTTTGGAAATCATTGCATTAGAGACATATTGCAAAGGGAGGTACTGAGGTAATTTAATAAAGATTACTCTGGCCTCAATGATTAGGAAGGATTGGAGAGTGGAAAGGGCATAGGTAGAATCAAAAATTGAACACAGAAGTAATAGTCCAGCTGTAAGGCAATAGCCCAGAACTGTGGGCAGCAACAATATGTGAGATTTTGCTCTGAAGAAGGATAGGATATAGTAACTGAGTGAGGGTGAAATAAGGTTAGATCAATAATGATTGTGAAATTCAAGTTTAGGGACTGAATGAACAGGCATGCCATTTATCCAACTTAGAATATTAAAAATTAAGGGAAACTCTTCTGTGGGTCACTATAAAGAAATAAGCTAACAATAAGCATTTCCTGACACCCAGGACTTTATGCTAATGTTCTATTACACAGTTTCATAGCACCTTGTACCTTTACTTTTAGTATATATTAAAGTGCAATTTATGTTAATCTGCATGGCATTTGATTAATATCTCTGCGTCCTATTAGACGACTAAGTCCATGAGGGCAAGGAACCACAATACCTGGAAAATCGTTTAGTACGTTTTTTTGTTGATTCAGTTTTCCTACATGAGTTGTTGAGTAGACAGGAAAAATGAACTTTTCAGTAACTCATTAACATTAGTACTATATATTACTGGTACAAAAATATTTACATAAAAATATTTAATTGCAACCGAACATATTTTTATTCCAACTACTTCATAAAATATAATGGTAAAATTATGCATTTTCTCTCAGTTAGTGGTACAAAACTTGAATAAACCAGTTTTGATGAAAGGCTCTCTAAATGAGGTTATGTATGCTTACTTGAACAAGAAAAATTCCAAGCATTTTAGAAGTTCCATCTATCTGAGTGTTTGCTTATTGTAAGAAAAATATGTGTACAATAGATAGATTTGTTTTCATAATTCGAGATTATAGCATATGATTCTGTGTGAATTTTGTAAATTCCAGATTGTCTTTTTATAAAATAAAACAAAACTACATAATGAGTCCACTCCTCATTAAACCATAAGACTTAGGGTCTCTGTACACCACTGTGTCCTGCATGATCTAAAATAAAAACCCAGAGGAAATTTACAGAGATAAAGTTCTTTTTTGTTCAAGAATCACTCAATCCTCTGTCTTACTTTTGAATAATGCACCATTGTTCATCTTCCTCATTTTACTCAGAGGAAATGGAAGCTAAGAGGGTTAAAAGACTTGATGAAGATTTTACATTTAGTTAGTACCAGAACTATACAATTAGAGAGATGGGATGATTATGGCTAATATTTATCAAATGTGTCTAGTATGTGACACTTTAAACATATTTCTATATTAATGTCACAGCTCCTATATGTGATAGGTGTTGTCCCATTTTTAAAGACAAAATATTGAGGCTCATGATAATATACATTTCCTGTGATGTATAGTAGGTTGTAGAGTATTAATCTACTTGATTCCAAACCCCATGTATATTTTCCCCATAATGCTTTATTTTCAATTAAATAGAAAAACTAAAAATTAAATAAACCAAGTGCTGTGTTGTAGTGCCAATAATATTTTATAATTATGCTTATTTGTCAAATTAAGGCAACAGATCAGGTAGAATGGCAAAAATATACTATCTCTATATATAATTACAGTATTCTCTCTTATCCTGGAATCTCTTATCTAGAAATAATTAGCTATATGTAAAAGGTCAGAAAACTAACAAAATTAATATTTGTACAATTTTAAAACTTGAAGTATAGTTAATGTATCGATACAATATAACATCAGTTTTAAGTGTACTATATAGTGACTTGATATTTACATACATTATGAAATGATGACCACAGTAAATTTAGTAATAATTTGTCCCTATACAAAATTATTACAATATTATTGATCATATTCCTTTTGTTGTATGTTACACCTCTGCAGCTTATTTATTTTATAACTGGAGGTTTGTACCTCTCAATTCCTTCACCTATTTTACCCCCTACCCTCTCTTTTCTGGTGACTACCTTTTTGTTCTCTGTATCTATGAGTCTGTTTTCATTTTGTTTTTCAGAATCCACATATAAGTGAATCATGTGGTACAGGTCTTGGAAAGACCTATTTTCTACAAATATAAAGGCACATATTTATGTGTTTGTGTGTGTGTGTGTATATATATATATATATACACATATATATATATATATATATATATATATAATGGACAGGGAGGCCTGGCATGCTGTGGTTCATGGGGTTGCAAAGAGTCGGACACGACTGTGCAACTGAACTGATACTGATACTGATATAATATCCATTCATCTAAACTTCATGCTTCTTTATAACATACTGTGCCCTAATTCTGCTTATTTCCACTGCAGTGTTCCAAACTGTTATCTTTCTGGGAAACAAAGAACAATTTCTGCAGAAACATTTTTATCCAAAGGGTAGGTATGTTCCTACACTGTAAACAGAATGAGAACTTATGTGATTATTGGCGAGATTGAGGAGATAGTGTAAGTATCATCTGAGTGATGTGCAGCACTGACTCAGAAAAGCCAGACTTAAAAGAGGCAGAAAACTGTAGCTCTGGATAGACAGAGCATAGCAAGAATCGCTACACAGTTAGGGAGAGGTGGACTGGAAGGTGGTAGATGAGTTGGAAAGAACAATTGTGGGACAATCAAAGATGACTTGGTCTTCTCTGTAATTTTTGTCCTGTTCTTTTTTTCTAGATAACTTTCTTTTTTTCCTTAATGTTGTGAACTATACAACGTGAAATTCACCATTTCAAGGTGTACAATTCAATGGTATTTAGTCCATTCACGGTGTTTTGTAACCATCATTACTATCTATTGTTATTTCTAGAACTCCATCATCCTAAAAAAAAAAGTTCATACTCATTAAGCATATATTCCTTTCTTCTTAAAGTCAAGTTAGAGAGCAGCAGTTCAGGCTGGGATAAAAACATTTAGCTGTGAAATAACAAGCTTTCTGCTGAAAAAATATCAGGACCATCTCCAAGTTTCCCAGTCATTCAATTTCTTCCCTCTGCTGTAATGTTCAGGGTGAAACTGTCTCTTGAAATCCAGAGCAAAGGCAGCCATCAGAGAAGCCATTTTCTCTGGTCAGTCCACAGGCACACACTGACAGCTGGAATTTAATAAACCAAGTTGGTTAAGCACCCATTCTTGGGGCTTCTGTGGTGTCCGGTGGTTAGAAATCTGCCTGCCAAAACAGGGGGCACAGGTTTAATCTCTGGCCTGGGAAGATCCCACAAGCTGCAGAGCAACTAAGCCCATGCACTGCAACAGCTGAGCCCACACGCTAGAGCTGGTGCTCTGCACCAAGAGAAACCACCATAGTGAAAAGCCTGGGCACTGCAAAGAAGAGTATCCCTCACTCTCTGCAACTAGAGAAAAGCCCGTGTGCAGCCACAAAGACCCAGTGCAGCCAAAAAAAAAAAAAAGAGCCAAAACAAAATAAAGCACTCATTCTCATCATGAACAAGGAGAGTACCATTTAGAATACGATATATGATGCTGTCCGAATGTCAGTGGAAATTTTCTCTATGATGCAGGAAGTTCAAGTTCAGTGCTCTGTAACAACCTAGAAGGGTGAGATGGGGTAGGAGGTGGGAGGGTGGGTCAGGAGGGAATGGATATATGTATACCTATGGTTGATTCATGTTGACGTGTGGCAGAAACCAATGCAATATTGTGGGAGGGGGGTTCTGGAAGGGGAGCACATGTATACCCACGGCAGATCCATGTCAATGTATGGCAAAACCAACACAATAGTGTAAAGAAAAAAAAATTAATAAAAATTTTTTAAAAATTAATTTAAATTAAAAATAAAGAGTGTTGGGTTAGTGTACTCTGTCATTAAGACCTTCCCTACCAACCCATGTACTTAAAAACTCTGACAAAGCTTGGTATGTGTGGGCGGGGGTGAGGAGGAATCTCTTGTAGTTACTGCTTCAAAGGAGAGATATTAATTTGTGATAAAATGTTAACTCATAGTTTAGTGTTTCTAGACAAGAAGAAATAAAGAAAGCACCTACAAAGCTGAAGAAATATTGCACAGCAGTGTATAAGGGAAACAAATGGAATGAGGACAGAATTTAATGAGGAAAGCTTAGATGTTTGAGCTTACATCTTACCGAAGTTGAATGTAATGGAAGCTGCAACATAGTCCACTGGAAGATTTCTTCAATGGGACAGAGCAATCTTGTCTTCAATAGAAAGAGAAAAAGAAACTGATAATTGATGTCTTCCCCAGCAGTAACTGGGCAGGGTATTATCTTCAGAAACCCACCAGATGGTCTGAGTGAGAGGGAGAATAAGCAAGATAATGTGACAGAACACAGATCAGTCACTTATTGCAGCATTGCTTGGAGTTTGATGGGAATGGCAGGCAAACGGCAAGAGTTTTTTAGTATGCATTTGATATTTTTCTTTTGGGAACCAATTTATTTTGATATTATACCTCAAACACCTAAATGATACACAGAACTGAAGTCTCTCAGCAGGCCTTCTCAGCTGGTCCCCAGAACAATGTCAGATTCAATCTCTCAGCCTCTGAGATTACAACTCACTAGAAGGGAGGACAACATGACTAACAATTTAACACAAATGGACCAAACATTTAAAAATATTCCACCATTTTGCATACCCTTCTTGGAAAATGTCAGTAGGCAGAGGAGAGTATAATTTTCACTTTAATATGATTTTCTTAATGGACAGAATAGTCTTAAATATTCCCCTTTCAGAATATCAGCAAAGAAGGTGTTTATATCTTCCCATGATATAGGAATTGAGGTAGTCCTCAACCTAAGAAAATAGGTGGGCTCCAGTATTCCATTGTATATTGGTTGCTTAAAATTTGTAATACATTTTTCTTTAAAGACAATTTACAGAATAAATAAATACACAGGTCAACTTCAAAGCCTGGAATGAAACGCAATGCTAAATCTGAGGTCATGGTTTTGGGTCACGAAGTAAAGGAATGAGAAAAGGGAGGGAAAATAAGAGATTATTTTTACCCTCTTTCCAGGGTGAATGATCAGTTCAAAGTAAAATTTTAAAACAAGCAAGATTGATCTTTGATTCGCAGTACATACCAGTGTCCTCACAGCCACACAAAACTCAGTGTCCTTCATAGACCCCTGCCCACAACTGTGGGATTCCAAACAGACTTATCTGGCTGCTTAAAATGCTGCAGGATCCAACATGATCTATTGTATTTGACTCTAATCAAACTGCCATACATTTCTTTCAGAGAATTCCTTTTCTACCCCAATGTCAAGAAGAAAACAATCTGCTTTAAGTCCCTTTGAATGCCTGGATGATCAATAATTCCTTTTTTGTTGGCATCAATGCTTAAATTACTCAAAGAGAATTCATATTACTCCAAAGGTATCACTAATTAACAGACTTCCTTTGTGTTAATAACATGAGGTGAAACTATTCGAGCAGTGTAGGCAGAAATTGTTTCAAAGCTGGAGGCCACCAAACCGGTTAGTTATTCCTGAATGGTTCTCTCTCTCAGGAGGTATTTTCTCTAAGAGGTTTCAGATTTTTAGATTTTTAGTTGCTTCCTCTTGTTTCTTTTGTATTAAAAAAGCCAAAGAACCTTTTTTATAGTGACACTGTGACTCAAGCAGCATTGATGATAACATTAGAATCAGGAACTTTACCAGAGATGAAGCCAGGACAGGAAGAGTGATCCTGATTCATGAGGGAGGTGTTTTTAAAAAGGAAAAAATAACTTGTATCCCTTCTTAGGATCAAATTCACTAGTTTTCAGAATGAATTCAACAACACATAAGAGCAAGACATTCACTTGTCTAATCCCCAATGAATCATCAGCAGTACAAAAACAGTACACACAGCATTTGACAATAATAAACTGTAAGACGGTAGAATAATTTAATGTAGATCTTGTGTGAAACAGACTTGTTTTTCCTCCATGGGGTGATTTTTGCCGGGATGTGCTGGAGAAAGTCATGAATAGGCCACATAAACATTAACACCTGAAAACTTGCAAGGCTAACAGATTTCATTGGTGGTATGTGTTGCTGAGCAACACAACTGAAAGTTTATATAAAAAAAGAGTAACCAATTGCAATTTCTAGAAAAATTAATTTACTTATTGGCCTAACTCTTGCCAAATTCGTAAAACTTTGGTATCGAATAGGAAGTATAGATGAAGATTAACATTAAGCAAATACAATAAGTATAAATTTACCACTCTGAGATGCATCAACCAGGCAATAGACAGGCCATAAAAGTAGATAATATCTCAGAAAGTAAGCAGGGATGAAAGTTTTCTCTTCAAGGACCAATGAATTTATTTGCAGTGAACTCTGGTTCCTTAATCACGGCCAGTTTGGGGGAAAGTCTCAACCCAAATGGTCATCCTCTGAGGACAATTGTAGCTACTGTGTAGTAGATATTTCCCTTCCATCCTCAATAAATCATTCTGAACCTACAAATGTAACCTTACTAATAATAGACAAAATATATCATATATTAAATATATGCTGGGTTTGGCATATAAACATTAATGTGTTTTATACACATTGTCTCATTTAATTCTTATAACTTCGTGAGATAAACACTTTAAGATCTTCACTTTACAGATGACAAAAAACAAATCTTGTGAGATTGTATCTTCCTGAGGTCACATAGCTGGTAAGTGGTGGAACAGAAATTGGAACCCAGATCTGCCAGAGTAAATCCATGCTCTAAATTCATGTAATTAAAAGTGGGTACAAGCACTCTATCAAGTGTGCAAGAAGATTCACTTGGATGCTGGAAGTTAGTAATAAATTGTCTATTTACATAAAAATAAAAAATGAAAGTTTACCAAAATTTAGTATTATAGGTTGACATAGGCACGCTCACTAGATCCACATGTCAGATGGTAAAATCCTACATGTGGTATATGGCATCTCAGGGAAGTGCAGGCATTTCACTCTGTGGAGGGGAAGGCAGTAGTGCCTTGTTGCTTTTGGCATACTGCCACATGGAACAATGTGTGTGCTCATTTTAGTGTATTTATGGATTATATTCAGCTTCTCTGGTGGCTTAGTGGTAAAGAATCCACCTGCCAAGGGAGGAGATGAGGGTTTGATCCCTGGGTCAGGAAGATCCCCTGGAGAAGGAAATGGCAACAGACTCCAGTGTTCTTGTCTGGAGAATTTCATGGACAGAGAAGCCTAGCAGGCTACAGTCCACAGGGTCACAAAAGACCACAGACATGACTCAGCACATAAACAACAACAATGGATTACATTATGCACTTTACAATAGAAAATTATTTTAGAAAAGATTGATTATAGGTTATATTAATATGTAAGCACAAACAAAATGGGGCTGATGGTTCTAGTATCCATTTTTTTAATAAGTCATAAACAGAGTAAAACTAATGGTACAGACAGATCTATTTTGGAAGATGGCCAAGATCCATTGAAAATTTCTTTTTTCTGAAGTCTATGTGAAATTCAAATATCTACCTACTATCATTAACAATGAATTCCACTCTAAATATATATTGACAGTATGAACTGCTAGCTACTGATAGTATGAAGCCATCAGTTTGGTTAAGTTGCTCAGTTGTGTCCGACTCTTTGCGACCCCATGAACTGCAGCATGCCAGGCCTCCCTGTCCATCACCAACTCCTGGAGTCTACCCAAACCCATGGCCCATCCAGTCGATGACGCCATCCAGCCATCTCATCCTCTGTCATCCCCTTCTCCTCTTGCCTTCAATCTTTCCCAGCATCAGGGTCTTTTCCAATGAGTCAGCTCTTCCCATCAGGTGGCCAAAGTTTTGGAGTTTCAGCTTCAATATCTGACTGTCCAATGAACACCCAGGACTGATCTCCTTTAGGACTGGTTGGATCTCCTTGCAGTCCAAGGGACTCTCAAGAGTCTTCTCCAACACCACAGTTCAAAAGCATCATTTTATCGGTGCTCAGCTTCCTTTATAGTCCAACTCTCACATCCATACATGATTACTGGAAAAACCATAGCCTTGACTAGACGGACCTTTGTTGGCAAACTAATGTCTCTGGTTTTTAATATTCTGTCTAGGTTGGTCGTAACTCAAAACCATAGATTTGAATAGATGGACCTTTGTCAGCAAAGTGTTATCTCTGCTTTTTAATGCACTGTCTAGATTTAAGTTATTACAAAAGAATAAAAAGATAAAATTTTAGAAGAAAAATTTTCAAGCCTACGTAAATAAGATGATGCACTCCCTAAGCCTATCACCAATATTCAACAATCTTTAATATTGCATCACTTGCTTTATCTATCCTTTTTTTGCTATTATTATTGCTGCTTAAGTATTTTAAATACATCTTATTACCCATATCATAATATACTCTATCTTTAGGATGTGTTTCTAAATGTGAACTTTTTATAAGAGAACTATATATAATTTTATGAGATTTTTTATAAGAGATATAATTCTTATGAGACATAGTTTATATAAGAGATAAAAATTTTATAATTTTATGAGAGAGATATGTAATTCTTATAAATTTTATCAGAGGTATATAGAATTTTTTAAATTTTTACATAACTTCTATGTCTCATAGCAAACAAGCCAACAATAGTTCTGTGATAATCTGTTTCAGATCTCATTTGATATGTGTGGTTATCACCTTCCAAGATGATACCACATGCTTCTCAGTTTCTGATATGTAAACTCTTAGATAGTACCTTCCCACACTGTACCAAAGTTAACCTATATGACCAATAGCATACAGTAGAACTGTTTATATGTCATTTCTGAGATTAGGTTAAAAAAAACCTGTGCCCTCCATCTTTTGTTCTCTCTCCCACTAGGGTCACTCATTCTGGGAAAAAAAAAGCTGCCATGCTGTGAAATTGCCTATGGAGAGGCTCACATAATGAGGAACTGAAGCCTCTGACCAACAGCCAAAAAGGAGCAGAAATCTGCCAACAACCATGTGAGTGAGTTTGGAAGCAGATTTTCCAACCCCAGCCAACCTCTGTAATGACTGTAGCTCTGGCCAACAGCTTGACTACAATCTCATGAGGGACCTTGAGCCAGAAACACTCAGTTAAGCCTCTCTAAGAATTCAGCCTCTCAGTAACTGTGTAATATAACAAATGTTTGCTGTTTTAAGTTCCTAAATTTTAGAGTAATTTTAAAATAGCAGTATAAAGCTAGTATACTGTATAACACTGCTCCCCAAATTTAGTGGCTTAAAACAACAAGGTTTTATTTATTATTTTTATGAGGGTGAAGTGACTGGCTATTTTGCTGATCTTGCCTGGACTCACTCATGTGGCTGCATTCAGCTGACAAGTTGTCAGGGGGCTTGATGCATTTGAAACATCTGGGATGGCTGGACCTTTCTCTTCACATGGACATTAATCTGATCTTTCTCAACAGCATGTCAATTTCAGGACAGCATTTTAAGTGATTGAAGGCAGAATTTTCAAGGCTTTCTTTTTAGGATTAGTCTCTGGAAAACACATGATGCTACTTTTATCATATTCCACTGGGCAAAATAATAGGGAAGGTCCAATTCAAGGAATGGGGGAAAATATGCCACCTTTTGAAAGTGGGAGCTATAATGTATTGTGGCCATTCTTTCCAATCTATAATAGTTTTCTTGTAGGCACAATTGTTTCTATTCCTCCCTTGTATCAAAGAGTTTATCCCTTCTCCCAAAATTCAAATCCCATTATGACATTTGGCTAAGGCTCAAAATTCTAATCGCATTATCAAAATCTAATCTATATATAGAGCAGACTCATTAGATACAGTTCATCTCTGGGCTTCCCAGATGGTGCTAGTGGTAAAGAACCCGCCTGCCAATGCAGGAGCCACAGAAGACGCAGGTTAAATCTCTGGGTTGGGAAGATCCCCTGGAGGAGGGCATGGCAACCCACTCCAGTATTCTTGCCTGGAGAATCCCATGGACAGAGGAGCCTGTGTGACTACAGTCCATAGGGTCACAAAGAGTCAGACACACTGAAGTAACTTAGCACACATGTATGCAGTACATCTCTGGAGGTGGAGATATTCTTGATTCCAAGATCTATCAAGTAACAGAAATGTTATCTGCCTATGTCAAATACACAGAAGGGCTTCCAAAGTGGCTCAGTGGTAAAAAAAAAATCGACCTGTCAATGTAGGAGACATGGGTTTGATCCCTGAGTTGGGAAGATCCTTGGGAGGAGGAAATGGCAACCCTTTCTATTATTCTTGCCTGGAAAATCCTATGGATAGGGGAGCCTAGTGGGCTATAGTCAATGGGGTTGCAAAGAGTTGGACACAACTGAGTGACTGAGCACATACACATAAGAGACAAGGATAGGATTACTACGATGGGTGCTTCCATTCAAAAATGGAACAAGGTAAGGTAAGCAAAACAGATAACATTTAGCTAATCTTCAATTCAGTTCAGTTCCTCCGTTGTGTCTGACTCTTTGTAACCCCATGGACTGTAGCACCCCAGGCTTCCCTGTCCATCACCAACTCCCAGAGCTTACTCAAACTCATGTCCATCGAGTCAGTCATGCCATCCAACCTTCTCATCTTCTGTAGACCCCTTCTCTTCCCACCTTCAATCTTTCCCAGTATCAGAGTCTTTTCCAATGTGTCAGCTCTTATCATCAGGTGGCCAGAGTACTGGAGTTTCAGCTTCAGCATCAGTCCTTCCAATGAATATTTAGGACTGATTTCCTTTAGGATAGACTGGTTGGATCTCCTTGTAGTCCAAGGGACTCTCAAGAGTCTTCTCCAACACCACAGTTCAAAAGCATCGGTTCTGGAGGTGGTCCTAAGGTGGCAGAGGAATAGGATTGGGAGACCACTTTCTCCCCCACAGATTCTTTGAAAGAACATTTGAATGCTGAGCAAATTCCACAAAAATAATTCTGAATGCTGGCAGAAGACATCAGCCATCCAAAAAGGCAGCCCATTGTCTTTGAAAGGAGGTAGGACAGAATATAAAAGATAAAAAGAGAGGCAAAAGAGATAGGGATGGAGATCCATCCTGGAAGAGAGTCTTAAAAGGAGAGATGTTTCCAAACACCAGGAAACACTCTCACTGGTGGGACTGTGGGGAGTTTTGGAATCTCAGAGGGAAACATAACTGGGAGGAAAAATAAATAAAGAAAACCCACATATTACATGCCTAATGGCAACTCTCAGCACTCACATCCGCCACCTGCAAGCAGGCACTGGACGGGGAGGTGTGGGCTGCATTGCTTAGGGTAAAGATCAGGCCTGAATACCCTGAGGGCAATCTAAGGGAACTAACGTGAGCTAGCAACCCAAACTGTGGGATAGCCAGAGAGAGAGAGAAGAAAAGAGAGAGAGAACTATCCCATGAAACAACTTAACCTAAGGCACTGCCAGGCCCACTCACAGAACAAAGAACTGAGCAAATACCAGAGGAGAGCTAGCAGGCTGTGGACTGGCCCATCCCCCACTGGAGGCAGGGAGGCAGGCGGGGGCGGGGGGGGCAGCCAGAGCTGGAAAGAGGAAATCTCAGCCCCAGAGAGGCATCCTCTACCAAACTGCAAGCAGGCTTCCAGTTGTGAATCAAGACTTCCTGGGATTCTGGATGGTTGACATCTGCCGGGGGAGGGGGGAGGGTTGCAGCCAGAGATCAGCTCCCCAGATGAGACACATGGCACACCTGAGATGGGCGCACCCATACCACCCAGGAAATCAAGCAACTGATACCGGGGAGGTGATAAGATGCACTCCCCACCTGGAAAGACTGCGCTCGCCAAGCACCTGGTCTCCTGACCTGCTCAGACCTGGGAAGGGCACAAAACGCAGGCCCAACCGAATCTGTGCTTTTGTGGAGTACCCAAGAACCTGAACCTGAGTGGCTTAGGCCTGGGAAGTGCATGCAAACCAGGGCCCACCTCAGACAATTCCCTGGCAGAGCAACCTAGAGCCTGAGAAGTGTAGACTGGGAAAGCACACGTGCTGTGAGCAGGGGAAAACCCAGTGTGGCTGAGACACTGCGAGCATTCCCCACACATGCCAGTGAAATTTGTTTGCATTTTCCTCCCTCCCCACAGCACGACTGAACAAGTGAGCTTAAATAAGTGATCACCCTCACCCCCTTGTGTCAGGGCAAAAATTAGACACTGAAGAGACCTGAAAACAGAAGAAGCTAAAATAAACAGGGAACTGCTTTGGAAGTGACAGGTGCAACAGATTAAAACCGTGTAGTTAGCACTGACTACACTGGAAGGGGCCTATAGATCTTGAGAAGTATAAGATGGATTAAGGAACTATCTGAAACTGAACTGACCCCACACACCTCGCAACAGCTCCAGAGAAATTCCTAGATATATTTTTACTATTATCATCTTTTACATTAAATTTTTTTAAGTCCTCTATCACTCCTTTAATTTTCATTTTTATAACCTACTATTACCTTGCAAAAAAGACTCTGTTTTTAAAGCAAACTTCATATATATATATATATATATATTTTAATTTTTGTGAATTTGTTTTGTTTTTTTTAACATTGTATTTTTGAGAGGCTAACCTCTACTCTAGATTTTTAACGTTGCATTTTGGTATTTGTTATCAATTTTGAACCTTTAAGAACCCAATCTTCAGTATCTATTTTTACCTGGGAGTGTGATTACTGACTTGATTGCTCTCTTCTTCTTTTGACTCTCCTTTTTCTCCACCAGGTCTCCTCTATCTCCTCCTACCCCCTTCTCTTCTCTACCCAACTATGTGAACCTCTTTATGTGTTCTGGGCTGTGGGAAACATATAGGGAACTGATTACTGGCTGAATCTCTCTCCTTTTGATTCTCCCTTTTCTCCTCCTGGTCACTTCTGTCTCTTTTCTCCTCTTTCTCTTCTCTGTGAAAACAAAATGTAGTTACAGATAAATAACCTGGAGACAAGGATTGAGAAGATGTAAGAAATGTTTAACAAGGACCTAGAAGAAATAAAAAAGTCAATGAATAATGCAATAAATGAGATCAAAAGCACTCTGGAGGGAACCAACAGTAGAATAATGGAGGCAGAAGATAGGATAAGTGAGGTAGAAGATAGAATGGTAGAAATAAATAAAGCAGAGAGGAAAAAAGAAAAAAGAATTAAATGAAATGATGACACCTCAGAGAATTCTGGGACATTGTTAAATGCCTCAACATTCGAATCATAAGAGTGAGAAAGGCCATGAGAAAATACTTGAGGAGATAATACTTGAAAACTTCCCTAAAATGGGGAAGGAAATAGTCACCCAAGTCAAAGAAACCCAGGTTGTCCCAGACAGCATAAACCCAAGGCGAAAAACCCCAAGACACATACTAATCAAATTAACAAAGATCAAACACAAAGAACAAATATTAAAAGCAGCAAGGGAAAAACAACAAATAACACCCAAGGGGATTCCCATAAGGCTAACAGGTGATCTTACAATAGAAGCTCTTCAGGCCAGAAGGGAATGGCAGTACATATTTAAAGTGATGAAAGAGAAAAACCTACAACCCAGATTACTGTACCCGGCAAGGATCTCATTCAAATATGAAAGAGAAATAAAAAGTTTTACAGACAAGCAAAAAGCTAAGGGAATTCAGCACCACCAAACCAGCTCTTCAACAAATGCTAAAGGATCTTCCCTAGACAGGAAACACAGAAAGGGTGTATAAACTTGAACCTAAAACAACAAAGTAAATGGCAACAGGGTCATACTTATCAATAATTACCTTAAATGTAAATGAGTTGAATGCCCCAACCAAAAGACAAAGACTGGCTGAATGGATACAAAAACAAAACCCCTATATATGTTGTGTACAAGAGACCCACCTCAAATCAAGGGACACATACAGACTGAAAGTGAAGGGCTGGAAAAAGATATTCCATGCAAATAGAGACCAAAAGAAAGCAGGAATAACAATACTCAATTCAGATAAAATAGACTTTGAAATAAAAGTTTTGAATAAAGACAAAGAAGGATACTACATAGTGATCAAAGGATCAATCCAAGAAGAAGATATAATAATTATAAATATATATGCACCTAACTTAGGAGCACCACAATATGTAAGGAAAATGCTAACAAGTATGAAAGGGGAAATTAACAATAACACAATAATAGTGGGGGATTTTAATACCCCACTTACACCTATGGATAGATCAACTAAACAAAAAAGTAACAAGGAAACACAAACTTTAAATGATACAATGGGCCAGGAAGACTTAATTGATATCTATAGGACATTTCACCCCAAAACAATTAATTTCACCTTTTTCTCAAGAACACACAGAACCTTCTCCAGGATAGATTATATCCTGGGCCATAAATCTGGCCTTGGTAAGTTAAAAAAACTGAAGTCATTCCAATCATCTTTTCTGACCACAATGCAGTAAGAATGGATGTGAATTACAGAAGAAAAACTATTAAAAATTCCAACATATGAAAGCTGAACAACACGCTTCTGAATAACCAACAAATCACAGGAGAAATCAAAAAAATCAAAATATGCATAGAAACAAATGAAAATGAAAACACAACAACCTATGGGACACTGTAAATGCAGTGCTAAGGGGAAGGTTCACATCAATACAGGTTTACCTCAAGAAATAAGAAAAAAGTCAAATAAATAACCTAACTCTACACATAAAGCAACTAGAAAGGGAAGAAATGAAGAACTCCAGGGTTAGTAGAAGGAAAGAAATCTTAAAAAATTAGGTCAGTAATAAATGCAAAAGAAACAAAAGAGACCATAGCAAAAATCAACAAGGCTAAAGGCAGGTTTTTTGAGAAGATAAATAAAATTGACAAACCATTAGCTAGACTCATCAAAAAACAAAGGGAGAAGAATCAAATCAACAAAATTAGAGATGAAAATGGAGAAATGACAACAGACAACACAGAAATACAAAGGATCATAAGAGACTACTATCAGCAACTAGATGCCAATAAAATGGACAACTTGGAAGAAATGGACAAATTCTTAGAAAAGTATAACTTTCCAAAACTGAAAATAGAAAAATTTAACAAACCCATCACAAGCATGGAAATTGAAACTGTAATCAGAAATATTCCAGCAAACAAAAGCCCAGGACCAGATTGCTTCAAGCTTAATTCTACCAAACATTTAGAGGAGAGCTAACACCTACCCTACTCAAACTCTTCCAGAACATTGCAGAGGAAAGTAAACTTCCAAACTCATTCTATGAGGCCTCCATCACCCTAATTCCATGCCCAGTTGATTTTTAGCTTATTTATGATCCTTGGTGATTTGGGGAGCCATACTATTCACACTAAGAAGTACAAAAGTATAGAAGCAAATTTCTTCAGTCTAACAAGAAGTATTTTGGGGCTTCTCTGGTGGCTCAGACTGTAAAGCATCTGCCTGCAATGCAGGAGACCTGAGTTCGATCCCTGGGTCAGGAAGATCCCCTGAAGAAGGAAATGGCAACCCACTCCAGTACTCTTGCCTGGAAAATTCCATGGAAAGAGGAGTCTTTTAGGCTACAGTTCATGGGGTCGCAAAGAGTCAGACATGACTAAGCGACTTCACTGCTTCACTATATACAACAGGTCAGACATTATGGTCAAATGGTGGTAGTGCTTTCAGATTAAAAACAAGATATTATAACTCACTATCAGAATTTCAACTAATTGTAGGGCAGAGATCCTAGCAGCATAGGAAACAAAAAACACAAAGGGTAAATTTTGGAAAGCTTGAAACAAAAGTTTATTCACAAGTGATATGAAATGGTATGTAGAGAAAACTGACATAATCACAGATAAATTATCAGAATTATTTTAAAAAAGTATGATTGTTGTATGCAATCAGTCAGTCAGTCAGTTCATTCGCTAAGTCATGTCCAACTCTTCGCGACTCCATGGACTGCAGCACGCCAGGTTTCCCTGTCCTTCCCTATCTCCCTTCACTATCTCTGTCTCATGTTCACTATCTCTGTCTCATGTCTCATTCGATGATGCCATCCAACCATTTCATTCTCTGTTTCCCCCTTGAAGATAGCTCTAAAGTGAACAATTCCCAGAGCTTTCTCAGAGTTATGAGCCATTCTAATTCTAAGCAACCAGGATGGAGGGTTGCTGTCTTGCACCTAAGTGATGCAGTAGAATTCCATGAGTTACACTTTAGCAATAAAACTAAACTAGCCCTAGAGTAAACATCATTCTAAGCCCATGCCATAAAGCTTAAAAAAGTGAAAGTGTTAGTCACTCAGTCGTGTCCAACTCTTTGTGACCCCATGGACTGCAGCCCACCAGGCTCCTCTGTCCATGGATTTCTCCAGGCAAGAATACTGGAGTGGGTTGCCACTTCCTTCTTCAGGGGATCTTCCTGACCCAGGAATTGAACCTGTGTCTCCGGATTGCAGGCAGACTGTTTACTGACTGAGCCACCTGGGAAGGCAAGACCTCATAAAGCCTAAAATAGGCTTCAAAGGAATCAAGTTGATCCAAAAGTACAATTAATACTGGCTAAAACAAGATAACTAATTCTAGTACTTGGCAATGTAAACTTCACCCTATTCAAGCAGCTAATCCATATTAATATCATATGAAGAAACAGGAAAATGTGACCTATAATTTGAATGGAAATAAGTCAGTAGGAAAAGAAACAGAAATTAGAGTAATGATAGAATTTACAAACATTTTAAATGGATGAAATAAATATGTGCAAGGTATTAGAGAAACACATGAAAATGAGGAGAGAAATCAGTGCTTCCAAATAGATTTTCTAGAGCTGAACAATATACTATTTAGAATGAAAAATTCACTGGTTGAGAAAAGCAGCAAGCTAATTACTGAAGAATAAAGGATAGACTCTTCAATATTGTCGACTAAAATATATAGTCACAACCTGAAAGTAGAGAGTTTTTTTATTTGGTGGGAATGTTCAGGACTCCCAAGAGATAGCATCTCAGTAAAACTGCTCCAAGGAGGCAGGAAGGGAGTTAGGCTATATACAAGCTTGCAACAAAGGGAGCAGGCAGTTTGAACAAAGATCAAGTATCAAGTTAAGGAATTTAGCATTCTATGTATGGGAAGATGCAAGCCTCTGGGCTCACTGACTTCATTCCTTTCATTTGCACCTTAGCTATCTGGGGCCAAACTTGTTTCCTTTTTCACCTTGCTTCGTGCATTTTCCCCAGTTCTCAGCAGTCACCATGGGGAGTGGCAGCATCCACTGAATCGCAGTTTTGGGAGCCCTCATTTACATTTGGAGGCCAGAAATCACTGATGGCTGTGACATTTCTTATTGATACGGCAGGAGATATTTTCTTTTCACAATATCCAGAAATAGATATTTTCCAACTTAGCTACAGCCAACAGCAAATAATGAGCAAATTTAGCAGAGCATCAGTGAATCTGGCTAACATATGTACAAATGGGCTATCAGAAATGAAAGAAAGCAAAAAGAGAAAAAAGAAAATAATGGTTGCAATTTTTCAGGTTTGGTGAAAAGTAAAAACATGCACCTAAGAATCTCAGCAAATATCAAGCAGAAAAAAATAAAAAGAACATATCATGATTAAACAACTGAAAACCAGTAGCAAAGAGAAAATTGTTTAATCAAACGAAGATGCACAATATACAAAAAATTTTTTTAACATTTCAGATATTTGATTAGAGAAAAAAAATGCCAGAAGACACTAAGACTTTTGGAGTAAGTGCTGAAAGAGTGAAAGTATGTTAGTCTAGAATTCTATACCAGTAAAATACTCTTCAAAAAAGCAGGCAAAAAAAGGCAGAGATAATTCAATGTAGATATTCATGCATTATAAAAATAATAAATTCTTCAAATCAAAGGAAAAACTACATCAGATTAAAATTTAAAACTTAGTAAAAAACATAGAGCAATAAGCATGAAGAATATATGAGCAAGTATTAATATAAGAGTTACTTTTATCATGAACCTACCACCTGAAAAAACAAATACACCAGCCAAAGTTTATTAAAATCAGTTTTCTGAACACTAGATATTGGGCAATGATGAACAGCGATCCTCAAGACTCAGGCAACAAATAGTTTGTTTTGTAATATTGCCTAAGTGTAATAGGGAAAAACAAATCTGATTCCATATTACTTTAACCTTCATATTCTATTGCTTTTTCTACAAATTAATCACTAAAAGGATGTTGCCTATAGTTTAAAGTATACATAGTAATCCATCACCAGGAACCCTGCCTCTCATATCTAAATGTTAAGCTAGAATACCTTTATTTAAGCTCACAGGAAACATTCTGACCAAGCCCACCTGTGAATGGCTGCAGGAAAGAAGAAATTAACACACCCCCTATGAAGTCTGGCTGGAACCAGGAAATATTTGTAGTAACTTATCACCTTTTTAACTTTACTTCCCCATTCTTTGCTCTATAAGAGAAACTAGCACCCAAACCTGGGCAAAATGGTTCTTTGAGACATTGGTCCATCATACGCTTGGTTTGCTGGCTTTCCAAAAAAAGTCACTATTTCTTGCCCCAACAACTTGTCTCTTGATTTCTTGGCCTTCATGTGGCAAGCATTAACAGCTTGGGCTTTATAACTCAAGTAAGTACTGCTTGGAATAAATCCCCAAGCTACAGCATAGGATAAGGAGGGGTGCGATTCAGGTAGAATATCACAGCCTCTCTGAGTTGAGGAGATAGAGCTGGAAGTTTGGGTAACCAGAGTCACTAGAGTTCAAAGTAAAACATAGTGGCGAAGAAAGAACTGCACAAAGAGAGAACTGGAGCTCTGCAAAGCAATATTCTAGAGTTCTTAGCTGAGTACTGATGAGTGCATATGTCTGAGGTGTCTACTTGAGGCTATGGAAAGAATCACACAGAAGAATTATAGGAAACAATTCCTGGAGCTTATAGAAAGCTGGGCATAAATCCTGTTCCAACTACACACAGTGAATAATCTCATAATTTAGAACATTGGGTAGCATATTCAGAAATTGTTTTTATCTCAGTAACAGGAAAATTTAATGCTAGATTAAACACACTGCCTTGGTATCACCTAACAAAGATAAAACTAATATCCAAAAGGATCAGACTTTTTCTATGTAATTCAATATGTTCCAGAATAAAGCGCAAGAATATTTTAATAACGCAAACATATCCATCACCAAACAGGATAAAATTCACGCTTGTTATCTGATCAAAATTAAGTAGTATGCAAAGAATAAGGAACATAATGACAAGAAACAGTTGTCAGTCATAAGTGACCCTGAATTGAAATATAGATTTAATAGACTAGGACAATAAGATAGTCATTTTTACAGTATTCCGTATTTTCAAGATGCTAGGGAAAATTAAATATACTATATTACACGAAGACATGGAAGATATAAATAGGGCCTAATAGAATTCTTACAGATAAAAATCCCAACATCTAAGATAAAAAAAATACACTGAATTGTCAGGGAACATTTAACAGAAAGATTCCTGTGTGCTGTTATCTGTTTCTCCTAAACCCTCTGTTCCTTATCAGTTCCTGGTAACAGGAACGAGTGGAACAGCACGCTGCTCCCAGGACTGAGGTCATGGAATGATACACATGCATGGATTTCCTTCAATAAATCTGGTAAAACTGCTTAGTCATGACCCTCTTTCTTAATGTATGGATTGCCTTCTGACCTTATGACCATTGTTAATTCCTTATTTCCTTGGCAACGGTTGCTGTACATCTGGTCTTCTGATGTTTATCATTGCCAAAAGAAATTCCTTGTACAACAGCCTATATATACTTACACAAAGATCAATATAGCACCCTTTTTCCACTAGAGACTTGGGTCCCTGTGTCATTCTTTCTCTCTCTCTTTCTCTCCCTCTGGCTAATTCTCTGGAACATGGAAACCTGCTAAGCTCACTTTCCTGCCCAGGCTTTCAAGACCTCTTTGAGAGGACGCCCTGTGCCTCCATGAGCAGTACAGTCCCTGTTCTAGGGCTTTATTGGTTCTCTGCGTAACCCAAGGAATATTAGCCTCTTTCTCTCTTTTGCTTTCTTATCATCAACTCCAGACCACCAGGTTCCACAACACTGAATGATATTAATAGCAGAGTAGACATTGCAGAATAAATAACTAGTGAATGTGAATGTTACAGTAGAAACTGTCTGAAATGAAGCACAGAGAGGAAAAATGAATAGGGTATGAGTACCCTGTAAAAAAGAAAATCAAGCTGCCTAATATATGTTGAGGAGTCCCTGAGGAGAGGAAAAAGTGAGAGAATATAAAGAATATTTGACAAAGCAATGGCTAAAATTTTCAAAATTTGATGAAAATAATTCACTTGACAGTTTAAAGAAACTCAGTGAACTGTAAGCACAAGAAAAATGAAGAAAATGAATCTAAGATAGGTTATAATCAAATTACTTAAAGTCATCAATAAACAGCAAGCTTCCCAGGTGGCGCTAGTGGTAAAGAACCTGCCTGCCAATGGAGTAGATGGAAGAGAAGTGGAGTTCAATCCCTGAGTCAGGAAGATCCCCTGGAGTAGGAAATGGCAACCCATTCCAGTATTCTCCAGGTGAGAGTCACGGGGTCAAGAAGAGTCGGACATGCCTGAAGTGACTTAGCATGCATGCATCAATAAATAGAAAATCTTAAAAGCTTTTAGAGGAAAGGCAAATCTTATTATCTATACTTGAACAAAGATTAGAAGACAGTAGATTTCTTATTGAATATAAGAGAAGCTAGAACACAGTGGAGAACAAACTATTTTACTCAGCAAAAACATCTTTCATAAATGAAGGTGAAGAAAGTAGAGAGGAAAAGAACTTCCAGAATGGCTGAGTGAGGAGCTTGGCAGATCCTGTCCTGAAAAAACATTGATGAAAACAGGCAAAATTACTTTTAAAAACTTCAAAGACTCAGGCTCTAAACAATTCGAGCAGTGTTTATTCAAGAAAACTTATTGAATCATAATAAGAACAGTGGAAGTTCATGGCATTTTAATCTAGAGCTGCTCCCATCACAACCATTCCCCTACCTGCATGAGCAGAAATACTACGAGGGCAGTAGGAGAAGCTAATGTTATTTGGAGCAGAGTGCAGAAAATTCTAGATCCAGTCGTTTTGTCTTCCAACTGAAGCCTCAAGTACCCTGGAGCAGATAAAAGACAGCCCCACTTTTCCCCTACCTGAATTCCTGACCCATGAAATCCATGAGTCATGATATATGATTGTTTTACATCATAAATATTGGGCTAATTTGTTACCTAGCCATACTAACTGAAAGATATTTGTAACATGGATATGGGATGCTGCCATAAAACAGAAACCTAATATGGCAGTGTTTTGAAGAACAAATGTTAGGACTAAACCAAATGGGCCTTCTTCTTTTGTAGGAGAATGTATGGAAGATGATCTTTATGATCTCAGTAAAAAATGAATTTCTCTACAAATATACAAACTGCAAATTCAATACAGAAAGACTCATACATTTGATCGCATTAAACATATCTATTCATCAAAAACACAAAATGTTTAAAGAAAAGTCAGGCATTTAAGGAAGATATTTGTAACAAAGATAACTGCAAAAAGATGGATAGATATGATAAATAACCCTTATGATTTAATATGGGCTTTCCAGGTGGCACTAGTGGTAAAGAATCTGCCTGCCGATGCAAGAGATGACAGAGACATTGGTTTGATCCCTGGGTTGGGAAGATCCCCTGGAGTAGGAAATCGCAACCCACTCCAGTATTCTTGCCTAGGGAATCCCATGGACAGAGGAGCCTGGTGGACGCTAGTCCATGGGTTGCAAAGAGTCGGAAATGACTGAGCATGCATGCGTGCATGATTTAATACAGAGAAAAACATGAATGAGTTGATAGAAAACTGGACGAACTATATGAATTACATTGTGAAGAAGACAAAATTCAAAGATCACATCAATATATACTAATTTTCATTAGTATTAAAGTAATTGAAAATTAAAGCCATATAAAATGCAGTTTTATGCTTTTCAGATTTTAAAAGTTAAAACACTGAGTGTTCCAAGTGGTTTTTAAGATGTGAAATAATGAGAACTGCTATGATTCAAAATTGGAAAGCTACTTTAGAAAATTAGTTTGGCATTATTTTGCAAATTTAAAAGTGCACCTACCTCAGAATCCCACTCCAATGTCTATACCATAGAAATATTCTAGATTATGAGTGCCAAGAGACAAATACAGGATTGTTCGTTTAACTACTGTTTCCAACAGCCAGAGATGAGAAGCAACCGAAATACACATCAGCAGGAGAATACTACATATGAATGAAAAGTAAGAACTCTGGCAGCACTGATAAATGTGGATGATTTCAGATTCCTAATGTTCAGTGGAAAGACCAAGTCACAGACAAGTGTATACAGTATGTTGCTGTTTAATGAAGGACAAAGAAGCCTGATGTGCTGCAGTCCATGGGGTTGCAAAGAATCGAACACAACTTGGCAACTGAACAGCAACAGCAAATAAATTCAAATGAAACAAAGCAATATGTTGTTAATGATACTTCTGTGCATGCAATTGTATAAGCCACTTAGCACCAATCCTCCCAAATAAAATTGAGAGCCATGTTTTCAGGAATCCTCTTCCCTACATGGGTCTGTATTTGAGTTGGCTGTATGATATTTGGAAGGCAGAAATGAAACACTAGAAAATTCGTCAAAGTGAGATATAGTGGTGAAGAGATATAGAGAAGTTTAGAGAGCCCTGGCTTGTTCCTGCTCTTCTGTTCCATTCCTAATTCATCTTTCTGACTAATGACCTTACCAATTAACAGCAGGCTCAAGCCCATGACCAAGTGCTTGGCTGCAGTTTTCCCTCAAGGGAACAGCTTTTGCAGAGATGGCTATTTCCACAGCAATATCCAGTAAATATTTCCTGGTACCACCTTGGCAGTCACTTTTGTTTACTTTCTCAGGTTTTACCACGTTCTCTGACCTGTTCACCCTCATTAGTTCAGGTGGATATAAGATCTGATCACTATCATAAATGGCTTTTTGTTATTGTATTACTTTGCTGGAGTTCCCATAAAAAAATACCAAACACTGGGTGGCTTCAACAACTGAGATGTTTTCTTAACGGTTCAGTCCATAACAACCATAATAGTGGTGATGTTTCTGTTTTCCTGATATATCTTCACATCTAATAACACTGTAGTAACAGGCAATGAAATTGTAAACACACAAATAAGAATAGCAGTGACTATGGGAGAGTGTTTCTTTTAACATCTCTTTAGCAAATCTGCATTTCCTGAGAGTTCTTTGCTCAAGAAAACTGTTCAGTTAATATTCTTGCATGTGACCTTGTGAGCTTCATAGACCATCACTGACTCATCACTTTTCTTTCCTTGCTATCTTCAAAACTGTCCTTTTATTCCCTTTCCTTACCTCTTTCATTTCAAAAATCTCTGAACTATAATATAGAACAGAAGTTGCAAAGTGGTGACCCTGGCTCACATCCTGGCTACAGATATATTTTGCTTATACAAATTTTTTTAAAGAAAATTTATTTAGGTATAATTGATTTACAGTGTTGTATAAGTTTCAAGTATACAGCAAAGTGAATATGTTATATATGTGTGTGTGTATGTGTGTGTATCCACTCTTCTTTAGATTCTTTTCCCACTTAGGTTATTACAGAGTATTGAGTAGAGGTCCCTGTGCTATACAGTAGGTCCTTATTAATTATCTGTTTTATCTGTAGTAGTGTATATGTGTCAATCTCAATCTCCCAATTTATCTCTACCTCCTTTTTCCCTGGTAACCATAAGTTTATTTTGTACATCTGTTAACCATTTGGGTTTTGTAGATAAGTTCATTTGTAGAATTTTTTTTTGATCCCACATATAAGCAATATCATATGATATTTGTCTTTCTCTGACTTACTTCACTAGTAAGACAATTTCTAGTTTCATCTATGTTGCTGCAAATGGTGTTATTTTGTTCTTTTTTATTTAAGTGCTTAATCATGTTGTGAATTAACTGCCAACATTTTTAAATTGGGAAATTTTACACAACAGTCTAGACTTCTGAATTTTGAAGTTGGAAGATCTAATAACATTGACTACATGCACCATTTTGGCTTATATTCAGCCAGTTTCCTTCACTTATTGTAACCATTTCTTCACTGTTGTCATTTGAGCTGGTGGCCATAATTTCTAATAAGAAAGCTAGCATGTAAAACATTTTCTTCATTTTCAGTCTCCTTGACCCCAAAACACTCTACATGTTCATTCTCTCATGAGTCCTACTCTCATGAGAAAATACAATTGATTCTAGGACTTTAAGAAAGGAATAACTTACAATCAACTAGTAGTCAGCTATCCAAGAGATATTTTCACTTTTAAAGAGGCAACCTAAGGAAAGGAAGACATTTCTGCTTTGCATCCCACTGCTTATCTTTTCATAACACTCAACTCAGTTGTCATTATTTGTTCACTGTTATTTTCTGCAGTAGATGGTAAGTTCTATGAGCATAGAATCTGTGTCTGTTTTTTTCACTGCTGTACTACCTTGATCTATGTCACTGAGTAAGCCCCAGAGAATTTTTTAAAAATAAAGGAATAAATGTGTATCTTATCCCTGATTTTCTTAGTGATCTTGGTTTAAATCCAGCTCTTTCTGTCCAGATAAGCTTTATTTGATGGTAATACCACCAGAGCACAGATTCTATGGAGTTGGTCTTGTACTCTTAAGTAATCAACTGATAACAGCCCTGGTCCAGGATTAAATCAGGAAATCTTCCACCAGATGACCAAAACTGTGCCTTTTAATAACCAGTGTGTGGGAGAAGCATACAAAATAAAAGGATTTCTTATGCCTTAGTGACCAGTACAAGCCTTTTTAAAAAGTGTGTGTGTGTGTGTGTGTGTGTGTGTGTGCATATGTGTGAGACAGAAAGAGAGAGAGTCATTGATTCTATCCTCTGTGCTATTAGACACCTAAACAAAACACATAGGAGAGAGAAAATCCTCACCAAACTAGAGACTTAGGGAGCAAAACAATTTTCCAGAATGAGAGAGAAGATATAGAACAAGGCTTAGAAATAATAGAAGATTTGAATTTATAAGCTTGGCCTAAGTGCACTTTCAACTTGGACAATCTATTGATTTAGTGTCTCAATAAATTAAATTGAAATTGCATTTCTCATTTCAAAAAGTCTTTTTCCATTTATCCAAACAAGCATGACTTTAAATATGTTTTATCCATTATAGGTTTGTGTAATGTAATTTACAGATTGGTCTCAGAGAGCAGTATTGGAATGGTGAAGTATTTTAAGGTATTTGAATATTTCATTTGAGACCAAAGTTCCTTTTCATACTCATCATTAGAGAAGCAATTCAGAGTATCTACTGAATTGGTTTCCCCCCCCCCCCCCGCCCCAGCTTTATTGAGGTGTAATTTACAAATAAAATTGTAAGATATTTAAAGTGTACAAGATTTGATATGCATATATACTGTGAAAGAATCCCCCAACTGGTTAATTAGCTTATCCATCACCTCACATATTTAAACTCCCTTTTGTTGAGAACACTGAAGTTCTACTCTTAGCATATTGCAATTAAACAATACATTGTTATCAGCTGTAGTCTTCACGCCCTACATTAGCTCTTCAGACCATACTCATTTTATGGCTGAAAGTTTGTATCATTTTACCAGTATTCCCCTATCCTCCAGCCTCTGGCAACCTCTTTTCATTCCATTATTTGACTTTTAGAAACATTTTTTTAGATTCCACATATAAGTAATACCATACAGTATTTGTCATTGTCTGACTTATTTCACTTAGAATAATGTCCTCCAGTTTCATCTATGTTGTTGGAAATGGCAGGATTTCTTTCTTTTTAAAGGCTGAATAATATTCCAGTGTGTGTGTATGTGTGTATATAAGTATATGTGTATATGTATATATCTCAAATTTTGTTGATCCATTTTTTTTCATTGACAGACATTTAGGCTGTTTCTATACCTTGGGTATTATAAATTTTTGTTTTTGTTGTTCAGCTGGTAAATTGTGTCCAACTCTTTGTGACCCTATGGAATGCAGCATGCCAGGTTCCTCTGTCCTCCACTATCTCCTGGAGTTTGTTCAAATTCAGATCCCTTGAGGAAGGAAGTGGAAATTCACTCTAGTATTCTTGCCTGGAGAATTCCTTGGACAGAGGAGCCTGGCAGGCTACAGTCTATGGGGTCACAAAGAGTCAGACATGACTGGCTTTTGTAAATGAGGCTGCAATTAACATGGGCATCTAGATACCTCTGAGATAATAGTTTCATTTCCTTTGGATATATAGCCAGAAGAGGGATTGCTGGATCTTATGACAGTTCTTTTTTGTAATTTCTTGAGGAACTCCCATACTGTTTCCCATAATGGTGGTACCAGTTTATATTCTCATCAATGGTATACAAAGCAAGCTATAGAATGAAAGAAAATATTTGCAAGCCACATATTCAATCAAGGCGCTTCCTGGGTGGTGCTAGTGGTAAAAAACCTGTCTGCCAATGCAAGAGACATAAAAGACGTGGGTTCAATCTGTGGGTCAGGAAGATCCCCTGGAGGAGGAAATGGCAAACTGTTCCAATATTCTTGCCTGGAGAATCCCATGGATAGAGGAGCCTGGTGAGCTACAAGTCCATGTGGTCACCAACAGTCAGACACAACTGAAGTGACTGAGCATGCACACACACGTATCCACAATATACAAAGAACTCATTCAACTCAATAGCGATAAACTAAAACCAAAATGAGTTAAATATTTAAAAGGGGAACGGATCTGAATAGACAGTTCTAAAGAAAGCATCCAAATAGCTAACATGTACATGAAGAGGTTCTCACCATTACAGATCATCAGGGAAATGCCAATCAAAACCACAGTGAGATATCATCTCATACCTGTTAGGAAAGCTAACATCAAAAACACAAGAAATATTAATAAGAAGTGTTGGTGAGGATGTGGAAAAATGGGAACCTTTGTATACTGAATTGGCTTTTAAGATAACCCACAGGAACTAGCTTAATAACACATTTTGTCAGAGAAAGCCCAATATAGCAGTAAAGAATCTTGGATGAGCATGCCCTTTCTACTCATTAACACAGATATCAAGAAAGTACCACATGAAAGCCTAGCTGAAGTTATTGTCCATGTTTTCCTCTTCAGGAAAATATTGGGCCTTTTATTTAAGTTTCAGTGCACACATACTTATTTTACATCATAATCTTTCTTACATAACAAATTTTTCTCATGAAAAAAAAATCCTGGGTGGGTAAATTGACTCTGCTTCACAAATTGATTCTAGTAGTGCAGATCAGCAGGGAAGTTTTGTCATTCTCAATAAGTGTTTTTTTAACATTATTACTCCAACCTTCAAATTTTCCAGTTAGCAGGCAGGAAACTGGGTAGTAATCCCAAGAGCAATCTTCATTTTTAAAAAATGACACTCAAATTGCACAGATCACTTCCATGCCCATCCCTTTGGGGAGAGCTTAGTCATTTAGTCACACCTAGCCATGAGAGATGCTGAGTATTACAGCTTAGCTAGGCAATCATGTCTCCAGCTATAGCTCAATTACTGCAGAAGATGTAGAAAATGGAATTTGATGGACAAGGAGCAGTCTTTGCACAGGGAATATTATAGAGCTGAGGCTCTAGACCAACAAACATTTTCTGTAGTTGGTGAAATAATGAATATTTTAGTCTGCTTGCCTGTGACAACTTTTCCCATTATCCTCTCTCTCTTTTTTTATAACCTTTAAAATGTGACAAACATTCTTAGTTTGAGGGTCACACAAACACAGGATGTAAACTTACAGTCATTAACTTTCTGATCCCTACCCTAAGGTATAGCTGATTCAGTTGCTCAGTCTCCTACATGCTGTTAGATATTGGAGAAGTCATTAAACTTGTCTAAACTTCAGACTTCTTATTTGTCCTTCTCCAATGATGCGTTCGTAAATATTTAACAATTGATTGGGATGTTGTTAAGAATTTGTAGTGTTTGTTGTTTTGCATGGTGTTAATATCAATACTCCTATTATGACCAATTTCAAGCTATAACACAACATCTCTGAACACCAATTTGGGAAAAAATGCACAAAGTTGGCTCCTGCAAGCTGATGTAAATCGGTGCACTGGCATCATTCCCCTTACCTACTTCACTGAATTGTTTTAAGGATCGGAGTGAAAAAAATGCTTTGAAAAAGTAAAGTATCTGTGAAGCAAAAATGTGACAATTATTACATGAAGAAACTTATTACAATATGGAAGAATCTTGTTAGAAAATTCTGTCTCCAGCTAAACCAAATTTAACACATTAAAACTTTGAACCATTGGTATGAACTGTGCTCTCCTGAGCCAAACAGAATAATTTTAATCTCTTTCACCTGGCAGCCATTCAACATTTGAAAGCAGCCATCCTATCTCCCCTAAGACTTCTATTTCCCTAGTACTAAACTTTAAGATTTACTTAAATGATGGTACTATTTCAGTTATTTGGATTAGATTCCGTAGACTCAGAGTAATTTTTTAATACTCCTTTATTTGACAATACAGAATTATGGAGCAGATGCCTTTATTACACCTGAATCACTCATGTACCCTCCCATCCAGAAAACAATTTGTAAGCTTTTTACACATTTGAATATACCCTTTAAATGAGGTACATGGAAAATAAATAGTACATCGAATGATGTCTCTTTTACTTACATAGTAATTTCAGAGATGAGTCCTGACAGAAATAAATATTGAGTCTATATTTAATCAAAATCATAATACAAAATTCTGACATTCAGTTCAGGAAGCAATATGTCTTTGTCAGAGGCATTTTGTTTTTGGCAGTAGGTTGCTCAAAAGGACAATCTGCTGACAGGCTCTCTGGCACATTGATTCAAGGCAGATATTTAGTGCAACTATGAATCAAGGAGAAATAATATATTAACCATTGTCCTAAAAATTGTGTATTAATCAAATGGGAAACTGTGCAACAGTTATCTTAGAATGTTCTGCCCTGATTCACACCTGTACAGCACTGCAAACCAATCACTTGCTCAGGATTGAACTTCTTTGAAAGTTCTTATTGTCTCCCAGTGACTCTAAAGAGAAATCATTTTGTTCTGATGCACTGTGTTTAGAGACCACAATCCTTTTACCTCCACATGCCATTTCAGAATCCAAGCAGAGCCCAGAGAATTCTCTGAGACAAGGAGATAGAACTGAGAGTGTGGGGAGACTAAAGCAGCTAGACAAGATAGGATACTAAAGTGGAGAGAGCTACAGAGAGAGAAAACTCAAAAGATCTCAAGGGAGCCCTTACTAGTATTTAGCTGAGAGTTGGTAAACTACCTGAGAGTATTTAGCTGAGAGAAAACTACCTGAGAATGGGAAAACAACTTTCCTAAAGGATCAGTGATAACAGTGCCAGGTATTCAGATAAGGACAGGAATAGCTTGTTCCCACCAGAAAGATGAGAAAACCCCATGATTCACGAGACCCGAGGTAGAATATCCATAAAGATATTGCCTCAGTAATTGGGAATAATTAACCCTGGACTGAACATTTCTCTAGTTCCACCTAACAAAGCCTAACAGTAAGATCCAAAAGGATAAAATAGATTTCCAGTAAACTCACTGTGTCCCAGAAGAAGCTTAAGAATATTTATAGAAATACAAATTATCCAGCCCCTGATAAGGCAAAATCTACAATGTCTAGGTTTCAAACAGAGATTACCAGGCATACAAAAAGGCAAGGAAATTTTAATGATAATGAGGAAAATAGTTAAAACCACTTCAGAACTGACACAGAAGTTAGAAATAAAATAGACATGCAAAAAGTTATCTTAACTGTTTTTCATATTTTCAAAAAATAAGATATGGAAGATAATTTTAAAGACCCAAATCAAACTTCTAGAAATAAAGTATGAATGAAAAATATATGGAATAGATTAATGATTGATTAGATATTACAGAAGAATAGATTAGTAAACTAGAAGACATATTCAAAACAAAACACACAAACAAAGAATTCCAAGTGATGAAAATGGACTCAGCAAGATTAGGAACAACTTCAAACAACCTAATATGGATGTAACTGAAGTCTCCAAAGGAAGGGAGGCACAGAAAAATATATATCATGAAATAATGTCCATAATAATCATTTTTGTAGATTATTTTATAGGATCAACAACAAAGCTGATAGAAAGCTCAATATAAGCTAAAATAAAAACCAATACCATTTAAAATAGCATCAAGAACATGAAATAGTGATAAACTTGACAAAAGACTTGGAAAACCTTTACATTATAAACTATAAAATGTTGCTGAGGGAAATTAAGGAAGGCATAAATAAATGGAGAGATGTAGTTTGTTCATTGGAAAACTTAGTATTCAATATCAATTCTCAAATTATATATTTAACATAATCTCAATCAAAATCTCATTCTTTTTTCCTGAAAAGTGATGAACATGTTAAAATTTATATGAAAGTGCAAAGAAGCTGAAATAGCCAAACAACTTTGGAAAAGAACAAATTTTGAAAACTAATACTACATAATTTCAAAACATATTGTACATAATTCCAAGACCTTAATCAAAGCAATGTGGTGCTGATACAAAGGTAGATGAATAGGCCAATAGAAGATTGTCCAGAAATAGATTCCCATGTATATTGACAGCTGATCTTTTTCGCAGGTGCAGAGGTTCTTCAATAGAGGAAGAACAGTTTGACAAACAGCATTGGAAAATTAGATAGCCATTTGTTTAATAAAAAGAAGTTCAATTCATACCTCAAACCAAATTAATCCAGTAAGGATCATAGACCTTAATATAAACCCTAAAACTATACAAATGACAGAAGAATGTATAGGGGAAGTTTTTTGTGTGTGGCCTTGTATTAAGACAAAGATTTTTGTTTTAGATTCAACATCAATAATGCATCCATGCTAAAAAACATTGATACATTCTCCTTCATCAAAATTAAACTCTTGTCTCCAAAAAACACTGTTAAAATGAAAACACAAACTATGGACTAAGATAAAATATTTATGAATCATGTATTTGATACAGGACTTATATCCAGACTACATTGTGTACTTTCAAAACTCAATAATGAGAAAGCAATTTAAAAATAAGTAAGATATTTTACAGACACTTCACACAAAAAACTTTTTTGAATAACAGATACATGAAAATTGATCAATAGTAGTCATTTAGGAATGCAATAAAAGCAACCATGATACAATACCATGACAAACATATTCAGTTCAGTTCAGTTGCTCAGTTGTGTCCCACTCTTTGCAACCCCATGGACTGCAGCATGCCAGGCCTCCCTGTTCATCATCAACTCCCAGATTTTACCCAAACTCATGTCCATTCAGTCGATGATGCCATCCAGCCATTTCATCCTCTGTCAATCCCTTCTCCTCCTGCCCACAATCTTTCCCAGCATCAGAGTCTTTTCCAATGAGTCAGCTCTTCACATCCAGGTGGCCAGTGTATTGGAGTTTCAGCTTCAACATCGGTCCTTCCAATGAACACTCAGGACTGATCTCTTTTAGGATGGACTGGTTGGACCTCCTTTCAGTCCAAGGGACTCTCAAGAGTCTTCTCTAACACCACAGTTCAAAAGCATCAATTCTTCTGCACTCAGCTTTCTTTATAGTCCAACTCTCACATCCATACAGGACCACTGGAAAAGCCATAGCCTTGACTAGTTGAACTATTGTTGGCAAAGTAATGTCTCTGCTTTTTAATATGCTATCTAGGTTGGTCATAACTTTCCTCCCAATGAGTATGCATCTTTTAATTTTATGACTGCAATCACCATCTGTTGTGATTTTGGAGCCCCCCAAAATAAAGTCTGCCACAGTTTCCACTGTCTTCCCATCTATTTGCCATGAAGTGATGGGACCAGATGAACCTCTGGAGGAACAGTAAAATTTGAGATTTTTTGACTCAGACTGGGCTTCCAGGTGGCGCTAATGGCAAAGAACCTACCTGCCAATGCGGAAGATGTAAGAGACGCAAGTTCGATCCCTGAGTTGGGAAGATCCCCTGGAGAAGGGAATGGCAACCCACTCCTGTATTCTTGCCTGGAGTATCCCATTGACAGAGAGTCTGGCAGGTTACTGTCCATAGGGTAGACTTAGACTACACCAAACATTTCTCCCCAGATCAATGGCAACCTTGAAAAAAGCAGCCTCCCATTCATAGATCCATGCTGCTGCTGCTGCTGCTAAGTCGCTTCAGTCGTATCTGACTCTGTGCAACCCCATAGATGGCAGCTCACCAGGATCCCCTGTCCCTGGGATTCTCCAGGCAAGAACACTGGAATGGGTTGCAATTTCTTGCTCCAATGCATGAAAGTGAAAAGTGAATGTGAAGTTGCTCAGTTGTGTCTGACTCCTAGAGACGCCATGGACTGCAGCCTGCCAGGCTCCTCCGTCTATGTGATTTCCTAAGCAAGAGTACTAGAGTGGGGTGCCATTGCCTTCTCCATAGTTGCTATGAAAACCAGCAGCCTTGTAACCACGAAGGGGGCTGACTTGATTTGGAGTCCCTTGAAAAGCCTCATCCATAGAGAATTAACCCTCTCACATCTCCTTGTCTGGGTTTCCCTGGTGGCTCAGATGGTAAAGAATTTGCCTGCAATTCAGGAGACCTGGGTTCGGTCCCTGGGTCCAGAAGATCCCCTGGAGAAGGGAATGGCAACCCACTCCAGTATTCTCACCTGGAGAATTCCCTGGACAGAGGCTACAGTCTACAGGGTGGCAAAGAGTTGAACACAACTGACTGACTAACACTTTCATACTTTTCACTTTACATCTCTTTGGAAAAGTCCCAATCACAAGGCCTTGTCAGTATTTGAGCTGACTCAGTGATCACTTCTTGGGAAAAGCCTTACCACTGGGGTTTGGCGAAAACAATCATGGGCAACTATGTAACACTGCACCTGGGACAAGCAAAAGACTGACTAGAGCCCTAAAAAGGAATCTGAGGAATGACATGTCCATAAAGAGTTTTGAAAATCTTAGATGCATTCTTGGAAAGCTAAAAGGCTTCATACATGTGCAGGTTTGGGCACCAGTCTTAGAAAGAGCTGAGAAGACCCTAAGCCCTCACCTCTGGCTGACCTTGAGGCCCCGCCAAGTAAATACTGTTTATTCAAAGCTTATTATAGCAACAAAGTCAGCTACCATCACTTGTGTTTTGATAGAAATTCAAAGTCAGACAGGAGTGGGACAGCTTTAGAGTAGAAAAAAAGGAAGGCTCCAGTAATGCCCTGATTGAAGCCTGTTGAAATGGAGAAGCTGGGGGCTGGGCATCATATGTGATTGGTTAGGAGTGCTTATTTGGCTTTCCCTGGTTGGTTCTAACTTGAAAGTGGGGGAAAAAATTAGAGGAGCTATCAGTTATTAATCAACTCCTGGCTGTTTGGGCCCAATTATTACAGGAGCTATTATTTGGCTTCTTGAACTGGTAGCTAGAGATTGTGGCCTGACTTCCTATGGTTTTGATATTTATATAGCATGCTGGCTTCTGGACTGATTAGTGTAGATGATGGGTTGGTTTCCTGGGCTGGTTGCTGCAATTGTGGGTCAAAACTCTATTTTTAAACATTGTCTGGCTGTTGTCCATCTGTATAGTCAGGCTATCATATTTTAGTGAAAAGCCTAAATATTTTAATATTTTTTTAACTTTTTTTATTGTAACAAATTCAAAAAAGACTTTTTTCTTTACATTATTGTGTAACTAAACATGTAATGCACTTAAAGAAGGGGAGTGGAGAAGAATGAAATTAAGGGACAATTACTGGCTAAAAATATAACTTGAGGTTATACTATGCAGCTTCCCAGGTGGCTCAGTGGTAAAGAATCTGTGTGCAGTGCAGGAGATGCAGGAGACATGGTTTAATCCTTGGGTCAGGAAGATCCCCTGGGGGAGGAAATGGCAACCCACTCCAGTATTCTTGCCTGGAAAATCTCATGGACAGAGAATCCTGAAGGGCTGCAGTCAATGGGGTCACAAGAGTCGGACACAATTGAGCATGCACATACACACATATATACACCCTTATCTAGTAAGCACGCACATGTACACATGTAGAGAAAAGAAGCAAATCCATGAGCCTGAATGAGCTTTTAAAGACAGAGACAGATTGGTTAAAAGACAGTTTCGTAGCTAAGGTCAGAGATTCCTGAAAGGGGCTCCCTAGTCCTTTCAAATTGTAGAAAAAGACCAAAGCAATTTTTTGGATGTTGAATCTAAAAATCTCAGTTATTAAGTGAAAGTATGTATCACACAGAAGACTAATTCCACAGAGAGAAGTATGTTGGTAGAAAGGAATGAGAATCAGAAAGTAGAATTAAAAGAAAGAGACAGGATAAGAACAAACAGAGACACAGTGAGAATAGCAAGAGAGTGAGAGAGATAGGTCAAAGAAGACAAATAAGAATACCAGAACACACAAGAAAAATAAGAGTTGGAGGGAACAACATAAGGAACTATGGTTGGAATTTATACAATTGTCTCCAGCAAATTCCATCTTGAAAGTAGGCTCATTCACAAAATTCTTTGCTTTGAAAAAAGATGGATTAGAGAAGGTTTCTTTGGTATAGAAGTTACACAGGGTATAGAAATCACACAGGTTCATTTTCTCCTTAAAATGAACTTGACTCTCATGGAAGGAGCAACTTGTACAGAAACTGACATTGCATGCAACTGCCTAGAAGGAACCCTGATTGCCAAGAGTACAGTGGATTTGATTCCACTGGGGGTTAGAGAGGCCATGTGCTTTTACATTGGAGGTAAGGCTCTCCATGTTTGGTAGAAGGAT
>ML662346.1:81275-95763 GCA_007570785.1 Antilocapra americana | reverse complement strand
CAGATCCATTTATTTAAATTACATTTTGCAAAGGGGTTGCTAAAGAAAACAATCTGTTCGTAAGGGGGATCGTGCCAAAAAACATAGAGTCATAGCAGAAAAGAACTCATATTTTCTTTCTTCCTTCTTTCCTTTCTTTTTTTTTTCATTTTGTTCCACTCCCAGGAGGAATCTCTTCTCAGACAACCCATCTGCAAAATGTAATTTAAATAAATGGATCTGTCCTAAAGTTATATGAATTCCAAAGAAAATAAACCATCTGAAATTCTTATTCCTATAATTCAACATCTGTTGTTTTTCTTTTCACTTTTTCTCAAATACAGGAAAAAATTCACTCCTGGGCTGAATGGAACATTTCATACCAAATTTTTATAGAAGGATGTTTTAATACTTGAGTGATTGGACTATAAAATGAGAAATTCTAAATTAATTTGGGATGATGCTAAAATGTATCACTTCATTTCTCCCATCTTTTCTGGGAAAAAAGCTTTAATCACCTTGCCTTCAGTATTCCATGGTCCTCCTTCTTTAGCATTCCCAGAAATGTTTGGCTTGGCTACTGAAATGTGAGGTTAAATTTATGGGCCTTGCTTGATTACTAATCTCTATTTGGAATGCAAATTTAAGTATGGACATGACAGCTGGGGCCAAGAGGTTAGGAGGGATGGCAGAGAGAAAAGGAGAATGGAATATATTCTGGGTAAAATATACGATCTTTCAGAAAGATGATAGAAAATTGCCCCTCAAATTCCTACTGCATGTATTTTAATATGACATATTTGGTATTTTTAAAATACATTGTTTGGTATTGTAGCTACAATTGTGTACTTTACTAATCTCTCTACCAGTCAACAAAGTCCAAGAAAAAGGGATCTCATACATTGTACCTACAACATTGTTCAGCACAAAAATAGAAGTTAAGGAAATGTTCAATGAACATATAGAGAAGGAAGAAAGCAAAGAAGAAAATGAAAAAAAGGAGGCAGAAAGAGAAGGCAGAATGTAGGTAGGGAGGCTATGCAAGGAAATGGCAGTGATCCCCGTATGGAAATAGAATGCTTTATATAATATGAATGTTCTCCAAATAAAAGCATAAATTGAAGATGTAAGATGAAATTATTTCACTTTGCTAGACATTTTTTGGTCTCCCACTTCTGCCATTTTTGTCATTCAACAAACAGGCAAACATGTAATCAAAGAACACATGAACAGACAGTGGCAAAGTATCATTCCCTTTTAACATTAGTAACTTTGTGTTGTAGAATTGCTTTTAATGTAATGATCATTAGCTTAAGTTGAACTTCCCCTCCTGTCTGCTTCAGCCCACATTGAACTCTTTCTACTTTGATAGTTTTAAAACTTTCTACTGTATAGTGATATAAAGCTTGCACTCCATTTTATGTTCAGTCTAGCTAAATATATTGTAAATCTCCAGAGGGATTGGGTAAGATTGCATTCCTGAGTTTCTTCATATCACCTAGCATGACACTTTGCATTCAGTAGTTACTCAGTAGATAAGTTTGTTAATTAAAGTAATACGGAATGGAACTTCTGTTTCTGCTAAAATGGAGTACCCCCTTTCCTCCCATGTCCTCCATCTTACTATTAAAAACTCTGGATGTAGCACAATAAATATCATAGGGAGATCCTGAAAAGTGGAAAAGTAGATGGGCTGCTTAGGGGTATTGGGGTTTAAGGAATAATATGGTTGTTAGTTCTCTGGGTTTCCTTATTGGCTGTCATATATTGAAGAAAAGGTGCTATAGAATTCACCAACCTGGAACTGCCACCAGGCAGAGACAAACGTTCCAAGAAACACCTGTTCCTCTTAGCAAAAGGACCAGAAAACATACTGCCTAATAACAGAAATGTTTTGGAATGCTCACAGTTCTCCAGCCAAACACCAACAGAAAACTCACACAGAAAACAACAGAAATTCACTACTCCCTGGTGGTTTCACCAGGGGTGAGTGGGTAGTTGTGATTTTCCACCTTATTCCCAACCCTGACAGGAGTAGGTAGCAGCCTTTTCATTCTCCAACCAGTGTAATTGCAGAAACAGCCACGGAGCTAAACTTCTATCTCCTACCTGGCGGAAGATGGCAGTGCTCTAATTCCCAAGTCACATAAGTTTCAACAGGGTACAGCAGTGAGCAGTAGCCGAATAGGCACTCTCAATAGGCAACAAATGATTTAATAAAGTAATATGAAGTGGGGTAACCACTGCGGTACTTCACCCCATCCTTTCTCATATCAGCAGGGTACAGAAGCAAGCTGAGCCTCTACCCCCAACTGGAATCAGTAAGGCTAAACAAAAAAGGAGACATTAATAGAGATCTCGATCCCCTCACCATTCCCATGTCAGCCAAGTCCAGGGAGGAACTGAGCCTCCATACCTACCGGACATCACAAAGGCACAATGAGGTGGTTCAAGGCTGGAGAGTTGAAACTCTGTCCCTACCTCCCCACCCCCATGTCACAACCCCCGTTTTCAGCAAGGTCCCATGGGAAACTGAGCTTTCACCTTCACTCTGAGGCAAGGACAGTGTAAATTGATAGTTTGCTTTCCTAGGGTTTACTAGGGAGCTGACTTTCCATTTGTTTTCAATCCAGAAATGTGAATCAGTGATCTACTTTTCCCAAGGTGGTATTGCAGGGCCAAGTAGGAAACTGAACATGTACATTCACTTGGCCCTCAGCTACACCTCAACAAAGTAACTACCTGATAAAAAGGATATAAAATCAAATAAATAAGATCGAGTGTCTCATAATATAATACACAAAATATCCAAGATACAATAAAAAAAATCACATGGAATACACCCCTTAACACAGACTGAGCAATTGCCTGCCTCTCCCTGGAGTGGAGGGGTGAGGAAGAATTGGCAAAGATTCCCAGAATCTCTGACTGGGCTGACTGGTGAGGAATTTCTCCTCTGTGAGTCCAGGTACAAAGTCTACTTAACTACTGTGCAGACACCAACACAGAGAGTAAGGGAAAATAATCAGGCAAAGTTGTCCCAGAAAAAGGCTGCAGAAGGAGATGGGACATAGCATGGTACTGGGAAGGTTAGCTGTGGATTAGGGAAGAGACAGTGATTCCTCTACAGTTTGAAGAAAGCACAGTAGAATATACAGGGTATAAAAAGTGGCATCCAGACTCTGTTGGAAATTGAAACTCTTCCTTAATGAATATTTTTCTATGATAGGTTGGAGTTAAAGTCCTCTACTGAGAGGAGAAGGGATAGCAGATAGGCCGATGAAAGAAAATGACAAAGGTTATAATAATTGTGTGTGTTAACTAAAAGAGAAACTGATTAAACGAACATAAGGAGCTTGACGGGGATTCCTGTGTGGTGCTAGTAGTAAAGAATCTGCCTGCCAACAAAGGAGACATAAGAGACTCGGGTTTGATCCCTGGAAGGGGAAGATCCCCTGGAGGATGGCTTGGCAACCCACTCCAGTGTTCTTGCCTGGAGACTGCCACAGACAGAGGAACCTGGCGGGGTACAGTCCATAGAGTTGCAAAGAGTCGGACATGACTGAAGCAACTTAGCACACATGCCTGGAAGGAAATAAGCACCTCTGATGTCTCAGCTATTATTGACAATGATATTTTGTAGCATAACTAATGTAGACATTTGCACAGCTATCAATAAGCAAGCTTCAATGTAGGAGCAAAGAGGGCTATTTCTAAAACTTCCAAATTTAGTGATCTGTAATGTAGGCATGATAAAAAGGAAATGATGGTAAAGAACTAAGGGTGCAAGTCAGAAAATACTTCAGTGATTGACCATTGGATGCAGGCTGGGAAAGAGTATATACATTGGGTTCAGAGTTGTTGAACTAGGAGAACGTGGAAGAATAATTTGACAGAAAATCACAATAGTTTCAAAGAGCAGGTGTAATAGAAGAAAATGAGCTGGAAGAATAGAAGGTTGTGGTCAGTTAGGTAGGATCAGATGTCTTAATGTAGCCATGGGAATGAAATCCAGTTCATGTGAATGTTTGGAGAGTCAAAAGTGTATAAGTTATTTTATGGATTTTAAAGTCATCCAAGAAAATGAAAGGATTAGTAATGGAAAAGGAAGTTGGTAAATAAGAAAGAATATTCATTAGATCGATAGATCATCATTATCATCTGGCAAATATTAATGTAGCTCTTATGAATACAGGAATGTTCACACTACTTGACATATGTTATATAATCTGTACAACCCCCCCCTTTTAGGAAGATATTATCGATACTTTACAGATGAGAAAACTGAAACACAGGGATATTAAGTAACCTGCCAAACTGCACTGTTAAAATAGGTAAAAGAACTGAAATTGAAGAACAATTTGGTTCCAGAGTTCATATTCTTTACTACTACACAATGGTATGTGGACATTTGATAAAGACAGAAAGTGGAATAAATAGGTTACTAACAATATAAGATCTGAAGCCTCTGGGCCACGAGATTAATAGCATCTGTTTGAGAAGGCTGAAAGTAAAATTGTGTTCTTCAAAAAGATCTGTGTTTCAATGAAGGTAAGGAATTTGGATCAGAGAAGACTGTTTCCATTGGGTACTCACCATTCCCTTATATGCCAAGAGACTGTTTCTGCAAGTAGCGATAACTCAGCATTAGGACTTTTCATGGCTAGGAACAAACCTTTTGGGAAGCCAGATAATACTCCCTGCCCACTAAAGATGCCCATGTCTTAATTCTTGGAACCTGTGAATGTGTTAGGCAACACAAAGAAGGAAAAATAAGACTAACTTTGAGGTGCGATGATTACTCTGGATTATCTAGGTAAGGTAACCACATAAGAGTTCTTATAAGTGGAACAGCGAGTCAGAAGAGAGACAGACAAAGACATGAAGGCATAAAAGTACTTAGCCCAACATTGCTGGTTTTGAAGGTGGAGAAAGTACATTCTTGGAGGAGACTGGACTGCAAGGAGATCCAACCATCCTAAAGGAAATCAGTCCTGAATATTCATTGGAAGGACTGATGCTGAAGCTGAAACTCCAATACTTTGGCCACCTGATGCAAAGAACTGACTCAATTGAAAAGACCCTGATGCTGGGAAAGATTGAAGGTGGGACCAGAAGGGGTTTACAGAGGACGAGATGGTTGGATGGCATCACTGACTCAATGGACATTAGTTTGAGTAAATTCTGGGAGTTGGTGGTGGACAGGGAGGCCTGGTGTGCTGCAGTCCATGGGTCACAAAGAGTCAGACAGAACTGAGCAACTGAACTGAACTGACTGAAAGTGCACTCTGAGGTATGGAAAGCCTTTAGATCTGAAAAATGAAAAGCAATGAAAGGAAATGTTTTCTGGAGCTCCAGAAGGAAATGCAGCCAAGCTAACATTTTGCTTTGAGTTCACTGAAACCCACTGTGGGCTTCTGAGCTATAGAATCGTAAGATGATTAATAACAACCACATAATAATAATAATAATAGCAATAATAAATTTGTATCGTTTTAAACTGCTAAATTTGTGGTGATTGTTAAATTAGCCATGGAAAGCTAAAAGAGCCCGAAGCCAATGGTGGACAGGAATTGGAAGATGAACAGCCCAGCTTCCTCTCCTTTGAGTGGAACATCTCTGGGTTGTTCCCAGAGATCCCTAGCAAGACTAAGCACCAGTTACCCACACCCTGACCTGGTAATTAAAATGATCTATTGACTTTCCTCTTTGTCCTGTCTCACATCTCTTCTTCTTCACTTTTACTTCCTGGGATCACTTCTCTAATAAACTATTGGCACACTAATCCATGAGACTACTTCTGGGGATCCCAAACTAGGACAGAGATTTCTTTAAAAATTCTATGAATTTCAGGAAGATTTAGGGGACCTTTTTTCTTATGAAGTGAGAATTTCCAATAGAATGCATCTTTAAGGAGGACTGCAGAGAGACAATGAGCCATAGTTCTAGGACATTCAGAATAATGTGGGCTTTGATCAAATTTTTCAGGCATATAGATAGTGCTTATTCATTTATTAAAACATAATTATTCAAATGGTATTAGTTTCTTAAGTATATTAATATAATTTTGTCTCATCTGTTAAACATCACTGAAACGGTCATAATGTAATTTTCTTAAAAATAAATTAAATTTAGTTTTAATTAAACTATTCTTTTGAACTTTGCAAACTGTAATGGGAAGTGACTTGTGTTATTATTAATACTTCAATTAACTATCTTTCTAACTTCTATTTAATTATATAATCCCTAATTTAGGATAGTATCTTCAACTTGAAAATATATAGACATCTGATATTTTAGTTGAAAAACAAAAGATTAAATTCATTTTGTAAAGATTATATCCATTTTGTACTATGCAATTAGGCTTCCCAGGTGGGTCAGTGTAAAGAATCTGGATGCCAATGTAGGAGACTCGGATTCGATCCCTGTGTTGGGAAGATTCCCTGGAGAAGGAAATGGCAACCGACTCCAGTATTCTTGCCTGGAAAATCCAACGGGCAGAGGGCTACAGTCCATGGGGTCATGAAGAGTCAGATATGACTTATCGACTGAGCACATACACATGCACCATGCAGTTATTGTTTTTGATTTATATCAGGAATCACATTCTAATAAGTCCAATCAATAAGCTAATTTTACCACTCCACAAGCCATCTAGAAGCTTTGGTTTAAATATGAAAATCAAGTTACGCTGTCTGTGTAGGGGAGCAAAATTTGCCACCCCAACATTTCTTTGGCATGTGCATTATTTTGAGCTGAAAACAATCAAGGTCCAAAAGATCTGGAAGAAACTTTGGCCTTCCCCCTAACTGCCTAAAAGAATGCTGAATAATTTAGGCAAACTTTTCCCTTCTACAGAATTAACACAAATGAAATTAGCCGAGTACAATAAAAGACAGTGCTTAAATCTCTGGAATAAACTTTTCAAGTCTCAAAGAAAGTTGAAATTGACCTGAATTTCAAAGAATGTGTAAGATTTGAATGAGGAGGAAAAGGAAGAAGCAGCAATGCATTTTAAGGGATTAGTTTAGTTCTGTAGAATACTAACTTCAGGGTGTGTGAAACAGAACTCAGAAAATGTTTGTAGGATGTGTATTACAAGAGGAGACAGAAGAGAGGGACATGGCTCAAAAATACTACTCAACTAAAAATTTTCCTGATGGTTCACACTATTTGCAGTCGCTTTACAACTATTTAGACTCAAAGTGTCTTCTTCTTTTCTTTTTTAATGTAGATCTGCGACCTGTATCATAATGTAACCGGCCCTATGATCTATCTTGGGATGGTTTACGCTACCATCTTATTCTGTGATTATTTTTTAGCATAACTGGAAATAAGATTATAAAATTAGGGAAAATATATTGTTAATGCCCTAGCCTTTTCTTTCACCCACGTTGCCAATCCCCTTACTCCACTCTACATACCATAACCTCTTCCTGGTACTCTCATGTTGGTGGTGGTGGTGGTGTTTGTTTAATCACTAAGTCGTGTCTGACTCTTGCAGCCCCATGGAATGTAGCCTTCCAAGCACCTCTGTCCATGGGATTTCCCAGGCAAGGATACTGAAGAGGGTTGCCATTTCCTTCTCCAACTTCTGTGTTGCCCAACCCATATTTCATGTCAGAGAGGAAATAAAACATATTAAACCACTCACAACTAGGAATAATTATGGGCTTCCCTAGTGGTTCAGCTGATAAAGAATCCACTTGCAATGTGGGAGACCTGGGTTTGATCCCTGGGTTGGGAAGATGTCCTATAGAAGGGAATGGCTAAGCCCAGGATTGATGCTCGGGACTGGTGCAGTGAGATTTCCCGGGGGGGAGGGAGGAGGGAGGGGGGACCCGGAGGGGAAGCATATGTAAACCCATGGTGATATCATGACAATGTATGGCAAAAACAATAATTAAAAAAAAAAAAAAGAAGGGAATGGCTAACCACTCCAGTATTCTGGCCTGGAGAATTCCTTGGACTGTATAGGACATGGGGTTGCAAAGAGTCGGATACAACTGAGTGACTTTCACTCACTCCTTTCATTTTTAGAAAGATTTTTATGTACGTGACAGGATAACATTCAATACTGAATTGCTAGTGTGGATTTCTTTTTTTCTGCACTGCTAGCTGGAGACTATTTTGGATGAATTGCATGAATCACACTATGTGGGTAATTAATTATTGACTCTATCTACCTTTGAGGAGAGCCCTGTTTATGCAAATTCAGGGCTTGTGACTTATTCTATCATGCAAATAACAAGATTTGTTCCTCTGTTCTTTATCTTCTATGCTAATCCTAGAATATTAAATGTATCCATGGCTAAACTTTCATATTTCAATGTAAAAAATCATGAGACCTCAAGTGTGGGCCTTTTTACTAATTTCTTTACTTGTACCAAAATGCAAACACTCAGAGTGTCCTCAGGATTACCAGTTGTGCTTCTAAATAATCAGCTTATCTGTGTCTAGTTTTATGCAAGTTGCTATTAACAAAAGAATTTGTGTTTGTGTATCCTGGTTCTGTGATGCTTAAACATGCAAATGAATTTTCTGTTGACATATAACAATTCCACTGATGCCTTTTAGAGTTCAAAAGTAAAAAAAATCACATAGCGCACTCACTCTGCGTGAAACTGGATCAAATATATAGAAAAGATGGAAAAAAGGCAAAACAAAGTGGCCCTGGTAGAAGACAATAACTGCCATAAAATGAATTTCTGCTTCCTTAAGCAGATAAGAGCACAAATAAATCTGTTTATTATATAGAAATGATATGGAATATATTTATTTAAAAAGGTAGAATCCCCATGAGCCAGATTACCAGAAGATTCTGAGTTTTTGACCTCTACTGCAAATCTATTTGACTCTTATCAGTAGAAATGCAGAAATTCTGGACTAAACTTTTTGGATGACAGTTTATATTTTTATTAATTACTAAGTCATAATTAAAAAGTACTACCCAAGGCTAAATATGAAATTTTCTACCAATATTGTCTATTGGAATGGTTAGATGACATTTGGGGTATAAATCTAGTGATTAAATTAGATTCACAGCTGAGCCATAAATTGAGAATAATTTCACATCCTTCCTGTTACAATTCTCATTTCCTTAAGTTCCTTTTGTTCTCCTTTTTAAAAAATGCATGTAATGTGTAGTAGTGTTAGTCGCTCAGTCGTGTCTGACTCTTTGCAACCCCATGGGCTATAGCCCACCAGGCTCCTCTGTCCATGGGATTTCCTTAGCAAGGATACTGGAGTCGGTAGCCATTCCCTTCTCCTAGGGGTCTTTGCAATCCAGGGATCGAACTGGAGTCATAAACTATTATAAACTGTTGATAGTCTTATTATTTTATTTATTTTTAAAAATTTTATTGGAATATAGTTGATTTACAATCTTGTGTTAGTTTTAAGTGTATAACAAAGTGATTCACTTATACATACACATTTATCTACTCTTTTTTAGATTACTTTTTCCATATAGGTTATGACAGAATATTGGGCAGAATTCCCTGTGCTATACAGTAGGTCCTTATTGGATATCTGTTTTATACATAGTAGTGGGTGTATGTTGATTACAGTCTCCTAACTTATCCCTCCCTCTTCTTTACCTTTTGGTAACCATAAGTTTGTTTTCTACATCTGTGACTCTACTTATGTTTTGTAAATAAGTTCATTTGTACCATTTTTTTATTATTTTTTTTAAATTTTTTATTGGTTTTGCCATACAATGACATGAAACAGCCATGGGTTTACATATGCTCCCCCTCCAGAACCCCCCTCCCTCCTCCCTCCCGATTCCCTCCCCCTGGGACATCCCAGTGCACCAGCCCGGAGCATCAATCCTGGGCTGGCGATTGATTTCACATATGATAATTAACATGTTTCAATGCCATTCTCCCATATCATCCCACCCTTGCCCTCATCCACAGAGTCCACGAGTCTGTTCTATACATCTGCGTTCCTTTTGCTGTCTCGCATGCAGGGTTCTGGCTGCCATCTTTCTAAATTCCATATATATGCGTTAGTATACTGTATTTTTGTTTTTCCTTCTGGCTTACTTCACTCTGGATAATAGGCTCCAGTTCCGTCCACCTGAGTTAGAACTGATTCAAATGAATTTTTTTTAATGCTGAGTAATATTCCATTGTGTATATGTACCACAGCTTTCTTATCCATTCGTCAGTTGATGGGCATCTAGGTTGCTTCCATGTCCAGGCTATTGTAAACAATGCGGCAATGAACATTGGGGTACACGTGTCTCTTTCAATTCTGGTTTCCTCAGTGTGTATGCCCAGCAGTGGGATTGCTGGGTCACATGGCAGTTCTATTTTCAGTTTTTTAAGGAATCTCCACACTGTTTTCCATAGTGGCTGTACTAGTTTGCATTCCCACCAACAGTGTAAGAGGGTTCCCTTTTCTCCACATCCTCTCCAGCATTTATTGTTTGTAGGTTTTTGGATTGCAGCCATTCTGAGTGGTGTAAAGTGATATCTCATTGTGGTTTTGATTTGCATTTCTGTGATAATGAGTGATGTTGAACATTTTTTCATGTGTTTGTTAGCCATTTTTATGTCTTCTTTGGAGAAATGTCTGTTAAGTTCTTTGGCCCACTTTTTGATTGGGTCATTTATTTTTCTAGAATGGAGCTGCAGGAGGTGCTTGTATATTTTTGCGGTTAATTATTTGTCCATTGCTTCATTGGCTATTATTTTCTCCCATTCTGAATGCTGTCTTTTCACCTTGCTTATAGTTTCCTTTGTTGTGCAGAAGCTTAAAGACTCTACCAGAAAATTACTACAGCTAATCAGTGAATATAGCAAAGTTTCAGGATACAAAATCAACACACAGAAATCCCTGGCATTCCTATACACTAACACTGAGAAAACAGAAAGAGAAATTAAGGAACAATTCCATTCACCATCGAAACAAAAAGAATAAAATACTTAGGAGTATTTCTACCTAAAGAAACAAAAGACTTGTATATAGAAAACTATAAAACACTGATGAAAGAAATCAAGGAGGACACAAACAGATGGAGAAATGTGCCGTGTTCGTGGATTGGAAGAATCAATATAGTGAAAATGAGTATACTACCCAAAGCAATCTATAGATTCAATGCAATTCCTATCAAGCTACCAGAGGTCTTTTTCAGAGAATTAGAACAAATAATTTCACAATTTGTATGGAAATACAAAAAACCTCGTATAGCCAAAGCAATCTTGAGAAAGAAAAATGGAACTGGAGGAATCAACCTACCTGACTTTAGGCTATACTACAAATCTACAGTCTTTAAGACAGTATGGTACTGGCACAAAGACAGAAATATAGATCAATGGAACAAAATAGAAAGCCCAGAGATAAATCCATGCATCTATGGACACCTTATCTTTGACAAAGGAGGCAAGAATATACAATGGAGAAAAGACAATCTCTTTAACAAATGGGGCTGGAAAACTGGACAGCCACTTGTAAAAGAATGAAACTAGAACACTTTCTATCACCATACACAAAAATAAACTCAAAATGGATCAAAGATCTAATCATAAGACCAGAAACTATAAAACTCCTAGAGGATAACATTGGCAAAACACTCTCCAACATAAACCAAAGCGGGATCCTCTATGACCCACCTCCCAGAATATCGGAAATAAAAGCACAAATAAACAAATGGGACCTAATTAAAATTAAAAGCTTCTGTACCATTTTTTTAAGATTCCACATACAAGCAATATCATATATTTGTCTTTCTCTGTCTGACTTACTTCACTTAGTATGTTAATCTCCAGGTCCATCCATGTTGCTGCAAAAGGCATTATTTCATTCATTTTATGGCTGAATAATATTCCATTTTATATATGTATGACTTCTTTTTTATCCATTCATCTCTCAACATACATTCTTTAAACATTTTATTGGGGTATAATTGATTTACAATGTTGTATTGCACAGCAAAGGAAACTATAAGCACAATGAAAAAAAAAACTCTCAGAATGGAAGAAAATATTTGCAAATGAAGCAACTAACAAGGGACTAATCTCCATAATATACAAAAAACCCATGTAGCTCAAAATAGAGCGAACAACCCAATAAAATAATGGGCAGAAGATATAAAGACATTTCTCCAAAGAAGACATACTGATGGTTAAAAAGCACATGAAAAGATGCTCCATCATCTGTCTAGGAGCTGAGGCTAAACAACATGAGTCAGGATGACTGTATTCTCAGGGGCTACAGGCCATACAAGTCCTTCCTGGACATGTTTGTGGACATCTTTAGGGAGCTTTAGCAGCAGAACCCCAGGCTCATGTACATGTGCAACCCCGTGACGGGAGACCAGCATAATGGAGAAGGCGCCATGTACCTCCCCAGAGGACCTCCCTCCCGTTTACAGAGAGAAGGTGGTGCCAGTGACAGACATCACCCCCCAACCAGTTTGAGGCTGAGTTGCTGACCAGGAGAAAGCTCCACACCTAGGAAGAAGTCTTCGAGGTGATGGACAAGTTACACTCCATGGGGCCCGACACGGTGGTCATCACCAGCTCTGACCTGCTGTCCCCGAGGCTCATTGACTACCTGACGGCACTGGGGAGCCAGAGGACACAGACCCTGACGGCTCGGCGGTGACGCAGCACATCCGCAGCATCCCCAGGGAGACGCACAAGGTGGACGCCGCCATGCTCTTGGCCTGGATGCACAAGCACCCCAACAACCTCAAGGTGGCCTCTAAGAGGACCCTGTCAGACACGCACCATGTTCTGCAGCAGACCCGCCTCCATAACACCCGGTGTTAGGTGCCTCCGTTTCTGTCCCTGTGAAAAATGTAACGTCTGTCTTCGAGCTGTGACTGAAACTTGACGCTCCACAGTCACTTTGGTGGGGACCTTCCTAGAACTCCAAAAATCTGCACATCTCAGTGTGTCGGGGGGCTGCCTTGTAGTTTCCCGGGCCATGGGACAGAGGCTGCTGCAGGGCCAAGGGCACCTGTGGGAAAACCACCACAGCCAGCTTCATTTGGAAAACTGATCTGGTTTACGGTAGAACAGGTCATGCTCTGTGTTTGCTGCCCACTCCTGGTGACAAATGTGTCAAGTCACTAGGTCAGTGTGCATGTACAGTGCGCAGAGGCGGGCTCCTCCCCAGGCCCTACTCCCCACCCCTCGCTAGTGTCTGTAACCACACCCGCCAGTTATCTTGCCCCCCTGCCCTGCAGCTCTGTGTCCTGTGCCAGCCAGGTGGGGTGTCCCAAAGCCTCCCGAGCTTTGACCGTCCCCACAGTGGGTGGAGGACACGGTGGAGACCTTGACACCAGTCCAGGTGTCCACTGCTGGGGTGATCTTCCTGGCCCCACTTTGCCCAGAATTTTGAGGATACCCACCAGGCGTGGCTACAGGCAGGACTGCCCCTGCTTAGCACCCATCTGCAACTCTGGGGGCTGCAGGGGTTCACATCTCTTGAAAGCCACAGCCTGGGGGAAAGTAGGGAGCTAGCTGGGTGTGGGGGCCCAGATGGGGATCCCTGGGGAAGCAGGCTGTCCTAGGGTAGGCTTTCCCCCCACCCAACTCTCCCCAGTCCCGGCCCCACAGACACCCTCCTGAGGCCTGGCCCACATCTCCAGGACCCACCTCCTCAGTGCTGCCTTCAACCCTGTGTTGAAAATGCCCCCAAATGAAGGCAGGCGGGTCCCCACTGGACTCCTGCACTCTCTCTTGCCTTTCTCCCCAACCCTGCTCATGTTATGAATATTGTAATTTAACTCTCTGGCATTAGTTCCTGTACACAGGGTCAGGGGTCCTCAGTTCCCTGCAGTGGCCAACAGGTCAGGGCTTGTGTCCTTGTCATGTTTCCTGGTCCCTGCAGGGCCCACTGGCCCAGGAGGAGGAGGGGGAAGCCCTGGCTGGTCGAGGCAGGGGGGCTGCTACAGTCCCCCAGCAAAGTGGCCAGGAACCAGCCATAGGCCCCCAGGACCCTGGGCCTCCACAGAGTCTTTCATGGAAAATTGTCAGTGCCAACTAGAGTAGGGGTGAGGCCACATTGCCAACCAGTGGAAATCTTTTCTTTCTTCTGTTTCCACTCCCCCCCTCTTTTTTTTTAACTTATGCAGAGTAAGTGTAAGACTAGGGCAAGAGACTGATGGGCTCTCTCAATGAGATGGTGAAAACTTGCCCTGAAAATATGGTGTTGGGGGTAGTGGCTTGTTCTGTGTGCACTGTGAACTTGAAGAAAAACATGCTTGGCCAAAAAAAATGTCTATAAACAATAAATGGTAGAAAGTGTGTGGAGAAAAGGGAACTCGCCTACACTGTTGATCAGAATGCCAACTGGTACAGTCACTATGGAAAACAGTGTTGAGGTTCCTTAAAACACTGAAAATAGAGCTACTATATGATCCAGCAATCCCACTTCTGGGAATATACCTGGAGAAAACCATACTTGGAAAAGATGCATGCACCTCAGTGTTCACTGCAGTACTATTTACAACAGCCAGGACATGGAAGCAACCTAAATGTCCATCAACAGA
>ML662346.1:60352-81175 GCA_007570785.1 Antilocapra americana | reverse complement strand
TCATATAATATTGCTTATATGTGGAATCTAAAAAAGACTACAAATGAACTTATCTATGGAACTGAAATAGATTTACAGATGTAGAAAACAAACTTATGGTTACTGGGGAGTAAAAGGAGGTGGGATAAACTGGAAGACTGGTATTGACAGACACACTACTATATATAAAATAGGTAACTAATAACATCCTACTGTATAACACAGGGAACTCTACTCAGTAGTTTGTAATAACCTATATGGGAAAAGAAGCTAAAACAGAGTGAATATTGGTACAACAGATTCACTTCACTATACAGCAAAAACTAATACAACATTATTTTTGTGTAAGAAAAATTATCCAGAATGATACTGTATAGAAAACACTGTTCCAATACACAAATACTTCATTGGCTCACCTTGATGGACAGGTAGGATAGAATTCTTTTTAAGCAAAAGGATACAACTACAACTTTAGTGTTTAAAGTTTATGAAATCTATCTATATTTAGCAACATACAGTCCTTGCCCACATGACTTTAAGAGAACTGTCTGTTATTATCTGAAGGACATGAAGCATACTAACTGTATTGTATAATCAGAATGTAGATGTGGGCATAATAATTTAATACTACTACTACTAATAGGAACAGTAATAATAATAGCATCTGTTCAACATGTTTGCATTTTTTATCTCCTGCAGAACTTGAAATGTATCTATGAATTATTAACATATTTCCCTTTTTATAGACAAAAGAGCTGAGGCTCATTGTGGCCGAGTAATTTGCCCATTTTAGGGTAAGACTGGAATTTGAAACTAGGTCTGTTTGACTCCAAATTAAGTGTGCAAACAACTGTGAGTTTATGTTGGTTTATCTTGAGACAAGTAACTTGGTCAAATCTGAGAGAATAAATTTAGAAACTTGGAGAGGACACATAGGTACTGCACATTCACATTCATCTATTTGGATTTGTCAATGAGGATACTTAAGGCAAGGCTTAGGACCTTGGGTAGTTTTATGTCATTCAAATGTAGGGGTGGAAAAATAATTTTCCCTCTACCATCTTAGCTGAAACCCCCCTCTATAAGAACACATTAACATATTAACAGGAGAAAAACAAACGTAAGCTCAACAACATGTTTAAAGCAAAGAATGTTGTTCATCATCTGGTTCTACAAGGATTAAGTTATTAGCCACTGCAGACACTGACCAACAGTGCGTTCTGAAAGGAACTCACGACGAAGAAAGCAGGGTAAAGAACTCTGTGCTTTGGAAACACAGATCCTTAAATAGCTAGATATACCTCTGGAGAAAATGTTTATGAACCCACATTCTTGCATTTTTCCATATATAAAAAAGCACAGAGATACTAGATCCTTGTGACTAACCTTTTACTGAGATGTGTGCTCGACTGCATATATTCCCTACCCAAAATCATATATAAACTGGCTTCTTCCTCTATTTCCTCAGAGAGGTTTCTCAGAGCAACTGAGGGGCTGTCTCCCCATCTATGGCCCTCATTAAGACCCTGAATAAACACACAGCTCCTACACTTTTCATTTTCCTTTCAGTCAACACAGGCATACCTCCTGTATACACGGAAGATACTCAGGAAAAACTGAGTAACTCTATGAAATAGCCCAAACATCACCATAAATACCATCTCCAGCTGAAGACAAAAGATTTGGAGGTGGATGTGGGGTCATGTATGGGAGGTTACCAGGAAACACACAGTTAAAACTAGAGTACAATTGTTACACAGATTTAAGTTCTTGCCTTTTCCATTGGTACAAATTTTCTAGACATTTCGTCATCTTCCTCTGCCTGGTACAGAGGGAGACACTCTTAAAATGGAAATTTCCCTTATAAATGTAAATACGCCTTGCAAAAAGGAAACTTCTGTTCAGTTTTCAGAGCTTCTCTTGTGTCTGCTGTTTCTTAACAATAACCAGCTTGAGATAATCTTTATGCCAAAGAGGAATATATGGGGGTAGTATATTTCGCTCCTCTTCATCTATCAGTGAGAGGAGGAAAAACACAGTGGTCAGAGAAACTTAAGTAGATTCCAAATGATAGATATAAGAGTTTACTAATGGTTATTTTTAATTTGAAGCCTTATTTTATCTTTTATTCCTAGCCTGCTGTTTCTCAGTATTTCTCCTTCTCTCAGGTTAAATACAAGCATAGAAGAACCTACAACTAGCTTAATCCTTCCAATCTGTGAATAATATAGTAGACTGCCTTCAGACTTTATCTGCACTATCAGCTGTTCGGGGTCTCCAGCCCACTAGCCCACACTGCAGATTTTGTATTCAGCAGCCTCCACAATCCCGTGAGCCAATTCCTTATAATAAATGTAATAAATCTCTTTGTATATTTTTGACCTAAAAAAATAGACTACCAGCTATTTCTCCAGCAAAGATGGGCTTATTTCCGATCAGCAGAGGATTGCAATTCAGGGTCTGCAACCATGGTGAGCCGTGTGCAAGGCCCTGCACAGCAAGTGAAGAACACTTTTAGAGGAGAAAAGGAAGTTGGGAGGGCTGTAGTAAACAGAGTTCATGGCTTTTCACTGGCTGAGTCCTGGCCAGGAAAGAAGACGAGATGAGACTTTTTGTTGGAACCTGCTATCATCACAGAGCATGAGAGCTCCCCCTTCTGGTCTCTTGAGTCTATTTAATTTCGGTTTCTGTTTATTATACACAACTATATATATATATATTTATATATGTGTGTGTGTATAAATATATATGCTGTGCTGTGCTTAGTCACTCAGTCATGTCCGACTCTTTGCGACTCCATGGACTGGAGCCTGCCAGGCTCCTTTGTCCATGAGACTCTCCAGGCAAGAGTAGGAGTGGGTTGCCTTTTCCTTCTCCAGGGGATCTTCCCGACCCAGGGATTGAACCCATGTCTCCTGCACTGCTGGAATATTTTTTCCCACTGTGACAGCTGGAAAGAGCAGTTTTATCCTTGCTCTCCCTTTAAAGAAAATTTATTTGGACACACAATCATAAGATTGCCCCTGATTTTTGACAACATCCAATCTCCCAAATCGGCCTTCTCAGGTGGCTCAGCAGTAAAGAATCCCCTTGCCAATGCAGGAGACACAGGAGGCATGGGTTCGATCCCTGGGGCAGGAAGATCCCCTGGAGGAGGTCATGGCAACCCACTCCAGTATTCTTGCCTGGAGAATTGCATGGATAGAGGAGCCTGGCTGGCTATATTCCAATGGGGTTGCAAAGAGTCAGACACGACAGAGTGACTGAGCACACACAATCTTCCAAATCACCTAATCAAAACTGAAGTCCCACAGTAAGTTCTTTCTAACACACTCTTACTGAGATGCGTCATGATTCCCCAGGGTGTGCATCCCCCCCATCAGTACAGTGAGTAGTAAGTACAACTTGTTGATCTATAGGTGTGTTCCTTAGCAGCCTTTGGCTGGAGGACAAAGGATCTCTGAGGGAATATGTTATAGTCTGCTTGTTATTTCAAATCATTTCAAGAAGACAAAATAAGAAAGAAAACAATTGATCCTTAAACATCCATTATTAATCAAGTGAAAACCTATTCAAGTGAATGCTTTTATTGACTAACATATCTTCTGTTGCAGAATACAACTGTAGTGTTTTATTTTGTTTTTAATCATGGAAATAAATGTGTATCTAGTATAACACCATGATTCATTTAAAATAACCTAAGCATGCATTCACATATACACAAACTAAACAATATGCATTAAATAAAAGTTATTTAAGTCTATTGCTTGACAGAATGGATCTATCAACTAGTGTTAACTGCACCTTCATTTCAACAACCACTTGAAAATATACATTCTGACCGTTATGATTTTGCCATTTTTCCCAAAGCATCCAAATTTATAAAGTCACCATGCTATACAGCCCCTGGCCCAGATGCAGAAATTATCATTAATGGTATAGGCTAGATGTGCTTTATCAACAGGAAAACAAGAAGCCACAGATGGGGCAAAACCAGACCAAACCAGCTAGATCCAAAATGGTTGGCAAAGTAGGCTTTTCTTATTATACGCACATTAGAATACATTATCATGCTAAGATCTTCTCCCCACCTGCACTACTACTGGATGGTCTTGACCATACAAGGAGAGACAGACAGTGTGGACTCAATTCTTGAAACTCTCTGCCTTTTCCAAGAATTTAGATGATGTTGGACTTCACTTAGATCCCCCCCTTTGCCCTTCCCCTGTAAAAACTTTCTCCTGACCTTAGGCCAGGGAAAAGATGCTTTCCGAGCATGCGCTCCCCTTCTCTATTTTCTGACCATTGAATAAAAGCCCGTCTTTCTTTTAAGAAGTAAGTTCTCTGAATTCTTATTTTTTTAATTTAATTTTATTTATTTTTGGCTGTGCTGGGTCTTCGTTGCTGCATGGGCTTTCTTCTACTTGCAGCGAGCAGGGGCCTACTCTCTGGTTGGGATGCACTGGTTTCTAATTATGGTGGCTTCTCTTGAGACTTCGGTAGTTGGGGCACATGAGCTCAGTAGTTGCGGTTCCCAGGCACAGTCTCAGTAGCTTACGGGCTTAGTTGCTCTGCAGCATGTGGGATCTTCCCGGGTCAGGGAATGAATTCATGTCTCCTGCATTTGCAGGTGGATTCTTTATCACTGAGACACCAGGAAAGCCCAATCCTATCTTTCTTGCACCCAATTCATTTTCCTGATTGGCAGCAAGAATGCGAAAGGGAAAGAACTCACTGACAGAGCCCAGGGCTTCATTTCAGCTAGGGCCCAAAGAGTGGGGCTGCTCATCTAATTCAATAACAATAAAATGTTAAGTTCTCTTTAATCCTTTTTCATCGGTGTTGGTGTTTGTATCCAGTATAGAATGGGAATCCTCAGTGGAGTGTGCATATATGTGCAAATATGGTTTCAACACGTGAAAAACCCTTAACAATTTTGTGGTGATGGGGAGACAAAGGAATTGTTGCTTTTAGTTCAAAAAGTAACTTCAGTTAAGTTCAGTCATGTCCAACTCTTTGCAAACCCATGGACTACAGCATGCCAGGCTTCCCTATCCATCACCAATCCCCAGAGTTTACTCAAACTCATGTCCATTGAGTCGGTGATTCCATCCAATCATCTCATGCTCTGCCATCCCCTTCTCCTCCCACCTTCAATCTTTCCCAGCATCAGGGTCTTTTCAAATGAGTCAGTTCTTCACATCAGGTGGCCAAGGTATTGGAGTTTCAGCTTCAGCATCAGTCCTTCCAATGAATATTCAGGACTGATTTCCTTTAGGATGGACTGGTTGGATCTCCTTGCAGTCCAAGGGACTCTCAAGAGACTTCTCCAACAGCACAGTTTAAAAGCATCAGTTCTTTGGTGCTCAGCTTTCTTTATGGTCCAATTCTCACATTCATACCTGCCTACTGGAAAAACCATAGCTTTAACTAGGACCTTTGTTGGCAAAGTAATGTCTCTGCTTTTTAATATGCTATCTAGGTTGGTCATAGCTTTTCTCTTTTTTTTAATTTTCTTTACTTTATTGTGTTGGTTTTGCCATACAATGACATGAAACCGCCATGGGTCTACACATGCTCCCCCTCCAGAACCCCCCTCCCTCCCCCCTCCCAACTTCCTCCCCCTGGGACATCCTGGTGCACCAGCCCGGAGCATCAACCCTGGGCTGGTGATTGATTTCACATATGGTAATTAACATGTTTCAATGCCATTCAACAATACAGTATACTAACGCATATATATGGAATTTAGAAAGATGGTAACGAGAACCCTGCATGTGAGACAGCAAAAGGAACGCAGATGTATAGAACAGACACGTGGACTCTGCGGAAGAGGGTAAGGGTGGGATGATATGGGTCATAGCTTTTCTTCCAAGGAGCAAGCATCTTTTAATTTCATGGTTGCAGTCAACATCTGCAGTGATTTTGGAGCCCAAGAAGGTAAAGTCTCTCACTGTTTCCATTTTTCCCCATCTATTTGTCATGAAGTGATGGAACCAGATGCCATGATCTTAGTTTTCTGAATGTTGAGCTTTAAGCCAATTTTTTCACTCTCCTCTTTCACTTTGATCAAGAGGCTCTTTAGTTCTTCTTCACTTTCTGCCATGAGTGTAGTATCATCTGCATATCTGATGTTATTGATATTTCTCCCAGCAATCTTGATTCCAGCTTGTTCTTCATCCAGCCCAGTATTTCTCATGATGTACTCTGCATATAAGTTAAATAAGCAAGGTGACAAAATACAGCCTTTACAGCCTTGAAGTACTCCTTTCCCAATTTGGAATCAGCCCATTGTTCCATGTCCAGTTCTAATTGTTGCTTCTTGACTTGCATACAGATTTCTCAGGAGGCAGGTCAGGTGGTTTGGTATTCCCATCTCTTTAAGAATTTTCCACAGTTTGTGGTGATCCACACAGTCAAAGGCTTTGGCATAGTCAATAAAGAAGAAGTAGATGTTTTTCTGGAACTCTCTTGCTTTTTCAATGATCCAATGGATGTTGGCAAATTGATCTCTGCTTCTTCTGCCTTTTCTAAACCCAGCTTTGCATTATATACCTGAATTTTAAGAGACTTATGTTAAACTTCCCAGGTGGCTCAGTGGGAAAGAATTTGGCTGACAATGCAGGAGACATGAGTTCAATCCCTGGGTAGGGAAGATCCCCTGGAGTAGGAAATGACAACCCACACCAGTATTCTTGCCTGGCAAATCCCATGCACAGAGGAGCCTGACAGGCTACAGTCCACAGGGTTGCAAAATTCAGACATGACTGAGTGATTAGACAACAACAACGTACTTAGAATAATGCAGTCTATACTCTTTTATGACTGGTTTATTTTGCTCATTATATCTATGAAATGAGTGCTGTTGTTGCTTGTATCAGTAGTTTTGTCCTTTGACTGAAGAGTAGTATTCTATTATATGAATATAACACCATTTTTAAACCATTCTCTTATTGATAGACATGTGTATTGTTTTCAGTATCTTGCTTTTATGACTAAAGACACAATGAAACATACTGTTCAAATCTTTTGGAGTACTTATGTTTTACTTTATTTTGGATAAATACATAGGGGTGAAATTGATAGATCAGAGGACAAGTATATGCTTAGCTTTGAAACAGACAAACAGTTAAATGGCCCTATAAAGTGGTTGCACTACTTTGGAGAAATAGTGAGTTCATTTTTAATATCTAGAAATAAACCTACCTAAGGAGATGAAAGAACTGTATACAGAAAATTACAGGACACTGATGAAAGGAATCAAAGACAACATAAACAGATGGAGAGATACGTCATGTTCCTGGATAGGAAGAATCAATATTGTGAAAACAACTATACTACCAAATGCAATCTACAGATTCATTGTGATCCCTATCAAATTACCAATGGCATTTTCCACAGAACTAAAACAAAAAATTTCACAATTCATATGGAAACACAAAAGACCCCAAATAGCCAAAGCAGTTTTGAGAAAGAGGAATGGAGCTGGAGGAATCAACCTTCCTGATTTCAGATTATACTACAAAGCTACAGCCATCAAGACAGTATGGTACTGGAACAAAAACAGAAATATAGACCAATGGAACAAGATAGAAAGCCCAGAAATGAACCCATGCACCTAAGGGTACTTTATTTTTGACAAAGGAGGCAAGAATATACAATGGGGCAAAGACAGCCTTTTCAATAAGTAGTGCTGGGAAAACTGGACAGCTACATGCAAAAGAATGAAATTAGAACACTTCCTACCACCATACACAAAGATAAACTCAAAATGGATTAAAGACCTAAATGTAAGACCAGAAATAAAATTCTTAGAGGAAAACATAGGCAGAACACTTGATGACACAAATCAAAGCAAGATCCTCTATGACCCACCTCCTAGAGTAATGGAAATAAAAACAAAAGTAAACAATTGGGACCTGATTAAACAGTAAAGGAAACTATAAACAAGGTGAAAAGACAACCCTCAGAATGGGAGGAAACAATAGCTAATGAAACAACTGACAGAGGATTAATTTCCAAAATATACAAGCCTCTCATACAACTCAATACCAGAGAACAAACAACCCAATCAAAAAGTGGGGAAAATATCTAAACAGACATTTCTCCAAAGAAGACATACAGTTGGCTAACAAACACATGAAAAGATACTCAATACTGCTCATTATTAGAGAAATGCAAATCAAAACTACAATGAGATATCACCTCATACCGGTCAGAATGGCCATAATCAAAAAGTCTACAAATAATACATTCTGGAGAGGATATGTAGAAAAGGGAACCCTCTTGTAGTGTTGGTAGGACTATAAATCGATACAACCACTTTTGAAAGACAGTATGCAGATTCCTTTAAAAACTAGGAATAAAACCACCATATGACCCAGAAATCCTACTCTTAGGTATATACCCTGAGGAAACCAAAGTTGAAAAAGAGGCAATAGATAGAACATAGAAGGAATCTAAATGTCCATCGACAGATGAATGGATAAAGAAGTTGTGGTATATGTGTGCAATGGAATATTACTCAGCCATAAAAAGGACATATTTGAGTCAGTTCTAATGAAATATTATGTACTAATGCATATATATGGAGTCTAGAAAGATGGTACTGAAAGATGATACTGAAGAATTTATTTGCAGGGCAGTAATAAAGAAACATACATAGACAACTGACTAGAGGACACTGGGAGATGGGAGGAGAGGATGAGATGTATGGAGAGAGTAACATGGAAACTTACATTACTGTATGTAAAATACATAGCCATGGGAATTAGCTTTATGTCCCAGGGAAGGCAAACAGGCTCTATATCAACCTAGAGGGGTGGGATGGGGAGGGAGATGCGAGAGAGGTTTGAGAGGGAGAGGACATATGGATACCTATGGCTGATTCATGTTGAGTTTTGACAGAAAACAAAATTCTGTAAAGCAATCATCCTTCAATTAAAATAAATAAATTTAAAAAAATAATAAAATGCACAGTTTAGTGGCATTCAGTACAATCACAGTACTGAGCAACCATCACCTCTAAATGATTCCAAATCATTTTCATTACTTCAAAGGGAAATTCCCATACCCATGAAGCAGTCATTCCCTGTTTTACCCTGCCCCAACCCCTGAAAACCATTAATCTTTCTGTTTCTATGGTTTTGCCTATTATGGAAATTTTATGCAGGTATAATTATGCAATATTTGACTTTTTGTGTTTGGCTTCTTCTCTTAGCATAATATTTTCCAGTTGTCTCCATATTGTAGCACATTATCAGTATTTTATTCTTTTTATAACAGAAAAATTTGTGTACAAATTTTGAATACTCATTTTAATTTTTTTTGGTATATACTAAAATGGAATTTCTGGGTCATAGAATTCTCTTTAACTTTTCGAGGAGCAGCCAAACCCTTTTTCACATTTGCTATACTATTTTACATTTCCACCACTAATTACATAAATGTGTGCATTTTGTATTCCTGTCACTAATATGAATCCAGTATCTGTACCACCTTTGTTAATCTTTGTTGTTTTCCATTAAAAAATATTATTATAGCCATCTTAGTGGGTAAGAAGAAATATCTCGTGTCTCTAATGATCTGCATGTCTCTAATGCCTAATGATGTTTTGATTATCTTTTCATATATAATTGCTTATTTGCATATCTCCTTTGGACAAATGTATATTCAAATTTATTGTCCATTTTTAAAGTTGGGATGTTTGCTTTTGTGTTATTGACTTGTAAGAGTTCAGTATATATTAACACTTTGGATACTGGTCCTTACCAGATATATGATTAGCAAATATTTTCACTCCTTGATAGCACATTTCAATACATAAAAGTTTTGATGAAGTGTAATTCATCTATATTTTTCTTGTGCTTTTTTGGTCATATTTAACAGTTGCTAAGTCTAGCAGCATAAAGATTTCTTGGTATGTTTCTTTCTAAGAGGTTTATATAGATTAGCTCTTCAGTTTAGGTATTTGGTTCATTTTGAGTTAATTTTTGTATGTAGTATATGGTATGGCCCAGCCTCATACTTTTGCAGGTGGATATCCAGGATCATTGTTGAAGAGTCTATGCTTTCCCACATTAATTGGTTTGGGAACCTTTGTAAAAAAATCAGTTGACCATAGATGTATGAGTTTATTTCTGGCCTCAGCTCTGTTCTACTGATCTACATATCTATCTGTATGCTAGTACTATATAGTAGGCTTGTAATAAGTTTGAAAATATGAAACTGAGAGTCCTCTAACTTTTTCAAGATTGTTTTGGTTATTTGGGGTCATTTGCAATTCCCTCTCTTTGTTGAGGGTTTTTGTTATTTGCTTAGTGACTTTCTTAAATCATTTTTGTAAAATCTTCATTGTACTATATGTCACTGGAGTCTACATCATATTACCTATTGGTCAGCAAGCATTTTAACAAAGTTTTCTTAAGTTCCTGGAGCAAACAAAAAACAAAGCAATTGAAAAGAAACAAAAAGGATAAAAGAGAAACAAAACAAACAGGAAGTATTTTTCCAAGCCTTGCTGATTGGCTCTGCTTGAGGGTGCGCCCTCAGTGGTTAAACAGGCTGTTTACAGCTCTGCCTTGGCCTTCACTTTATGCTGTTGGATGCTAGAGGTCAGCTGGAGGTGAAAACTCAGAATCTTCTCAGGCTTTTCTGTGCATGCATCCAGCACTGGGCATGCTGTTGACCTTCTCTATTCCCCGCTATATATGTGAGAGCTTTTAACAACCATATTCCCCCATGTATCTTGTTGTTCAGCCTCTTTCCTCTCAGACTTTCTAGTCTCTCTTGCTTAGCCTGGCCTTTATTCCCTTGCTCCAAGTGGTCATTGTCAATATTTTGCTTTAAATGCTTTTAGCAGACATCACCTGACAGCAAACACCACCTGGGAAGTCCTGGGAATCCTCTTAATTTATTTAAAGACAAAAGAGAGAGAGAAGAAAAAAAGAAAAAGGTAAGTCCTTGTTCTGGGTCCTCAAAGAGCCATAAGATAGAGCCACCACAATTCTTTGAGAATGCGGTCCTCATTGTCTCTGCACTAACAATCTGCCCCAGGCATTCAGGTTCCTGCCTTTATGGCCTTAGCATTTTAGGTAGGCTGCTTAAAATGTCATAACACTCTCTTACCATAGTGCAGCAGATTCTTTCTTCACTAAGGTTTCCCTTGGTGGTTGTAAACGTTAGACTAGATTCCAGATTCTGCAAAAGTTGATTTTGACAGTTTTTACTAGCATTTTATCTGTTGCTGTTTTGGTAACGATGAAGCTCTGGAGTAGCACATGCCCCTACTGTGCCCTTTTTGGTGCCATTCTCTCATTCATTTTTATTTTGTTATTATCCATCTGTTGTGGACGGAATTGTGCACGCACCTCAACTGCCACAACAACCAAACTGCCAAAAAAAGTTTGCTATCACTTGCTCCTATTTTAATTCGTTTGTGGTCATAGAATTAATTTTGTGTGATTCAGATTATTTAAGAAATTTTGATGCTTGTTTTAGAATAAGGTCTGTATTGGAAAATGTTCCAGGTGCACTTGAAAAGTATGTGTATTTGGGTGTTGTTGGGTGTGATTTATAAACATCAGGTTATGTTGGTTGGTTATAATATTCAGGCCTTCTATAGCCTTACTGATTTTCTATCTACTGTATTCTGTTAAAGATGGATGTTAAAATTCTGCTTCTAGTCATAGATTGTCTTTTTAAACTTCTACCAAATTCTGTTTAGTGTGTTTTAGACACAGTATTAGTTTTACAATTGTTCAGTTCAATTCAGTCGCTCAGTCGTCTTTGTAATCCCATGAATTGCAGCACGCCAGGCCTCCCTGTCCATCACCAACTCCCGGAGTCTACCCAAACTCACGTCCATCGAGTCAGTGATGCCATCCAGCCACCTCATCCTCTGTCGTCCTCTTCTCCCCCTGCCCCCAATCCTTCCCAGCATTACGGTCTTTTCCAGTGAGTCAACTCTTCGCATGAGGTGACCAAAGTATTGGAGTTTCAGCTTCAACATCAGTTCTTCCAATGAACACCCAGGACTGATCTCCTTTAGGATGGACTGGTTGGATATCCTTGCAATCCAAGGGACTCTCAAGAGTCTTCTCCAACACCACAGTTCAAAAGCATCAGTTCTTTGGTGCTCAGCTTTCTTCACCGTCCAATTCTCGCATCCATACATGACTACTGGAAAAACCATAGCCTTGACTAGATGGAACTTTGTTGGCAAAGTAATGTCTCTGCTTTTAAATATGCTCTCTAGGTTAGTCATAACTTTCCTTCCAAGGAGTAAGCATCTTTTAATTTCATGGCTGCGATCACCATCTGCCGTGATTTTGGAGCCCAAAATGATATTAATAATACTTTAAAATATTTTTCTGCTTAATACAACATTTAGGTACACTTGGAGTCATTTTAACTTATTTTTTAGACAACAAATATTTTTTTTCCTAGCTTTTTTGTGGTAAGAACTTTAAAAATCTATTTTTATCAGCTTTCAAATAACCATAGTTACCATACCACACATTACATTCCCAGAATTTGTCCATCTTATAGCTGGATGTTTGTATCTTTTGACCATTTTTACTCGTTTTCCCCCACCCTGCTATCCTCTGCTCCTGGAACCCACTCTGATAGGTTTCTTTACTCTCAAGTACACCTTGCAAGCATGTATGCCTGCTCGGTCATGTCCAACTGATTCTTTGCAACCCTGTGGACTGTAGCCTGCCAGGCTCCTCTGCCCATGGGATTTCTCAGGCAAGAATACTGGAGTGGGTTGCCATTTCCTTCTCCAGGGGATCTTCCCAATCCATGCCTCCTGTGTCTTCTACATTGGCAGGTGTATCCTTTACTACTGCACCACCTGGGAAGCCTCCAAGAACACTTTACTTTGATATTATAACCAATCTTGCTTCTTTGATTAATATTTGTGGGCTATCTTTTTCTATCCTTTTAATTTTAACCCATATATAACATTTCATGGGAAGTTTCTTGTAAACAGCATAGAATTTGGTTCTTTTGTTTCATCCACCTTGCCAATCTTCATCTTTTAATTGATATCTTTAATATTTACATTTTAGGCAATTATTGATTTGATAAGATTTAAATCTGCCATTTTATTTTCTGTTCTCTCTTTTTTCTCTTTGTTTTCATTTATGTTTTTGCCCTCATGTTCCCTCACTTTTGTTGATGCAAGAAGATTGCATCAACACTTTTGGAATTCCATTTTGATGTGTACATTGTTTTGTCTTTGTATAGGTATAGCTTTTTAGTAGTTTCTCAAGGTATTATATTGTTGTTGTTCAGTCACTAAGTCATGTCTGACTCTTTGTGATCCCAAAGACTACAGCATGCCAGGCTCCTCTGTCCTCTACTATCTCCCACAGTTTGCTCAAATTCATGCCCATTGAATCTGTAATGCTATCTAGCCATCTCATCCTCTGCCATCTCCTTCTCTTTTTGCCTTCAAGCATAAGTCTTTCTCAATGAGTCAGCTCTTCACATTAGGCAACCAGAGTATTGGAACTTCAGCTTCAGCGTCAGTCCTTCCAATGAATATTCAGGTTTGATTTCCTTTAGGATTGACTGATTTGATCTCCTTGTAGCCCAAGGGATTCTCAAGAGTCTTCTTCAGAACCACAAACCGAAAGCTTCAGCGCTCAGCCTTCTTTAATATACTATGCATGTGTGCTAGGTTGTTTCAGTCATGTTGGACTGTAGCCCACCAGGCTCCTCTGTCCATGAAATTTTTCCAGGCAGGAATACTGGAGTGGGTTGCCATGGCCTCCTCCAGGGGATCTTCCCAACCCAGGGATCAAACTCGCATCTCTTGTCTTCTGCATTGGCAGGGGGATTATTTAGTCTTCCCTGGTGGCTCAGAGGTTAAAGCATCTGCCTGCAATGTGGGAGACCCAGGTTCGATCCCAAGGTCGGGAAGATCCCCTGGAGAACTTGGAAATGGCAACCCACTCCAGTAGTCTCCCCTGGAGAATCCCATGGACCGAAGAGCCTGATAGGCTACAGTCCACGGGGCCGCAAAGAGTCAGACACGACTGAGCGAATGGGACTTTAGTTACCTCGAGGAATTTTATTCACCACTAGCGCCACCTTATGGGAATAACTTCTCACAGTTAACTTGTGCCATCTTTTTTTTCAGTTTGAATGATGTGTATAAAATATTTTCTTTCTTTATGTCTCTTTAACCCTCCCTCTATTACAATTGTCTTAAAGTGTTGCCTTACATACATTTGGAGCCATAATAGACTGTTGTAATTTTTATCTCAACTAACATAATTTAGGAAACTGAATGATATGGTGTCACTTCATATTGCTATTGATAGCAATAGTTTCATATGATAAATTGCTTGTCAATTGAATTTTTTCCCCTATCTGTAAAATGTCATCTCTCTATCTCACTGTTTTCAAGATTTTCTGTTTGTAGTTTGCGGAAATTTAGCTATGATGTATCTTGGCATGGATTTCTTTGGGTTCCTCCTGTTTGGGGTTAACTAAGCTTCTTGAAACTGTAGGTTTTGCTGTTTGCTAAAGTTGGACAAATTTCAACCTTTAATTCTTCAATTATTTTTTTCAGCTTCCTTTCTGGAATTATGATTACATAAATGCTAGATTTTTTTTCTACTGTCCTCATGAAAAAAGAAGACTTGAATACCAATAAAATTATATTTCAGCATTGCATTTGTGATTTATGTGAGCTTTGTGGAGAAAGTAACTTCAGAATGAATCAAGTTTTTTGATTAAGCTATGACAAACTATATTTCATTAAATGTGAAGCAATTACATATGTCCCCCCCAAGGAAAAGATAAAAATGAAATAAAGGAATATATAGAAGATAAAGAGAAATTATGAGAACATACAGACACCATTCCAACAGCAAATATGGAGACTCCTAAACAAATGTCTATTCACTGAATCATGTTACTATGGATGAAGCAATGATGATGTGTGGTGAAATAATAGGTAAACACCCAAACATGCATTTCTTTTTGAGGTTGTGAATACTGAAAAAATCCGATAAATCTCAGTGCTTTAAGTAAGTTGATGAGTTTAAACATACAGCATTTAGCAGCTGAAAGTGAAAGTGAAGTCTCACAGTCGTGTCCAACTCTTTGCAACCCCATGGACTGTAGACTACCAGGCTTCTCGGTCCATGGAATTTTCCAGGCAAGAGTACTGGAGTGGGTTGCCATTTCCTTCTCCAGGGGATCTTTCCAACCCAGGGATCGAAACTGGGTCTCCCACATTGCAGGCAGACGCTTTACCATCTGAACCACCAGGGAAGTTTCAGCCGTTAATTAACCCAAATTCATATAAGAAAAAAAACATTAAAAATTATATTTTCTACTAATAATTCTTTTCTAAACATGGTACTGTAGTCTAACATCATCATTCTCATTTTTTGTTGTAGTACTTGCAATATTAGACTTAGATGTGGTCAAAGACCGAAATGACTGAATCAATTGGAAATTATTGGTTTTGGGTGTTTTCAAAACTTACTTCTTTCTAGATGTTTGAAATTGGTTTAGTGAAAGTCGCTTAGTTGTGTCCAACTCTTTGTGACCCCATGGACTGCAGCCTGTCAGGTTACTCTGTTAATAGAATTCTCCAGGCCAGAATACCTGAGTAGGTAGCCATTCCCTTCTCCAGGGATTTTCCCAACCCAGGGATTGAACACAGGTCTCCACATTGCATTGGCCTTCCCAGGTGATGCTAGTGATAAAGAACCCACCTGCAGGAGACATGAGACAGGGGTTCCATCTGTCTGTCGGGAAGATCCGCTGGAAAAGGACATGGCAACACAGTCCAGTATTCTTGCCTGGAGAATCCCATGGACAGAGGAACCTGGCAGGCTGTAGTACATAGGGTAACAGAGTCAGACATGACTGAAGTGACTTAGCACACACAAATCCGAAGTTAAAAACGTATTTTAGGGATACAGTTGAATACCAAGGTTGTATCAAGCAAGGCACTGTGAATTACCTTTGTCTTTCTCTTTAAAATTTATTTTGTGATATTTGCAGAAGGAAAAATGATCTATAATTAGAATTTTAGGTGCATAACTTTCAGTGACTATTTCATCATAAGTATTTTCAACATACAAGCCAGTATATACAAAATTTTTATATATTCATTTAAATGCAAAATTGAAAGTATTTGAGAGTATTTATTTTATTTAATCAGTTGGTAGCTTTGATCACATTTATAATGTGGCTCAGAGTGCATAAAAATGTACACATAATGGCAAACAAGGCAGTTGATACATCACTTCCTTTGCTAAGCTCAAATGCCAGTATTTCTTGGATATATATTTTTTTTACAATTGCACCTTATAACGAGCTGCAGGAACACAAATATGTAAAAATAGGGATCACTGGAAATATAAGTTTAAAAAATATCTCCTGCAATTTTTGTATCCTAACTTCTTTCCCTGTTACTTTGTAGATTACCCAAGGAAATAGTCCTGAGTTCTTCCTGACTAATTCTTGTTCTTGCATTCCAACACTGTTGACCCAACTGAGATTCTTTTCTTCCTTGGTTTCTAAGATACTATTCTCTCCTTCTAATATTTTTCTGACTCTTTCTGGGTCTCTTAATCATTGTCCTTTTAAACACTAATATTCCCCTGAGCTGTATTCATCCACAGTTTTCTCAGTCTAATGACCTAATTTATGATGTTTATGCAAAAGTTTCAGCTAGCACATATATATATATATATATAATGTGCCTAATTGCTCAATCATGTCCTATTGTTCCCAACCCCATGGACTGTAGCCCTCCAGGCTCCTCTGTCCATGGATTTTCCAGGCAAGAATACTGGAGTGAGTTGCCATTTCCTTCTCCAGGGGATCTTCCCAACCCAGGGATTGAACCTGGGTCCCCTGCATTGCAGGCAGATTCTTTACGGTCTGAGCCACATATATAATTTTTTTAAAAAATGATTAAAAATGTTTATTTCCTGAAATAAACATCCACATATCTAACTGATTATAGAACCTTTCTATCAAGGTGGTTGTCAGGAATTTCATGTATTCACCAATTATTTATTCAATGTCTTCTATGTTTAAAGGATATACTTTGTGCTAGAGATAAACAGCAAGTCAATTAGATCAAGTTCCTGAACTGATTGCACTCACAGGATAGAAATAGCTAGAAATAAGTACCAAATCAAATTGGAAAAAAAATTATGTCTAAGATGATTCCCACTTATTAGTTGGAGTCAGGAAAGCATGTTTCAATCAGAGGAGACAATCTATAAAACTATGCAGTGGGTGGAAAGAGTGCTGCACTTTGGAACTTCACAGTTCAATATAGCTCTAATGATGAGTTGGTAGATGAGAAGTGGCAAAATATAATAGGTAGATCCAGATTATGAGGAGATGTATAAGCCATTGTAAGTTATGGGACTTAACACTTATGAGACTTCCCTGGTGGTCCAGTGGCTAAGATTCCACACTGCCAGTGCTGGGGGCCTGGGTTTGATACCTGGTCAGGGAACTAGATCCCTCATGCCACAACTATATGTTTGAACACCTCAACTAAATATCCAGTGTGCTGCAAAGAAGATCAAAGATCCCACATGCTGCAACTAAGACCAGGTGCAGTCAAATAAATAAATGTTCCAGAAAGTACTGAACATTCAACATGAATTAAACCAAGTTTGTTTTTATTTTCCCCCCTACCAGGTCTTTCCCTCAAACTTCTGATGTTGCCAAACCTCACATCTATTCCTCATTGAGCCATTCTTTCTATTCTCTTAGTGAGGTCAGGGAAGGAATATGTTAAAGACTAGATCCCTCATGCCAAGTCTTCTGGATTCTCCCTTAGAATCCTCCTACATCTGATCTCTTCTCTTCACAATCCCCGTCTCTTTCATAATGCATGCCACTATTACCTCTCAGCAGGATAACTGCGACTGCATCTGAACAGGTTTGTCAGCTTCTAGCCTTGCATTATTCAATTAATTCTTCAAATTGTAGCTCAAATAATCTTTCTGAAATGCAAATCTGACAACGTCACTCACTTGCTTAAAATGTGTGATTCCTTTGCCAATCAAGTCTAAATTCAGAGTCCTCCACAAAAATGCTTCACCCTTTCTTTATTTTTTAAATAATTAATTAATTAATTTGGCCATGCCATGTCTTAGTCGAAGCATGGGGGCTCTAGTTCCCTGACCAAGATCCCCTGCATTGGGAGCACAGAGTCTTAGCCACTGGACCACCAGGTCCAGTGGACCACCGGACCACCAGCCACTGGACCACCTATATTTCCTCTCATATATCTAGCTAGTTTTGATGGCATCCATTGCTCCCAAACTCAAGTCTATTTGTATTTATTCTTGACCATATTTATACACCTCTTGTAATGCTTCTCCTACCCACTTCTTGTTTTTCTGGCAAAGTGCTACTTCAGTCAGTCAGTCACTGTTAGTTGACTCTTTGTGACCCCATAGAGCCCATGGAGCCCATGGAGCCCCTGCCAGGCTCCTCTGTCCATGGGATTCTGCAGGCAAGAGTACTGGAGTGGGTTGGCATTTCTTTCTCCAGGAGATCTTCCTGATTCAGGGATCGAACCGGGGTCTCCTACATTGTGTGCAGATTCTTTACCATTTGAGTCACCAGGCAAGTCTAAAGTGCTACTTATCAAGTTTCAATTCACTTGTCAACTTTCTTATATGGTCTGTTTCTCAACAACTTCAACTAAGAATTAATGCTTTCTTTTGAATTGATGCTTTATTGAATGGATTCTAATAGTACTTTGTACCTATCAGTATAATAGGTACTATAGATTTGGTCAGAATACTACAGTTATTTGTTTGAATGCTGCATCTTTTACTAGATGTGACCTTCTAGAAAAATGAAGGTCACTTTGCCTGAAACACCAGGTACTGAATAAATGTTGCTTTGCTTACTTATTGAATTAAACATTGTGATGATTAATTTTATGTGTCACCTTGACTGGTCACAGTGTGTCCAGATTAAATATATTTCTGGGCGTGTCTGTGAGGGTATTTCTTGATGAGATTAGCATTTGAATGAGTGGGCTCAATAAGTAGATTGCTCTCCTCAGTGGGAGTAGGCATCATCCAGTCCACTGAAGACCTGAACAGAAAAAATGATGGAAGAAAGTGGAATCTGTTTCTGTCCCCCCACCTCAGATTTTTTTTCCTTACTGCTTGCAGTGGGACTTGGACTTGGACAGAATTACCCCACCAGCTTTGCTGGGTCTCCAGCTTATAGATAGCAGACTGTGGGACTTCTCAACCTCCATAATTACTGACCTAACTCCTCATAATAAAAAACATATATATATATACAGTAACAACCCTAAATATGAATGAGCTTTGTTCTGAAAGCATGTCTCTTTTAGCCTAGGTCTTCGCTTCTGTGAGCTTATATGTTTAAAATATTGTATTGTTTATCCACTTTTAGATAAATGTATTCATCTTTTATGATTGAGTTGAGATTGCATCTCCTCCAAGAAATTTTATGTTCTCCACCAGATATAAATAATTTTTCTGTGATCTCTCACAGCATTCCATTGCTTTTGTTGTTTGTGGATAGAAATACAGGTGAATTTGTAGGTTGATTTTGTATCCTGCAACTTTACTGAATTCATTTATTACTTCTAACAGTTTTTTCTTTTGGTGGAGTCTCTAGGTTTTTCTGTGTATAAGATCATGTCCTCTGAAAACAGACATAATTTTACTTCTTCCTTTTCAATTTGTAAACTCTTTTCTCACTTTCTTGACATTTCTGCAGCTAGGACTTTCAGTACTTTGTTAAAAGGGATTACCAAGAGTGGGCATCCTTGTCTTATTCCTGATCTTAGAGGAAAGGCTTTTAACTTTTCACTTTTGTGTATCATATTAGCTGTGGGCTTGTTGTATATGGCATTTATTGTTTGAGGTACATTCCTTCTATACTTATTTTGCTGAGAGTTTTTATCATAAAAGGGTGTTAAATTTTCTCAAATGTTTTTTCTGCATGTGTTAAAATGATCATGATCTGTATCCTTCATTCTATTAATATGTGTATCACATTTATTGATTTGTGTATGTTGAAACATCCTTGTATCCCACAAATAAATCCCACTTCATCATGATGTATAATACTTTTAATGTGCTGTTGAATTAAGTTTGCTAGTATTTTTCTGGGAATTTTTGTATTATGTTCATTAGGGATATTGGCCACTCATTTTATTTTCTTTAGTGTCTTTGTCTAGTTTCAATATCAGGATAATGCTGATCTTATAAAATGAAGTTGGAAACATTCTTGTTTTTAAATTTTTTGGAAGAGTTTGAAAAAGATTGGTATTAATTCTTCTCTAAATATTTGGTGGAATTTACTACTGAAGCCATCTGGGCCTGGGCTTTTGTTTGTTGGGAGATTTTTGATTAGTGATTCAATCTTGCTCAATATTGGTCTGTTTAGAGTTTTTGTTACTTCATGATTCAATCTTAGGAAGTTGTGTATTTCTAAAATGTTAGATGCTTCTTCTGAATTATCTAATTTGTTGGCATATAATAGTTCATAGTAGTCTTTTTTATGATCCTTTGTATTTCTGTGGTATCAATTGTAATATCTCCTTTTTCATTTATAATTTTATTAGAATTCTCTTTTTTTAAGTCTAGTTTGTCAACTTTGTTTATCTTTTCAATAGACTTTTTTATAAATCTTTTGTATTGTCTCTCTAGCCTCTATTTTATTCATTTCTGCTGTACTTTTAACTATTTCCTTTCTTCTGCCACTTTTGGGGTTTGTTTGCTCTCCTTTTTCTAGTTCCCTTAGGTTTAAGTTGAGGTTGTTTGAAAAAATTTTTTTTAATTTAGGCAT
>ML662346.1:11205-50790 GCA_007570785.1 Antilocapra americana | reverse complement strand
GGTGATATCATGTCATTGTATGGCAAAACTAATAAAAAAAAGAGTCCTAGCCACAGCAATTAGGAAGAAAAAGAAATAGGAAAGGAAGAAGTAAAACTTCACTATTTGCAAAAGACATGATACTGCATATGTAGAAAGACCTAAAGACTCCCACAAAAAAACAAAACAAAAAACTGTGAATTCAATAAAGTTGCAGGATACAAAATCAATATACAGAGATCTGTGCCATTTCTATACACTAACAATAAACTATCAGAAATAGAAATAAAGAAGAAACCCATTTATAATTGCCTCAAAAAGAATAAAATACCTAGGAAAAATTTTAACCAAAGATGTCAAAGGCCTGTAAACTGAAAACTATAAGCAGAAGACACAAATAAATAGGAAGGTATTCCATGTTCATAGATTGGGAGAATTAATAAGTTAAAATGTCCACAATACCCAAAGCAATCCACAGATTCAATGCAGGCCCTATCAAAATTCCAATGGCATATTTCACAGAACTAGAACAAATAATTCTGAATTTTATATAGAATCAGAAATTACCCTGGGTAGTCAAAACAATCTTGAGAAAAAACAAAACCACAGGTATCATGCTTCCTCATTTCGAAGTATAATACAAATCTATAGTAATCAAAACAGTATGGTACTAGCACAAAAACGGACAGATCAATGGAACAGAACTGAGTGTCTAGAGATAAGCTCATGCACATATTGACAATTTATGATGAAGCAAAAAACATACAAGGAAGAATGCATATTCTGTTCAATAAGTAATATGGAGAAAACTGGACAGCCTCATGCAATAGGACAAAGTCAGATCTCTATCTTACATCATACACAAAAATGTTAACTCAAAGTGGATTAAAGACTTGAAACTAAGACCTCAAATCAAAAAATTTCTAGAAGAAAGCATAGGTGATAACTTCACTGACAACAGTCTTAGCAATGTTTTTGTGAGACTGACTCCAAAAGCAAGAGAAACAAAATGAAAAATAAGCAAATGGGACTACATCAAACTAAAAAGCTTCTGCACAGCAAAGGAAACCATCAACACAGTGAAAAGACAACCTGTTGAATCAGAGAAAATATTGGCAAATAATATATAGATAAGTAATTAATATCCAAAATATATAATGAACTTGAACATGAAAAAATAAGAATTCAATTAAAAACTGGGCAGAAGATATGAATAGACAGTTTTTCAAAGAAAATATACAGCTAGCCAACGAGAACATTAAAAATGTTTGATATCACTAATTATTAAGAAATGCAAATCAGGAATGCAGATGTATAGAATAGACTCGTGGACTTTGTGGATGAGGGTAAGGGTGGGATGTTATGGGAGAAGGGCATTGAAGCGTGTTAATTGTCATGTGTCTAATCAATCGCCAGCCCAGGATTGATGCTCGGGACTGGTGCAGAGAGATTTCCCGGGGGGGAGGGAGGAGGGAGGGGGGTTCCGGAGGGGAAGCATATGTAAACCCATGGTGATATCATGACAATGTATGGCAAAAACAAGTAAAAAAAATAAAAAATAAAAAAAATTATTAAAAAAAAATGCAAATCAAACCCACAATGAAATATCAGTACACACCTGTTAGAATGGTTATAATTTAAATGACAAGAAATAACAAATGTTAGAGAGGATGTAGTGGAGAGGGAACCTTCGAATACTGTTGATGGGACTATAAATTGGTGCAGCCAATTTGGAAAACAGCATGGAGATTACTCAAAAAATTAAGAATAAAACTACCATATGAACCACTTAAATAACCACTTATTCCACTTAAGTAAGCCACTTGTCAGGCTTTTTTATCTGAAGAACACAAAAACACTAATTTGAAAAGATATATGCACCCTTATGTTCATTGAAGGCTTCCCTCATAGCTCAGTTGGTAAAAAATCTGGCTGAAATGAAGGAAACCAGGGTTCGATCCCTGGGTCAGGAAGATCCCCTGAGGAAGGAAATGGCAACCCCACTCCAGTATACTTGCCTGGAGAATCCCATGGACAGAGGAGCCTGGCAGGACACAATCCATGGGGCCACAAGAGTCGGACATGGCTTAGTGACTAAACAATGATGACAATCTTCACTGAAGCAATATTTACAATAGCAAATACATGGAAGCAATCCAAGAGTCCATCAAAAAAATCAATGGATAAGATGTGATGCATGTATACACACACACACACACAATGGAATACTACTCAGCCATGAAAAAGAATGAAATCCTGCCATTTACCCCAATATGAATGGACTTAAAGGGTATAATACTAAGTGAAATACGTCAGACAGAGAAGCACAGATACCATTTGATTTCACTTATGTATGGAATTTAAGAAAACAGAACAAACAACATAAAACAAAAGCAAACTAATATATACAGAGAATAGATTAGTGGATACCCGAGGGGAAAAGGATTATGTGTGGATGGAAGTGGCCAACTATACAGTGAGGGATGGCACTAGAAATGTGATAATGATCACTTTGAACTGTATATAGGTGCTGAATTATAATGCTGTATACCTGAAACTTGTAAATACAGCAGTTCAGTTCAGTCCCTGTGACCCCATGGACTGCAGCACACCAGGCCTCCCTGTCCATCACCAACTCCTGGAGCCTACTCAAACTCATGTCCATTGAGTTGGTGATACCATCCAACCATCTCATCCTCTGTCATCCACTTTTCCTCCTGCCTTCAATCTCTCCCAACATCAGGGTCTTTTCCAGTGAGTCGGTTCTTCAAATCAGGTGGCCAAAGTATTGGAGTTTCATCTTCAGCATCAGTCCTTCCAATGAATATTCAGGACTGATTTCCTTTAGGATGGACTGGCTGGATCTCCTTGCAAGTCCAAGGGACTCTCAAGAGTCTTCTCCAACACCACAGTTCAAAAGCATCAATTCTTCAGGGCTCAGCTAGCTTTATAGTCCAACTCTTACATCCATACATGACTACTGGAAAAACCATAGCTTTGACTAGATGGACCTTTGTTGGTAAATTAATGTCTCTGCTTTTTAATATGCAGTCTAGGTTGGTCAGAGCTTTTCTTCCAAGGAGCTAGCATCTTTTAATTTCATGACTGCAGTCACCATCTGCAGTGATTTTGGAGCCCCCCCCAAAATAAAGTCTGTCACTGTTTACCCATCTATTTGCCATGAAGTGATGGGACTGGATGCTGTGATCTTAGTTTTCTGAAGGTTGAATTTTAAGCCAACTTTTTTACTCTCCTCTTTCACTTTCATCAAGAGGCTCTTCCATTCCTTCTCACTTTCTGCTGAAAGGGGGGTGTCATCTGCATATCTGAAGTTATTGATATTTCTCCCGGCAATATTGATTCCAGCTTGTACTTCATCCAGCCTGGCATTTCACATGATGTATTCTGCATAGAAGTTAAATAAGCAGGGTGAAAATGCATATATATATATATATATATATATAACTGGATATCTAGATGATATATATTAATAGATAATTCTGATAGATGGTGTGTGTGTGTGCTCAGTAGCTCAATTGTGTCTGACTCTTTGTGACCCCATGGACTGTAGCCTGCCGGGCATCTCTGTTGTCCTAGGCAAGAATACTGGAGTGGGTTGCTATTTCCTCTTTCAGGGGATCTTCCCAACCCAGGGACTGAACTTGCATCTTCTGTGTCTCCTGCACTGGCAGGTGGATTCTTTAATGCTGAACCAGCTGCGAAGCCCAGACAAATGGTAGGTAGATAGACAGATATGAGAGTAGGAAGAAGAAGAATGATACCAGTAGATAAATAAAAGACATTGAATAAAGAATTTTGAAAATTTCAAAACCAACTGGCCTCCCATTCCAACCTCTAGTCAGAGCATTAGCTAAATGCCATAATTATTAATGGCAAATGAGTCAGTAAAGTACCAGTGAAGTAAATAAACTATTCAAGAATAAAATCAGGCAGAGCTAAATTTCAGAAGATAGAGGAAGACAGTAATGTATAGATGCCTTGAATTTTCAATCTGTTGAAATTTCCCAACATGTGCTTCAGCTCCAAATGACTTTAATTAGTGAAATGCCAAAGTCGATTAGTCTGCAATGAGTAGAGTTAAACAGCAGAGTCTTTTAAACTAGACAGAAATCTGTTTTATAAAACTCATTTCTTAGTCAGAAGTTTTTAAAAATTAATCCTGTCAAGTATTCGGAGCTTCTCAACATTTTGAAGTTCTATGGCTTCAAATCTATTTGGGCTTATTTGGGGACTGGCATAATAGCAGCACACCCACATACAGATTGCTTTACTCTGTCACACAGCTCTGTTAGAGGGTGAGAGAACAAGACTGTTCACCATTTAAACTGATCTCCTGATTTCTGCTGACAAGGAAAATCCACCCCTCTCCCTCTTCCTCCCCTCACCTCTCCCTCTTTCTCTTGGTATACCATAGAAAATTTAAAATTGATTATAATTGGTGAGGGAGTAAGGAAGAGAGTTAAATCTACTACAGAGTCAATAATGGTTTACCTTATCATTCATAATGCCATGTTAATAGTGGCACATATTAATCTAAGACAAGATAGTGGGTCTATTTATATTTCTGTTTATTGCCTGAAGCCTTAAAAGAACATGAAAGGAAACTTATTTAGTTAAATATTCAACATATGAAGATCATGTGTTGGTTAGCTTTTGCTCTTTGAATAGTGCAAAATCACTGGTTCTTCTTGAAGCGTTTGTCACAATCAGGACTCATTCATTTGCTGAAAGAGAATTTGCTACCCGAAAATATGGCTTTTTGGCATAAGGATTAATTTAATCTGATTATTTTAAAAATAGCAGATATAGGAGAAGCTATGCAAGTAGAGCAAAAGTTACCCTCTTCTAAGAGATAGTAATAGGATGAGGGAAATTTCCATTTGCTTCTTCCTGGCTATACCAGAAAGAGGAGTATGACCAAATCTCTAGAAACTGTTATCAATGGAGAAGGCAAGGACTTAAATCTGCATAACAACCATGCCCTTGTTTATTGTGATTTGCCTGATAATCTCCTGTAACTAGCATCCCTAAAAGAGAAAAGCCTTTTAAAGAAAGCTGAGCACCGAAGAATTGATGCTTTTGAACTATGTTGTTGGAGAAGACACCTGAGAGTCATTTGGACAGAAAGGAGATCCAACCAGTCCATCCTAAAGGAAATCGGTCCTGAATATTCATTGGAAGGACTGATGCTGAAGCTCAAGCTCCAATACTTTGACCACCTGATGTGAAGAACTGACTCATTGGAAAAGACCCTGATGCTGGGAAAGATTGAAGGCAGGAGGAAAAGGGGATGACAGAGGATGAGATGGTTGGATGGCATCACCGACTGATGGACATGAGTTTGAGCAAGCTCTGCGTGTTGGTGATGGACAGGGAAGCCTGGTGTGCTGCAGTCCATGGGGTCACAGAGTCGGACACGACTGAGGAACTGAACTGAACTGAACTAGCATCCCTGCTCCATCAACATCTTCTTTTGTCTTTAGCTGAAGATGGTTTTTAAGATGGTGGTTTGGACCATTTCTGGGAGTTACTCAGTTTCCCTGGATCTCTCCCATGCATAAAGGAGGCACGCATACTACTAAACCTTTGTTTGTTTTTCTCCCATTAATCTGTCTTTTTACTACAAGGATATTTCGGCCTCCTAGAAGGAGAACTTAAAAGAAGAAATTATCTTTCCTCTCCAACATAACTTGGGCAGATTTCTGGGATCTGGTTCTTGGCAAGTCACTAATGTGAAAAGACAGTTTTGGAACTTTACAAAAATGGGCCAGAATGCATTGTTTTAGGCTATATCTGTGCTTTCCTTTGTCGTTTTGTAAGGTCTGCTTCTAGCTCTGGACTCACTTTTCCGTTGTAGAGGATCTTATCTTCACTCTCATTGAACTTTAAGACAATATCATATTCTTGGGGGAAAAAACTTTATAGTGCAAGCTGATTATGTTTGATTTATACTTTGAAGAGAAGTGGCATGAGAAAAATTGCTATTCTGAAAACATAACAGTGTATTACCTCTATCATATGTGGCATCAACATACAATATTTACAAGGGCTTTTTCCTTCTCTTTCAACATTGGAAAATTAATAAACCCAGTCCAACTCATTGTTCTCATTTTCATTTATTTGGATGCTATCAACTTTATATCTATTACAAAATAGCAACCATTAAATCTCATGTGCATTTGTTATTTAAAAAAAACTGTCATGCACATGTATCATAAATATTGCACTTGGAAAGATTAATTGGATCAATTTGGCTCTTTTCTATAAGGAAACCAAATGCACTATGAATTCCTAGACTTCTCTGCTATAGTTAAAGATAAGCATTTAGAAGTGTGTTCTCTGTCTCCATCCAACATTTTTGGTCTGTTTCTCCACTGGTTCCTTAACATCTTCAAACATACATTGAAACATACCTAAGCTTATTCATTTTGTAACTTTTTAGTTGACCTTGATCTCCTATCTGGGAATTTCTCTGGTTCTTTATTATATTTTAGCCTCAGAATGATCAAAATTGGGGTATAGTTCACATACAAATAAGATTCAATGTTTAAATGATTTTCAGTATATTGGTAACCATCACCAGTATCCAACCCCAGAATATTTCCATTACCCCAAAAAGAAACCCTATATCTGTTAACAGTCACTTTCCAATCTGCCCTTCCAAGCCTGCCAATTACTAATTCCATATTCTGGACATTTTATATAAATATCATCACACAGTATGTGGCCTTCTGTATTTGGTTTCTTTCTTTTAGCATGTTTTCAAAGTTCATCCATGCTGTAGCACAAATCACTATGTGATTCTTCTTTATGGTTGAATAATATCCCATTTTATGGATATATCATATTTGTTTATACATTCATCAGTTGATTACATTGGGGTTGTTTCTACATTTTGACTATTTTGAATAATGCTACTATGAATATTTATGTACATGCTTCTTTGTGGACATATGTTTCCAGTTCTTTTGAGTATATAACTAGCAATGGAATTGCTGTGTCATATAGTAGCTATGTTTAAAATTTGAGGAACAGTCAAACTGTTTCCAAGGCATCTGCATATATTTACATCTGCACCAGTTATGTATGAAAGTTCCAGTTTCTACACATCCTTGTCAATGTTTGTTATTACCTATCATTTTGAAAGACATACTTGGTAGGTGTAAAGTGTATCCCACTATAGTTTTGATTTGTATTTCCTTGATGATTAATGAATGGAGCACCTTTTTTGTGTTTATTAGATATTAGTATATCTGCTTTGGAGAAATATCTATTTAAGTCCTATGCCCATTTTTTTTTTATTTGGGAACTTCTTTGAGGAACACTTTAAGAAAGTGTTTGCATTATTACTATTTGAACTGTTCAAAATGTGTTATAAAATATTTCAAACAGATGCAAAAATAGTAAAATGAACCCCATGGTGCTTTTACCTAGCTTCAACAACCAGTAGCCAATGGCCATTTCTGTTTCACCTATCCCTCCCACCCATTCCCCACAGTCACCTTGAATATTTTTTTTATTTTTTTATTTTTATTAGTTTTGCCATACAATGACATGATATCGCCATGGGTTTACATATGCTCCCCCTCCAGAACCCCCCTCCCTCCTCAATCCCTACTCCCTCCCCCCGGGAAATCTCGATGTACCAGCCCCGAGCATCAATCCTGGGCTGGTGATTGATTTCACATATGATAATTAACATGTTTCAATGCCCTTCTCCCATATCATCCCACCCTTGCCCTCATCCACAGAGTCCACGAGTCTGTTCTATACATCTGCATTCCTTTTGCTGTCTCGCATGCTTGGTTCTCGTTACCGTCTTTCTAAATTCCATATATATGCGTTAGTATACTGTATTGTTGTTTTTGCTTCTGGCTTACTTCACTCTGGATAATGGGTTCCAGTTCCGTCCAATTGAGTAGAACTGATTCAAATGAATTTTTTTAATGCTGAGTAATAGTCCATTGTGTATATGTACCACAGCTTTCTTATCCATTCGTCAGTTGATGGGCATCTAGGTTGCTTCCATGTCCTGGCTATTGTTAACAATGCAGCGATGAACATTGGGGTACACGTGGCTCTTTCAATTCTGGTTTCCTCGGTGTATATGCCCAGCAGTGGGATTGCTGGGTCATATGGCAGGTCTATTTGCAGTTTTTTAAGGAACCTCCACACTGTTTTCCATAGTGGCTGTACTAGTTTGCATTCCCACCAACAGTGTAAGACAGTTCCCTTTTCTCCACATCCTGTTCAGCATTTACTGCTTGTAGATTTTTGGATTGCAGCCATTCTGACTGGTGTAAAATGGTACCTCATTGTGGTTTTGATTTGCATTTCTCTGATAATGAGTGATGTTGAGCATCTTTTCATGTGTTAGTTAGCCATTTTTATGTCTTCTTTGGAGAAGTGTCTGTTAAGTTCTTTGGCCCACACTTTTTGATTGGGTCGTTTATTTTTCTAGAATGGAGCTGCATTTTTAAATTATATTATTTTCATTTTCAGTATTGAGTTGTGAGAGTTCTTCATATACTCCGAGTATGAGATCCTGATCAAATATATGATTTACAAATATTTTCCCCCATTCTATGGATTGTCTTTCTCTTTTTAAAAACAGTGTCTTTTGAAGTACAAAATTTTAATTTTTTAAAATTTATTTATTTTTTTATTTTAATTGGAAGCTAATTACTTTACAGTATTGTGGTGTTTGGGGCCATACATTGATATGAATCAGCCATGGGTGTACATGTGTTCCCCATCCAGTCCCTCCCACCCACTGCCCTCCCCATCCCATCTCTCAGGGTCATCCCAGTGCACCAGCCCTGAGCACCCTGCCTCATGCATCGAACCTGGACTGGTGACTATTTCACATATGATAATATACATGTTTTAATGCTATTCTCTCAAATCATCCCACCCCCACCTTCTCCTACAGAGTCCAACAGTCTGTTCTTTACATCTGTGTCTCTTTTGCTGTCTCTCATATAGGTGTTTTTTCTTTCTGACTCACTTCAATCTGTATAATAGGCTCCAGTTTCATCCACCTCACATTCTTTTTAATAGCTGAGTAATATTCCATTGTGTATATGTACCACAGCTTTCTTATCCATTTGTCTGCCAATGGACTTCTAGGCTGTTTCCATGTCCTGGCTATTGTAAACAGTGAAGCACAAAATTTTAATGAATTCCAATTTATCTAGTTTTTTCTTTAGTTGTTTGTGTTTTCAGTGTTATATCTAAGAAAATAAATTGCCAAATCCAAAGTCATGAAGATTTATGCCTATGTTTTCTTTTAAGAGTTTTATAGTTTAAACTCATATTTAGATCTTTGATACAATTTGAATCAAATTTTGTATATTGTGTAGTAAGGTTTCAAAGTCATCCTTTTGCATGTGGATATCCAGTTGTCACAGCATCATTTGTTGAATCCTCATTGAACAGTCTTGGCATCCTTGTTGAAAATCAATTGACTATAATATGTAGGTTCATCTCTATAGTTTCATTTTTATCTCGTATATAAGTATTCAACACAGATGAGAATGGCCATCATCAAAAAATCTACAAACATAAATGCTGGAAAGGGTGTGGAAAAAAGGCAACCCTTTTGCACTGTTGGTGGGAATACAAATTGATACAGCCACTATGGAGAACAGTATGGAGATTTCTTTAAAAGCTTGGAATAAAACTACCATATGACCCAACAATTCCACTACTGGGTATCTATCCTGAGAATTCAATAGTGTACATATATATGGAGAAAGAGAGAGAGAGAAAAAGGGAGAGAGAGAGAGAGGTATCCTTATGCCTGTACCAAACAGTCTTGACTACAAGAGCTTAAATTTTGATAATGGGAAGTGTGAGCCATCAAACCTGGTTATTTTTCCCAGTTGTTTTGGCTATTCCTATTTCCAGGTGGCTTTAGTATCAGCTTATGTATTTCTACAGAAAGGAGCAGCTGAGATTTCAATAGGACTTGCTGTGAATCTGTAGATAAATTTTGAGAGTATTGTCATCTTAACAATATTAGTCTTCCCATCTTTGAACATGGACTCTCTTTATATTTACATACATCTTTGATTTATTTAAATAATGTGCTCATAGCTTTTTATTGTATAAATCTTACATCTTTTTGGTTAAATTTATCCCTAATTTTCTTAATTTGATTTTCAGATTGTTCACTGTATAGGAATTGCAATGGAATACAATATAATTGTATAAAAAACAATGCAATTGTATATAGTTGTGCAATCTTTTGTGTATGTTGTTCTTATATTCTAAAAACTTGCTGAATTTGTTAGTTCTAATAGTTTGGGGGCTATTTCTTATGATTTTTGTAGTATAGGGTCATGTCATCTATGAATATAGTTTTACTTCTTTCTTTCCATTTTGAATGCCTTTTATTTCTTTTTCTTTCCTAATGCCCTGTCTAGAACTTGCAGTATAATGTGAGATAGAAGTGGGAAGACTGGGCATCCTTGTTCTGTACTTGATCTTAAGCCTTTGATTTTTCACCATTAATTGAGATTTTAGCTCTAAACTTTTCATAGAAGCTTTTTGTCAGACTGAAGAACCTCCCCTTTATTCCTAGTTTGTTAAGTGTTTTTATGGTAAAAGATACTGGACTTTGTTAAATTTTTTTCTGCATCTATTGAGAATACTGTTCTTAATGCATTAACATGATGAATTGCATTGACTGATTTATGTATGCTGAATCAACTATTGCATTACTGGGATAATCCCTACTTGGTTGTGGTGCATACTCCTTTTTTGCCTATTGCAGAATTTGCTTTTCTAGAATTTTTAAAGATTTTTATGTCTATATTAATAAGGGGTATTGACTTAGAGTTTTTTATTTCCTCTTGTGATGTCTTTGTCTGGTTTTGGTACATTTATTTCCTTTTAACCTTCCACTATTAGGTAGTAAGTTTCACCCTTCCATTGAAACTGCTCTAGCAGAGATGACCAAATCTGATGCCCCAGTTATTCAAAGCATTTGTCATTGTCTTTGCATTTATCATCACTAGGAATCACAAGGAATTCTGGTTCTTCTATACCAGGCTCTGGAATCACCTTACCTACATTCCCATTCTGCTTCCACATCTCTGCTCCCTTTAGCAAGTTATTTAAGTTTCGTGTCTTCGTTACTCATTTGTAAAATGGGAATGATAATAATAGTGTGTATGTTACAGGGTTATAAATATTATATAATATAATGCATACAAAGTCCCTGATACATACCAAGTACTTCACAAATGATGACCATCATTATCATAGCCACACAGTCTAAGAGAGATGTACATGAGTGGACTATGCCAACAATATGACTCAGATGTTAAGCCATTGCTTCAGTTACTGCTCCAGCCTTGATTTCCTTCCAATCTTCTCATTCAGGCTTCATGATGCAGCTGTCTGAAGATGTAGGGGCAGTGCAGTATGATGTTTTTTCTTGTATCTAGGCATGGAGAAAAAGACTGCATGCCTGAATACACTCAGGGTAATATTTATTCCCTCATTCATTCAACCAATATTTACTGAGCATCAGTTATATACCAGACATGGTGCTAAGGGAAAGGAATACAGTAGTGAATAAGATATATATATATATATAGTTCATGCTGCCATATGCAAATTACCTTCTCAAGGGATGGGGCACGGATATCACAGTCTGGTATGGGATTGGTGAAACTTTAATCTAGAAAAAATTATTTTCAGTTTTGCAGGCCAAGCAATCTCTGTTGTAACTACTAAACCATGTGGTTGTGGTGCAAATATAGAGCCATAGAGAATACAGAAATGAATGGCACAGTTGTGTTCCAATAAAACTTTACACAAACAAGTGGCAGGCCAGATTTTGCCCAAGCTACAGTTTGCCAACTTTGGTCTAAATACATAATCATAAGTAAAGGGAATGGAATGGAAAAAAATAGAGTTCTTTTCCCCACTATAAAGACAAGTCTACACTTACTTCAGCCTTCATTTCAAAACCAGAATGGGCCCATGAAGTCAGAAGTTCATTTTCCGCCAAGGTTTGGAATTCTGCACCATCGCAGTGGATATAAAACTGCATGTTCTTACAGGAATCATTTGTGACTAAGATATATGAAGTATGTCACCGAAGGTTCTTATTCTATTTTGTGTTGTTATGACCAAACAAGTTGGTTTCAAACATTTGACATTCTGAGTAACAATTTTGGGGGCCTTTCAAGTTTGCATCTATGCTGCACATTATATCTATTCTCCGTCCTAAAAACTGGCCTCTGACATTTTGTTCCTGTGTGGGCCTGAGTAGACAAAGCATATGTTATATCCAGGGCTAGCTCCAAGAGTAGATAAGGTTTGGATTGGCTTTTATTTTTTTCACTGATTATAATACATAATTTCAGCAAAGCCAGGAACAAATTGAGCTGCTTTGGCATTTTGAAGACATTTCTAAAGAAATACTAGAAGTTACTCTTTGCACAGAACTATTTCAGGAGATGTGGAACCACTGAAGAGGGTCATTTAAAGCAGGAGACTGCAAGAGTAATTACAAGATAATTTGTTCTTAAAACTCCTTTTTAGATGCTGTTGTTTGAAACAGCATGCCTTGTGCCCTGGCAGTTACTTTTGGTTCATGGGTCTTATTAGCTTGTAGAAGTTTTGAAGCATTTTCATTTATTGTTTGATAAAGCAGAAAAGTTAGTCTTTAAAACATACTCATCTTCATTTTTCTGTTCTTTTGATTCTTGTTAAAGGTTTAATTGGGCTTCCCCAGTGACTCAGATGGTAAAGAATCCACCTGCAATGCAAGAGACCTGGGTTTGATCCCTCGGTTGGGAAGATCCCCTGGAGGAGGGCACAGCAACTCACTCTATTATTCTTGCCTGGAGAAACCCCATGGGTAGAGGAGCCTGGTGGGCTGCAGTCCACGGGAATGCAAACAGTTAGACATGAGTGAGCAACTAAGCACAGCACAAAGGTTTGTTTAATGCAGTTATATGATGAGATTTGTCTCTCACTTTCTCTTTTTGTTGTCATCTTTGAGATAAGCATAAGTTATCTGAATTTTCTTGCTTAATATAATTCAGTGATATAAAGTGGTTTCTGTAGTGGTTTGACCTTGTCAGTATTGTTTGCAAGATGAGAGTGCCTACCTTTGAGTCCTGAGAAATTAGTTTGTGGAAACGGTGCCACCTTCAGGTAATGGTACAGAACAGAAAGGAAGGCTTAGAATAACAGCACATTAGAGGAAGCTTCTATCTGCAGCAAACTTCTATATGAATTAAGTTTTTGTTTTAAGTAATTTTTGTGACCCTAGATTCCCCATCCTCCAGGCTGTGATTAAAACTTTTTTTATTACTAAAGAAAGATTAATCTCCAAGTTAATAAGTGTTTATGCATGTGCTCTACACTTAATGCAAATTGAGAAGAGCATCGACACTTACACCCACATGCATACCCACACAAGTTTGAATAATGAACCACTGAATTTTCTACTCTCTGCTCACCAACCACATAAAATGAGACAAAGAATTTAGAAAGTGATTTCAGATACTTCTTTCCACCTCCTTTAATATTTACCATCAAAAGAATTATATTTTAAATTTCTTATCTGAAACCAGTAGTCAGCAGAGATTTCTTCCCAGGTGGTGCTAGTGGTAAAGAATCCTCCTGCCATTGCAGGAGACCCAAGAGACATGGGTTGGGTCTTGGATTGGGAAGATCTCCTGGAGAAGGAAATGGCAACCCACTCCAGTGTTCTTGTCTGGAAAATTCCATGGACAGAGGAGGCTGGTGGGCTACAGTATATGGGGTTGCAAAGAGTCAAACTCGACTGAGCATGCACACACACACAATTGAGACCAGCAGAGAGATTTCTAGGGAGGCATGTACAATTAATTTGATTAATGAGAAAAAGTTTATACTGCAGAGAATGAATAACAGCAAAAAATATTAGAAAGGTGCTTGGAAAAATAATGATTGGAACATTGTATCTTTTCTCTAAGTAAGCATCTTTATTACTGGCCGATGGCTTATTAGCCAGAGATAGTGAGTGAACTGAGGAAACGAATGAATCTGAGAAGAACCAGAAATTGAATATGGATAGAGTACAAGCTGGGGCTTCCTCTGTGGCTCAGTGGTAAAGAATCTGCCTGCAATGCAGGAGCTTCAGGAGCTGCAGGTTCAATCTCTGGGTTGGGAAAATCCCCAGGAGGAGGGCATGGCAACCCACTCCAGTATTCTTGCCTGGAGAATCCGATGGACTAAGGAGCCTGATGGGCTACCATCCGTAGGGTCGCCAAGAGTCAGATGTGATTGAAGCAGCTGAACACAGCACAGCACAGAGTATGGGCCATGGAACCAAGAGCATAAGGAAGGGCAGGAAGAATTTCCCTTCCACTAGAGGCTTTGTCTACAACAAAGTTGCAATCAAAATGGAGTGTCCTCTCAAACAACCTGTCCTCACTTTCTTTTGCTAAATCAGAAAGAATGGAGAAGTAGGGAAATAATCCTCTTTCAGGTTGAATGAGTGCTTATTCTTGACTGTAGCCCACCAGGCCCCTCTGTCCCTGGGATTCTCTAGGCAGGAATACTGGAGTGGGTTGCCACTCCTCCAGGAGATCTTGCTGACCCAGGGGTGGAACCTGAATTTCCTGCATTGCAGGTGAATTCTTTACTGCTGAGCCATCTGTCCAAATACAAAATGAGTTGCTTCTAAAGGTGACTAAGTTCGTTGTTACTAGTGAGTCCAGCTGTAGGTCAGTTAGAAGCCACTTGGGGGTAGTAAGAGCACATGGCCCAATCAAGATGAGCTCCAGCCTTAGCAGCAGCAGAATGAGGGAGAAGGAACAAATAGGCGACAGTAAGAAAGCTGTAGAAGTATTTTCCTAATAGACACTGAGTACATTTAAGACTGAATTGTCAGTCTGTCTCAAATAATTCCTCTATCTTCTTTAAGATGGTGGATTATTAAAAACAAAGAAAAAAGTATCCTGCTCCATATAGATCCAGTTTCCTCCTGGGTTAAAATGAATTTGATTTAATAAATCAAACATTTTAAAGATTTTTTTGTAATTTAAATTCACAGAAATATCTAATGTACTTTCTGTTCAAAATTCTAAAATTAAGGAATATGATCTTGCTTTTAGTTAGATAATGTAAGTGAAGAGGTTTTAATGACAAACATGTAATCAGGAATGTAAGATGAAAAATAAGACATTTTCTAAAGATCTCACATGGTATGATTGATAAGGTTTGGTCAGTACACAAAGAATTTAAGAATACAGTAAAAACAGGAATGTGTAATGCACTAGGCCCTTTATTTTTCAAATACTTTCCATATGCCTTCTCATCCATGGCAACAGACAATAAATAGCATATGATTTAAAAATTTAATCTATCGACATGAATAGACATTTCTCCAGAGGAGATATATGAAAGACCAAGAAACACACGAAATGGTGTTTGACATCATTAGTTATCAAGGAAATGCAAATCAAAACCACAATGAGACGCCACTTTACATCTACTACCATGGCTATAATCAAAACATGACAACAACCTTCCTACATTGCTGTGTGCTTGTGTGCTTAGTTGCTAAGTCGTGTATGACTCTTTGCGACCCCAAGATCCTCTGTCCATGAGATTCTCTAGGCAAGAATGCTGGAGTGTGTTGTCATGCCCTTCTCCAGGGGATCTTCCCAACTAAGGGATTGAACCTGCACCTCAGTGGGGAGGTAAATTCGTGAAGTCGCTGTGAAAAACAATTTGGCATTTCCCCAAAAAGCTAAACACAAAGTTACCATATGCCCCATCAATTCCACTCATAGGTATATGCCCAAGAGAAATGAAAACATGTCTTAAATACATACATTTTCATAGCAGTGTTATTCATAATAGACAAAAAGTAGAAACTACTTAAATGTGCACCAACTATTAAATATTTTATATCCATACAATGGAATGTTGTTCAGCAGTAAAAAGAAATGAAAAAAAAAGGAATGAAATAATGATTCATGCTTCTGTAAGGATGAACCTTGAAAATATTGTGCTAAGTGAAAGAAGTCAGATACAAAAGACCTTATAGTGTATGATTCAATTCATATGAAATGTCCAGAAGAGATAAATCTGTAGAGACAGAAAGAGTAATGGTTGCCCAGAACTTGGATGAGGGGTTGGGGATAAACAGGGAGTGATTATTAATGAGTACAGGGTTTCTTTCTCGTAATGATGAAAGTGTTCTGGAAAATATTCTGGAATGGTGATGGTTGCACATTCTGTGAATATACTATAAACCATTTAATTGTAGAATTTAAATGGGTGGATTGCATGGGATGTGAATTATATCTCAATGAAGCTGTTTAAAGATTATACTGCATTTTATCCAAGATGTTTATGATGCCTAATAAGTATATAATCATATTAAAACACTGCTTTCACAGTCAGGAGAAAAAACTTAACAGTTGGTCATGATCTTGGCTAGCAAATCCTGATGCAGCCTCTTTCAATCACCCATGAAAATATTTATAAAGACACCTGAAAAGATAATAACTAAAACAAAATCTTTGACTAATAATCTATTACTCCATTTAGTCAAGGCTATGGTTTTTCCAGTGTTCATGTATAGATGTGAGAGTTGGACTATAAAGAAAGCTGAGCACTGAAGAATTGATGATTTTGAACTGTGGTGTTGGAGAAGACTCTTGAGAGTCCCTTGGACTGCAAGAGATTCAACCAATCCATCCTAAAGGAGATCAGTCCTGAGTGTTCATTGGAAGGACGGATGTTGGAGCTGAAACTCCAATACCTTGGCCACCTGATGTGAAGAGCTGGCTCATTGTAAAAGACCCTGATGCTGGGAAGGATTGGGGGCAGGAGGAGAAGGGGATGACAGAGGATGAGATGGCTGGATGGCATCACTGATTCAATGGACATGAGTTTGGGTAGGCTCTGGGAGTTAGTGATGGACAGGGAGGCCTGGTGTGCTGCAGCTCGTGGAGTTGCAAAGAGTTGGATGTGACTGAGCGACTGAACTGAACTATTACTCAAAACTTTGCTTGAAAAGTCAAGTGCTGACTTAGCAGTAAATTAGATTACACATGCTAGCCTGTAAAATGTTTTATAGAAATACCGTATAGAAATAAAACACCTAGGGGTTCCCAGGTGGTGCTAGTCTTAAAGAATTTGCCTGCCAATGCAGGATACCCAGGTTTGATCCTGAAGAAGGAAATGGCAACCCACTCCAGTATTCTTGCCTAGAAAATTCCATGGACCAAGGAGCCTGGTGGGCTACAGTCCATGGAGTCATAAAGAGTTGGACATGACTGAGCATGCGCATATACACATATGTGTATCCTGGTTCTTATCCTCAAGGATCAGACCATTTAGAGACCAGAATAGGCTTCTCTTGGCTTCAAGGAAATTGCATTATGGGACAAGGCTGGGGCCATTCTAGTTAACTCTCCCTCTGTCTCTCTTTCTTATTTCATAGAGGAATGGCAGTTGCCAGGGTACAGCTTGTCAGGAAGCCTGTGGTAGATGTATCCAGAGAGGTAGAGTCTATAAATAAAGTCTGTGGGTGGAAGCAGAAAAGAGGAAAGCTTTGGTACACCTGAAGGAAAGACTGGGTCACCATACTTCTGGACAAAGAGTGGGACAAGTATAATGTAGATATCTTATTTGATGACAATAGCCAAGATTTGATAGATGTTGCTTTATTCAAGCAAATCTTCTGTTTTCCATATAAATATATACATACATGTACATATATATATATATATATAAATTCATGCTTCCTATGAAATAATACTGTACAGAAAAATGAAAGCATTATCCTGTAGATTTCATTGAATTTATGCCTATTTTTAATTACCCAATATAATTTCATGGAAGTGGAATTTGAGTCAGTTTTCATATTTGACAAATATCTTAAAGGCTTTTCATACATATTAATTACTTCCCTTACTTAAAAGTCATGGTAAGTTACAATCTCACCAGCAAACTATGAAAATTTTCAATTTCTACTCTATGGGAGAGGGCAAGGGTGAGACGATATGGGAGAACGGCATTGAAACATGTTAATCATCATATGTAAAATCAATCGCCAGCCCAGGTTTGATGCTCAGGGCTGGTGCATTGGGATGACCCAGAGAGAGGGAATTGGGAGGGAGGTGGGAGAGAGGTTCTGGAAGGGGAACACATGTATACCCATGGCAGATTCATGTCAATGCATGGCAAAACCAACATGATAATGTAAAGAAAATTTAAAAAAAAGAAAAATTTCAATTCCTTGTCAATACTGGATAGTTAAACATAAAGAAATTTAATTTGATAGAGAAGCTATAGAAGCAATATTAAAACAGTATTTTTAGTTCAAATTTATTTGATTACTATTTGATTATATGGAATTTATTTTTATAGGTTTACCTTTCCTATTCCTTCTTTTGTAAATTTCATGTTCCTGCCCTTCAAACATTTTTCTACTGGGATGTTTGCAATTGTTTCATTTATTTGTTTGAACCCTATGTAATAATGGTATCTACCCTTATTCTGTCATATGTTGCAAATATTATCCAGAATTCACTAGACTTTGAGTTTTGATTAATTATTCATGAGATTTTTTAGATACAGAAAAATGTTTTAAACTGCAATCAATTCTCTTAGTCTTATCCTGTAAGATTTTTAAAACTTTACCTCTGTGATTAGGAATGACTTGGCAGCCAATTGCCACATCAGTATTTTTTGATTTGAAATGCCACCTTTATTATATAGAAAGTTCATACACATAGATAAAGACATAGATTGTGTAGATAAGCAGTTTTTGTTTATTCTCTTATCAGTCATACATTGATTTATTTTAACCTTACAATACATCAGTTTAAATATTTTCAAATCTGGCAGTGCAAATTCCTTTCATTGTTATTTTCAAAATTATCTTAGCTATACCACTAAACCACTAAATTAGTGCTTAGAAATGAAATTTATAACCTATTTGTCAAATCCTATCAAATAATGTGGTACATCTTTTTATTTATTAAGGATCTTGTCTTTTAAATACCAAAGTAACTTACAGAGATTTTATTCATTTTCCAGTGTTATTCTGAGATATTTTATAATTTTTGCTGTTAGCAAAAAAGTTTTCTAAATATAATATTTTACTTTCTATTTCTATTTAATATTTAAAAAGAATATGCACTTTTGATACAATTTTGTATGGTTTGGAACAAGACAGTTAATGAATTATCCAAATTCACAAAACTGTTATGCATGTTTGTTTACCTTGATCTGTTAAATAAGTTATGAGAAAAGATCCATCCCTTGCTGTTTCTTTTTGTACATTCACCTGTGTTTCCTTTATATAATCTGAAACATATTTTCTATCAAGAATGTATGTTTTGTGAACATGAAATACTGCTTTTGGCACAGTTTACAATTTAACTCTTTTTAGAATTAACATCACAACACTTGCCTTTACTGTATTATCATTTTGTACTTTTCTCATCCCTTTATTATTAAACTTTTTCTCTCAGCATGCCTTAAGTATTTCTTCTTTATTAAATTATTAAACAAAGAAAAGGAGATGGATTCTTTGAGAGTAGAGGGAAAAACACTACTAAAAAGTGACTTTTAATTTTTAGACTAACTTGATAGATTGTGATACTGTTTAGGGAACACTTAGGGAAGAATAAATTTTGAAGGATTGGAAATAAGACAATTTTCAACATATTAAGTTGAAAAGAAAAGTGTTGAGTAGACAATAGACATATGTCTGGAGTTCAAAGTTGGAGGTTATCGCTGGAGATATGATTTTGGTAATAGCCAGTTTAGGAATGTTGTTTAAATCCATGGCTTGATCTGATCACCCAAGGTAAGGGTACACATTGAAAGGAATAGAGGTCTATACATTAAGCTCTAGGATATGCTAACAATTTTATGATGAAAATAAGAGAATCAATATGTATGAGTGAGTTTCTCTGCTGTGCACCTGAAACTATCACAGTGTTGTTAATTAGCTATACTCCAATATAAAATAAATTTTTTTTGAAAAAAAAAAAGAAAATAAGAAGATCCAGTAAAGGAGACCAAGAACAGGCCATATTAAAGTAAGAGAGTAGGTTTTCAAAGCAGCTAATGGGGAAACTTTCTTGAAAAAGAAGAACTGGATAACTTTGTCAAAAGCTGTTGAGACAACAGTGTCTAAGTGAAGCTTCTATAGTAATGAGAATATTCTAGATCTGTGCTGTAGGACACAGTTGCCACTAGCCACAGTTGGCTATTGAACACTTGAAAGATGGCTACTGTGACTGAGGAACTGAATTTCTTTTAATTTAATAGCCAAATATAGCTAGTGGCTGCCTTACAGGACAATGGCATTTGAGTTGTTAGGAAAGATGAAGACAGAAATGTGTCCATTTAGACATCAATTTCATTGGAAGGGTGGAAAGCTGGATAAGAGTGGGCCAAAGTGTGAATAAGATAAGAAGAAGCAAATTCAATATCATATTAAGTAAAAAACAAAAACAAGATGTAAAATTATGTGTGGAGAAAGATCTCTCTTTTAAAATAGTATATAAGAAGCATAGAAAACTTGAAAAGGGTATACACTAAAAATATCAGCAGGTTATCTCTGAGTAGTGGGATAATGCTTGATTTTATTTTCTTCACATAATTTTTCCATTTTTTAATTTGTACAATAGTTATATATACTTTTCATGTTTGATGAAATTGAAGTATATGAATATTATTATCTCAATGATATTAAATGTATTAGACCTATACATTATACATTTAAACAATAAAACTAGAATTTGATAACTCAAAATAAAGGATAAGATCTTTGACTTGACATTAAATCATTCACTGAATATAGCACAAATCTTTCTGAAGTTAAAAGGCTGTTAATGGATATTTTAATACATAGACTCAGTGTAATTAAATTGTACAGTTTTGCAATCAATTTTTACTCTAGGTCTAACTTTTGTTTTTTACACATATGGTTTAGTTGCTGATTCCATGTCATATTTAAATATAATTAAAAGTTTTATTTTCTGAGAATTCTATAAGAGTCTTGAGTATTGAATAAGATTAATATTACCCTAAATTATGGAAGGTCTTTTAAAACAAGACAGCAGTTTTTTAGTAATTACCACCAGATACCAAAAATGTCTAAATATTATAACAATGGTATTCTATGCACATCCATCATTGTTGATTAAATTCTAATCTTTCCTACTAGAGTTTTTCAATTTCATATTTATCTCCATTTCCCTAAGCAGTGGTATATCTTTGTATGAAGTGTAATATTGCCTTATTGTCTATTATATGACAAAAAAAAAATTTGGTTAATTTTGTAGTCTTTCATTTTACTCATCTGCCACAAAATTTTGTCTTGAATCTCTCATTTTCATTTAAAATAATTACAACTTCTTAATAATTTCGATAGTTTTGTTTACAAAACTATTGAATTTATTATCTGCTTGTAATTATTTTAAATGAAAATGAGAGAATGGTGTCAACTTGAATCCAATCAAGGAAAAATTTAAAACACTTCAATGTTCTTTGTGTAGCATCGAAAACGTAAGTTAACTATAGCTGTCCTCATTCTCCAAATTTAAATTCCAGAATTCTCACTACTGCTCAAGCTCAACTTGATCCCAAAGTGCACAAGAAAGAGGAATGCTCTCTATGTCTTAAGATAATTCTCCTAAAAGATGAAAGATGTGGCATAGAGGAAAGAACATTCAACTAGAGATAAGAAAACCCAGATTATCTTCCTGCGCTTCTGATTGCTTCCAGTATATGTAACACGGGGTACAACATATGTAACTCTCCATTTAGTTATGTAAACTGTTGTTTAGTCACTAAGTCATATCTGGCTCTTGTGACCCCATGAACTGTAGCCTGCCAGGCTCCTCTGTCCATGGGGTTTCTCAGGCAAGAATACTGAAGTGGGTGGCCATTTCCTTCTTCAGGGAATCTTCCAGACCCAGGAATTGAACTGGAGTATGCTGCACTGGCATGTGGAATCCTTACCACTGAACCACCAGGGAATCCCTATGGAAATACATAGAACTGTAAAATGGAGGTCATAATGGTTCTTATTTCATGATGGTAATTAAATTTTTAGACAATTTTATAATGCATTTAACGGAGTTTCTTGCCTAGAATAAGTGTTAAATATTATCTCCTTCCTTCACAAATGACCTGTTGTTGTTCAGTTGCTCAGTCATGTCAAACTCTTTGCAACCCCATGGACTGCAACACACCAGGCTTCCCTGTCCTTCACCATCTCCCAGAACTAGCTTGAACTCGTGTCCATTGAGTCAGTTCTGCCATCCAACCATCTCTTCCTATGTCTTCCCCTGATGAACCCCACAAATGATCTGTGGGTTTCATCAAATCCAGGTTCCACCCCTATTTTGCCTTTTCCTAGTCATGTGATTAAGAGAAGCTATTTAACCTCTCCAGCCTCTAGCATTCTGTAAAAAGATACTGCTACCACTACCTACCCTATGAGATTTTCATGAGGATTGCAGCATGGTATGGCATAATATACTTGAAGGTTCTCCCAAGACACTAAGTATAAAATATTATTATTAAAGGTCTATCTATTGCTTCTGGGCCTTTTGGCTAAGATCAAGTGTATTAAAGGTCTGTCTAGAGCTTCCTTTAAAGATGAACTAACAATGAAACCTGGGACCCTGTGCTGCAGAGCTGGGTGGTGAGGAGACAGTGCAGGAGATATGCGGGCCAGAACCTTGAAACCGCATGCTGAATGCAGTGTGCTTTTGCAGAAGTTATTTCTTTATTATTATTAAATGTGCTCCTTGTAGGAAAATTGGAAATGTAGACACAAATTTCCCATTGCCACTCCCATCAATGGCAGTCGCTGCTGCACAGGGGCCCAGGTTTAGACCTCTCTCACCTACACATGGCTCTAGGGCATGGCTTTGTGGGGTCTCTGTGGATTGCTTGCTCCCTCAGAGCCCAGGTGCCACCTGCTGCACCCCTCTAGAGCCCTTTTCAGTTCACTGTGCAGGACAGCAGGGGAAACAACCACCACGCTGGGATGGATCTGTGGGCGGATAGAATTGAGGATGAGAGAATCTGGAAGCAATTGTGACCTCCTCAACCCTAAGACCTTACTCTTGAAACTAGAGATGCCAGAGTTCAGAGCTAGAAGACCCCAAAGAGCACCAGGCATCTGACACTTGCTCAAGGACACACAGAAGATTAAAACACATGCTGTCAGGTGGGGAAAGCAAGATGGCAGAGTAGTAGCAGGACATGGAGTTGATCTCAGTCCACAAATGCATCAAGACTACGTCTATAGATGGAACAGTTCTCACAGAGCACCAGCTGAACATGAGCAGAAGACCTCAGGCACCAGAAAGGACAAGAAAGAGCCCCATGTAACTGGGTAGGATGAAAGATGAAGGGAAACAAAGTAGAGAGGAAGCGGGGCAGGACCTGTGCCCCTATGAGGGGGAGCTAAAAGAGTGGTGAGGTTCCCATATCTGGGGAGCTTCCTCACTGATGGGGCAGTCAGTTGGGGCAGAAGGAGAGTATCCGGGGCTGTAAGAGGAGAGTGACATGGTCTATGGCAGGCAGGATAGAGTGAGACTTACACAGATGGTCCATGCCACAGCCTTGTGTGCTTTAGCCTGGAAAACGTGTCTGCTGGCGTGCACAGGGGCTGGGAGCTGGAACATGGGGATTGGAGAGCAAACTCGGAGAGAGGACTGCTGGATGAAAGGAGACAGCTTAAGGGGGCGGGGAGTGAGGAAATCTGCAACCAAGAATGCTTGTGGAGGTGCCCTTATTGAGTCATGTGTGGAGGTTGAAGCTGCTATTGCAGCTTCTCGCCCCACATGCTGGCCCCTGCACCCCAGGTGCCAGGAAAGGCCCCCACCATGGCTGGGCCCTCTCACATCTTCAGCCAAACACTAGGTAAGGCCCCCAATGGGTATGGCCCTTGAGTGCCAGCCACTGTGCAATAGGAAAGGCCCCTGCAGAGGCTGACTACCTTGTGCCAGTGGCCAGGAGCTAGGAAAGGCTCCTACCCTGGGAGATTCAGCCTACATAAGGGCTGAATCTCTTGTGCCAGTGGTTATGGGCCTCCCCACATGCCTCATCACCAACAGGGCCAGATTTCCCACCAACTTCCTCATGGACCTGTTGCTGTTGGAATTCCTGTGACCCCCATGTCCATGCAACCTCCATACCCTGTCCTCATTAGAGTGGACCCAAGTACTCCAGGGTAGCCTCTGGAGCAGACCCCTGTGGATGGCCCACACACAGAGGTGAGGCTAAAATCACAGCTGAGCATCAGGAGCCATGAAACCAAGGAAGAAAAGCTGAAATCTCTCCTCACAGCTGTGCAAACGATGAACTGACACACCCATGACCAGCCTAGTAAAATCTCAGTGCCTACAAAACATCTGAACAGACGAGTGCTCCCACAGGCAAGATGGACCTAGGCAAAATGAAAGATAGCCCTCAGAATAGGAGAAATTATTTCCAAATGATGCAACCAACAAGGGGTTAACTTCCAATATACACAAACAACTCATACAACTCAATAACAAAACAACAAACAACCCAATCAGAAAATGGATATAAGACCTAAATAGACATTACTCCAAAGATATATAGATAGCCAACAAGCACATGAAAAGATGCTCAACATCACTAATTATTAGAGGTATCACGAGGAGGTGAAAATTCAAAACTACAGGGAGAGATCACCTCACACTGGTCAGAACTACACTGTTGGTGGGAATGTAAATTGTTACAGCCACTATGGAGAATAGTATAGGGTTTCCTAAAAAACCTAAAAATAGAACTACCATATGACCCAGCAATCCCACTTCTGGGCATATACCTGGAGAAAACCATAACTCCCAAAAGATACATCCATCCCAATATATATTGCAGCACTATTTACAATAGCCAGGACATGGAAGCAATCTAAATGTCCATCAACAGAGAAATGAATAAAGATGTGGTATTTTATATACATATATATAATTATAAAATATATATATAATGGAATATTACTCAGCCATAAAAACAACAAAATAGTGCTGTTTGCAGATATGTAGATAGACCTAGAGTCATTCAAAGTAAGCCAGAAAGAAAAAAACAAATATCATATCATATGACTTATATCTGGAATCTAGAAAGATGGTACTGATTAAATTATTTGCAAAATGAAAACAGAGACACAGATGTAGAGAACAAATATATGGATACCCAGGGTGAAAGAGGGGTGAGATGAATTGGAAGATTGAAATTGACATATATATACTTCTATGTATAAAATAGATAACTAATAAGAACCTACTGTGTAGCATAGGGAACGCTACTCAGTGCTCTGTGTTGACTAAAAGGGAAGGAAATCTAAAAAAAGAGGTGATATAGGTAAACCTATAGCTGATTCACTTTGCTGTATAGCAGAAACTAACACAATATTGTAAAGCAACTATATCCCAACAAAAGCTGGTTAGTGTCCGACTCTTTGCGACCTCATGGACTATACAGTCCATGGAATTCTCCAGGCCAGAATACTGGAGTGGGTAACCTATCCCTTCTCCAGGGGAATCTCCCAACCGAGGGATCAAACTTAGGTCTCCTGCATTGCAGGTGGATTCTTCACCAGTTTAGCCACAAGGGAAGCCCAAGATGACTGGAGTGTGTAGCCTATCCCTTCTCCAGCAGATCTTCCTGACCCAGAAATCGGACTCAGGTCTTCTGCATTGCAGGCGGATTCTTTACCCACTGAGCGATCAGGGAAACCTTAAGAAGATAAACCAATATTAATATATGTAGGATATGAACTGCACAGTTCTTACCACCCCTCTTCTTTTATTCAGTAAACATTGTGAACATATCTTTGAGCTCAAGCAACCCAGACCCTTATGAAAGCACCCCTCACAATACATTAATTTGGGCTGGATTGGAACAATATCTTTTCTGGTAGTGTCATGGTTAAAGGTAGGAAAAATATGAGAAATGAATTTCAACAGATTTGCTATAGAGAAATCAATAAATGTTCTTCAAAATTCTTTTCCCAAGGGTCCAATTTCATTCTTCTGCATGTGGATATCATTAATGAAGAAACTGTCTTTTCTCCACTTTATATTTTTAGTGCCCTTGTCATAGATTAGTTGAATTTATATACATGGATTTATTTCTGTGTTCTTTATTCTATTCCATTGGTCTATATGTCTGCTTTTATGCCAGTACTGTGATATTTTGATTACTGTAGCTTTGTAATATAATTTGAAATTAGAAAGTGTGATGCCTCCAGCTTTGTTCCTTGTCTAAATTACTTTGTCTATTTGGGGTATTTTGTGATTCCATACAAAAATAATTTCAAATAACTTTGCCTTATTTTACAATTTATACATCTCAGGGTTAAAAGAAAAAGAAATGAAAAATAAAGGGAAAGGTCACTGACAATTCAGTGATATCTACCATCAACATAAAATATATTTTAAAATAAAAAGAATTAATTTGCAATTGTAAATTGCATTGTAATTTACAAGCAATCATATAATTGTACTATTGATGATTTGACAGATTATTAGACAGAACTGATTCAAATAGCAGTAGCTTTGTCATTTTGTAGCAAGGATTTTAGATAACTTAAAACTTCAAGGGAAAGAAATTCATCTTGTAGTAAAAAAAAATCAGTAATATACTGTTTCTGAGTCAAAATAAATCTTGATTGCCATATTTAGTTTGTGTGTTTTCAGAAGTTAATCAACAAATGAAAGCACATGACCCCACAAAGACTTTTTTTTCTGTTTTGTGTTGAGCACATTTATTTATTTATTTTTTATTTTTTATTTTTTTATTGTTTTTGCCATACATTGTCATGATATCACCATGGGTTTACATACACAAGTGTTTATAGCAGCTTTATTCACAACAACTCAGGACTGAAAACAACTCAGATGTCAATCAACAGATGAAATAAAAATTGTGGTATAGGCAATAAAAAGAGTGAATTATTAAAACACAAAATAATACATATGAATCTCAAGATAATGTAATTAAAATAAGCCAGAAAAGAAAGTAGACTCTGTAAGATTTTATTAATACAAAACTCCAGAAAATACAAAGACAAAATGCCAATGAGCAGTTGCTGTTCAGGGAAGGTGGGGGGGGGTTTGGAGGTAGGATAGTGTGGCTTGGAAGGAACAAGAAGGAGGGATTGCAAAGGGATACTAAGAAATTTCTGGGGATGTTGGATTTGTTGATTTGTTATGTCCTGATTATGGTAATGGTATTACAGGTGTGAACATATGGTAAAACTACCATTTTGAACACGTTACAAATATTGCAGTTTATTATGTATTAATTATACTTCATTTAAGCCATTAAGAAAAGAACATGTCCTACGTCCCGTTCATCTTTGTTTTAAAAAGTCAAAAAGAAAAGAAAATTATGGGCTTTTGTTATTTATGAAACTTCCTGATGTTTCATGCCTTTATTCTGTGATACTCAACAGTCAACCTCTTTGGGAATATTACAGTTTCCTTCAGAAAGGTAGAAATGAATATTTCACATCCTCTGACATTATTTATATGCTGCTCTGCCAAGTTATCTTTTTAAATCACATTTTCTGAGACTTGTGTCTTCAGTATCCACTCCCTTGCTTTTGTAGGCCTGTATGTGCACACACACACACATCCTTCAGAGCACTGGAGAACTCTTGCATTTTTAAGAAATATTTTTTCCTTTCTCTTTCTTGTGTTCTGCTTTCATCTCTGAAACTTCTGAACATCTCTGAAAGCCAACTGATTGAGATAGCACTGAAATTTCCACTTTGAGATAGAAAGCTAAAAATACACAAAAAGTTTCCTCTAAATGCATGTTGAGTAGCCCATGATCGTTACTGCAAGTTATGTTACCAGACTCAACTAGTTAAACAAAAAAGGGACCTTCGGACCCGAAAGGTTAAACAAAATTTTTTTTCCCCGTGGCTCATTACAAAACATTCCCAGGTTTTACACAAAGATTTTCATTTTCATTCAAAAGTTCCTATAAGTGCTGAATTTTGCCTGCCCCTTGGTTTTATATATACATATATTTCTCTGGACCAGGTGGGTAAAAAGAAAACCTTGCAAATGTTTTAGATGAAGAAATACTTATGAAAAATTCCAGGATCCATTCTGAATTCATTACATTTCCTGGAGAGAGCCATCAGTATTTTTAATAACATTTTTATTGAGATATAATTTACACTGCATAAAAAATTAGCTTTTCAATGTGTATGATTCAGTGTTTTTAGTATATTTATAAAATGTGCAAAATCACCACTAATTCCAGAATATTTTAAACACCACAAAAGCAACCCTTTACTGTGAAGCAGTCATCATCATTCCTCGCTTCCCTCCAGCTCCTGTTAATCACTAATCTATTTTCTATTTCTATGCATTTGCCTATTCTGACATTTCATATAAAAGGAGTTATACAATAAATGGTCTTTTGTGACTGTCTTCTTTGACTTAATTTTCACTTGTAATGTTTTCCAGGTGTATCGATGTGAGATCAGGTATCAGTACCTAATTCGTTTCATTTTCAACGCATGTATCAGTACTTCTTTCCTTTTCATTGCTGAATAATATATCACATTTTCCTTCAACTAATGGACATTGCTAAATAATAATCTATTGAAAGGATATATCACATTTTGTTTGTCCATCAGTTGATGGACATTTGAGTCATTTCCATTTTTATTGACTATTTAGAATAATGTTGCTTCCCTGGTGGCTCAGACAATCAAGAATCTGCATACTATGAGGGAGAACCGTGTGAAAATCTTTATATGAACATATAGTTTTAATTCTCTTGAGAATGGAATTGTTGGGTCATATGATAACTCTGTATTTAACTTTTCAGCAATTGTAAACTCTTTTCTAAGGGAATTACAAGTTTAAAATTCCCTTCAGTAATTTATAAGGATTTCAATTTCTCCATATCCTGGTGAATGTGTGTTGCTGTCCCTCTTTTTGATTCTAGTCATCCTAGTGGGTGGATGTAAAGTTGTATTTCATTTTAGTTTTGCTTTTCATGTACCTAACCACTAATGATGTTTAGCAGCCTACATGGGTTTATTGATCATTTAAAAATCATTTGGGGGAATTCCTTAGCAGTCCAGTGGTTAAGACTACATGTTTCTAATTCAGGGGGCCCTGGTTTGATTCCTATTCTGGGAAATAAGATCCCACATGTCACATTGCAGCAACTAAATAAAATAATTTTTTTAATGAAAATTATCTTTGGAGAAATAGCCATTTAAGTCCTTTGTTTATGTTTTAATTGGATTATTTATTGTTATTGTTGAGCTGTAAGATGTCTTTTGAAGAAGGAAATGGCAACCCACTCCAGTATTCTTACCTGGGAAATCCCATGGACAGAAGAGCCTGTGAGGCTTCAGTCCATGGAGTCACTAGAGCCAGAGACGACTTAGAGAGTAAACCACCACTGAATGTCTTTACACATTCGGAACCCTAAACTCTTATGATATATGATTTGCAAATGTTTTCTCCTGTTCTGTGAGCTGTATTTTCACTTTATTGAGTGGTTTTTGAAATATAATTGTTTAAAATTTTTGTAAATTTCCATTTATTATCTATTTTCTCCTTTGGTTGATTTTGATTTTGGTGACATATCCAAGAAACCATTGCTTAATGCATATTCATGAAGATTTACATCTATGTATTCTTCTAAGTGTTTTACAATTTCAGTCTTTATATTAAGGTCTTAAAGGCATTTTAGCTTAATTTTTGTGTATGATGTTGCAAGTGTCTAACTTCATTCTTTTGTGTGTGGATATCCAGTTGTTGCAGCACTCAGAATTTTCTTTCCCCATTGAAATGTTTTAGCACCCTTGTTGAAATTCAAATGGCCATAAATCTATGGGTTTATTTCCGGACTTTCAACTTTGCTCCATTGATTTATATATCTCTCTTTATGTTAGTACTGAACTCTCTTTGTCACTATAGTTTTATAGTAACCCCCCCTTCCCCAGTTTATGGTTTATTTTTAAAATTAAAAGAACTTTATTTGCCAAAGATGTGTTTCCATCTTCATATGAAAAACACTTTTATAAGTCTTCTTTCACATACCTACCATATGCAAGTTGAATATGTTAAATTTCTTCTCAGCTTTTTCTTGCCTACAAGAGATTTTGATTGTGATCGATTATATTTTTGTTTATTACTCTATTTCATTTCAGAAAAACTTAAGGCAGCTTAGATAAGTGTGATTCCTAAACCACACATATTTGTTTATTTTTCTATTTGTTTATTTGGAAGAAATAAAAGATCGGGAAATTTTCATTTAAATACCAGATCAAACTGCTATCTTGCCATTCCTCACCCATCATCTCATCAAGAACATAAAAATATGTTTTGGACTTAGCTTCCCAAAGAGACAATAGGCAAGGAGAAAAGCCCTTATATCTGTGAGCTTTCTGAGGTTTACCCTAGATAGTGTCTTTAGTCAGTGCTTGTCTTCATTTCTTTTGCTTCTATCCTCAACACCTCTTCATGGTTTTGTCTACTAATTGACCATACTGCAGGGTCATTCCCTCTTAGTTTCTTTTTTTTAAAATAATTTTTATTGGACTATACTTGATTTGCAATGTTGTGTTAGTTTTGGGTGTGCAGTAAAGTGAATCAGTTGTACATATACACACTATCATCTTTGCTTCTGAGCCAATATTGACAGAGGCAGGTCATGTACCAATAATGCTCCATACTGCAGTTTGTCCCTCACTTCATCTGCATTTTGTAGAGCTTGGTGTGTAGTCAGAATTTTACATTGTGTTCTCTTGATCCTACCACAATGGTTACGGTCACATGCTGTCTCTTGCACTGACCCTCAACTCTCTGCCGCTATATGAATTCAGAATCTGATATGCAAGGATGATTCCTGACTTCTATGTACCCCCTGGATTACAGAAGTTTCTTTGTGTGTGCTGTGTGTGCTAAGTCGCGTCAGTCGTGTCTGAATTTTTGTGACCCTATGGACTATAGCCCTCCAGGCTCCTCTGTCCATGGGATTCTCTAGGCAAGAATACTGGAGTGGGATGCCATTTCCTTCTCCAGGGGATCTTCCCGACCCAGGGATAGAACCTGTGTCTCTTATGTCTCCTGCATTGGCAGGCAGGTTCTTTACCACTAGCGCTACCTGGGAAGTCCAAAGTTTCCTTAGAATGATAAATAAGACAATGTCTCTTCTCCTACAGAGTTCTTAACTCAGTTTCTTCTCAAAGATAAGTAATAACCCTGAATTTCAGTCTGCTTGACCAATGCCTGATATCTTAACTGGCTTTTGGTGGGCCACTTCTTTGGGGTAAAAAATGTTCTTGGTCTTTTGCAACACATGGCCAGCTCAGTCAAGAAGGGAGTCATAACTTTGTAGCAGAGCAGACATAACTATAATGACCTAGGTGGTGCAGTGGTAAAGAATCTGCCTGCCAATGCAGGAGATGCAGGTTCAATCCCTGGGTCAAGAAGATTCCCTGGAGAAAGAAATGACAACAAACTCCAGTCCTCTTGCCTGAAAAATTCCATAAACAGAGAAGCATGATGGGCCCCATTCCATGGGGTCACAGAGTAATACACAACTAAGCATGCACCCATGCAAGACATAACTATTAATTCAGGACAAAAACCTGGTGGGAGAGGTATATGGCAGTTAACCCAGATACTGAAGTTGGCCCTGGAGAGGTCAGCCGGGTGGTTTTGATACAGTCCTGAATTTTGAGTCTGTCTGTCAAGGAATGTCTAAACATATTGGTGAACCAGGACAACGTGGACTCTAGATGGGATGGCTCACACTTGGGAGACAAGATCTCTTTAGTGTTCCGCACAGTAAAGCACCAGAATTATACTTTCAACGAAGCACTATTGAGAGTTCAGCAACTCATCTCTGTTTCTTAACTGAGTCTAAGACTAGAAATATGTGAAGAAGAAAGATGTAATTTATAGAATGTGATTTTCTATCTATTTGGTTAGTTATTTTTAAATTGGAGTACATTTGCTTTACAATGTTATGTTAGTTTCTGCTGTACAAAAAAGTGAATCAGCTATAGGTATGCATGTATCTCCTCCCTTTTGAGCCTCTCACCCTTCCACCCCATCCCACACCTCTAGGTCATCACAGGGAAAAAAGCTGAGCTCCCTTTTCTATACAGAAGCTTCCCAATAGCTATCTGTTTTGCACATGGTAGTGTATATATGTCAGTTCCACCCTCCCAATTTGTCCCACCCTGTGTCCACAAATCCACTCTCCATGTCTGCACCTCTATTCCTACTTGGAAATAGATTCATCAGTACCATTTTTCTAGATTCCATATATATAGACTAATATACAATATTTATTCTTCTCTTTCTGACTTACTTCATCCTGTATGACAGACTCTAAATTTAGTCACATTGCTACAAATGATCCAATTTCATTCCTTTATATGATTTTCTCAAGTCTGTGCTAAGTAGTTGAATTGCTGGGACAGCACCCCAAATTCTTTCCTAGTTTTAGCTTCTAAAGGAACTTCAATAGTACTACTTTAATACCTAACTCTCATTAGTGACAATCTATGTGTAAGAAATTTGTACATATTTGTGGATGTGATAGAAAGGAGTGAACATTAGTAAGAGTAGATGTACCTATTGGTTAGGAGTAAGCATTAGTTACTTATTGTTACTCTTTTAACAAGCATTTATTCAGCACCTACTATATGCCAATTGATATAAAGCCCTAAGAATTCAACATTGTAAGAAACAGGCTAAAATGGTCAAAAATGGAGATTTTAAATGAGTTCTTTGGAATTTTATGCTGGGAAGTATGAATTAGAAATGAACCTTATAAGAGGTGAAATTTTAAGGATAATAAGAAAAGCAAGGGTTGCAAAATCCGGAAAACCTGAATTTGAAATGTGCCTCCATGCACTACCTAGGCAACGTTGACAAGTCAGCTAACCCTTCTAAGTTAGGTGCTTTCTCTAAGCATCAATTTCTTTATGAATCAATTAGAAGTGAAAATAAACTACTTTGGAAGGTTATTGTGAGCATGTAATTAGACAACATATATAAGCTTACTAGTACAAACACATGATATGCATCTACCTTATCCTTTCCTTGTGAGGCTAGAAGAGGCATCCACACTTCTGTCCTTTTGACATCAGGGATGTTATCCTATCATCTTTAACTATTCTGAGTGAGCAACATCTCTTATTTTGGTAGACTCATTATAACTGTGTTTTTAGGAGTCTCAATTCAGTTCTTCTCTAAGGTTTCTCACAGTCTAGTGGGAGAAACAGGCAAAAAACTGAATTCCATGCAATATGGTAACTGCCATGAGACATAAACACAGAGTGCTCTGACAGGACATGGGGTGGCATTTAAACCTGACTGCAGATAAGGAGTTTCAGTGATGGCTCCCTGGAGCAGATGACACAAAGAATAGCCAAGAATTTTCTTCAAAATATGGAGATTTGTGATCCAAAATTCCTTTCATCTTAAACAGAAAGTTGGTCACTTAATTGTCTGGGACAGAACCCCAACATTCTTTTATAGCAATGCCATTTGCGTAATAACTCCTCCAACATACTTAATCAACAGAAGGTCTTGTGACTTTCTTGGTGGCCCAGTGGCTAAGATTCCCTCCTCTCAATGCAAGGGGCCCAGGTTTGATCCCTGGTCAGGGAACTAGATCCCACACATCACAACTAACAAAGATCTCCCATGCCACAACTAAATATTCTGCTTGCTGCAACTAAGACCCAGCTCAGCTAAAATAAATAAATATCTTAAAGAGAGAGAGAGAGAAGGTCTCATTAGACTCATTATGGAGAACAAGTATCTCCATCGCAGCCTCAAAAAGAGTGATTCATGCTTATAATTTTAGAGGCACTGTGATAGTTTGGTAGTTCTTACTTTGCTGTATGGTAGAATATCCCAGCAGTGCGTGCTTAAAAAATACAGATTTCTTAAAACTACAGTGAGGTATCACCTCACACCAGTCAGAATGACCATCATTAAAATGTTTATGAATAACAAATGCAGAAGAGAGTGTGAAGAAAAGGGAACCCTCCTACACTGTTGGTGGGAATGTTAGTTGTACAGCCACTATAGAAAACAGTACTGAGGTTCCTCAGAAAACTAAAAACAGAATTACCATATGATCCAGAAATCCTACTCCTGAGTATATATCCAAAAAAGATGAAAGGTCTAATTCAATGTTCACAGCAACACTATTCACAATAACCAAGGCAGGGAACAATTTTAAAATCCATCAGCAGATGAATGGGTAAAGAGAATGTAGTACATATGAGCAGAATATTACTCAGCCTTAAAAAAGAAGGAAATAATGCCATTTGCAGCAATGTGGCTAGACCTAGGGATTACCATACTAAGGGAAGTAAGTCGAATGTGAAATCTAAAATATGGCAGAAATAAACCTATCTACAAAATAGAAACAGACTCATAGACACAGAGAAGAGACTTGTTACCAGCAGGAATGTGGGATGAGCAGGGGAGGGATGTGCTGGGAGTTTAGGGTTGGTAGATGCAAACAATTACATCATAAATGGATGGACAACAAGGTCCTACTGTATAGCACAGAGAAATACATTCAATGTCCTGGGTTAAACCTTAATGGAAAAGAATATGAAAAATATCTATATATATATATGTATAACATAGTCACTTTGCTGTACAGCATAAACTGACACAACAGTGTAATTCAACTACATGTCAATTAAAAATTATTTTAATACAGCTTTCTTGTTCTCACTCCAGATAATTTAAATCAGTATCTTTGGGAATTAGGCCCAGACATCATTTTTAAGAGCTCTCCAAGAAAGATGACATGATTCACTCAAGTCACAGAGTAAGTTCATCACTGAGTCATGAAGAGAACAATAAGCAATTCAAATGCACAGTAAGTGTTTAAAAAAAGTGATATAGTAGGATAAACAGCTTTGGCTGGGCGTGTGTTCTCTTCATGGCTCAATAATGAACTTACTCTGTAACTTGAGTGAGTCATGTCATCTTTCTTGTCCTTAATTTCCTTGTCTGCAAGATGAGATGATTTCCGAGGTCTAACATCCTCATACCATGGCTCTCTTACTTTACTTTGGGACAATATTTCTTCTGTTCATCTACCAAAGGACAAGCTTTGGTATTTTGATTGCCATACCATTTACTTAATTCAAGCAAATGGTGATTCTCAAACTGATTTATACTGTGGAAGAACATTAACATTCTCAAGGAAAAGATTTGGCCAGAGGAAAATTTTCAAAGACTTATGTAATGAAATCAAATAAAATAACACTTGAGAGAACATTGTTTCATGTAATGAAAGAATCCAGACTGTGAAATATTAGAAGGGGGTAACTCTCTACAGGGCAGCACGATGATAGATGGGATAAGAGTTAGAACAGCCAGATTCATTACCTATTTAGAACACAGCCTAAAGTAAAACTGAACTTCTCAGGTGCTAAACATATTTTATGTTTATATTTCTGGAAAAGTGCACTGATTGACAGTGAGGGGACTTGATTGTTAGAATCAATTTCAGGTTCTCTTCTCATAAAAGTTCACCTAAAATACATGCATATAGAAAGCATTGCATGCAGGTCAATATACGTATAATTTTGTAAAATAAATTAGAATTATTTTAAGGATAGAAACTCCATGATCTATAAGGTGCTGCCAGTGTTAGGAATATCATCACCTGTGTTAAAAGTTTTGAAAAAAAATTCTGACGCCTCAAAAGAGCTGTATTATCTCTAATGTATTCCACAGGAAAGAACATGGTGGGTGAATCAGAATGCTTGTCAGTTGTTCAGTGCTTGAAATAGTCAATGCTGTTTGCTTCAGTATATCCAATGATGGCAAGAGGAAATCATTGATGGGGGATACTGCATGATTGGAAAGCAAGCAAAAATGTTTGACCTCCTAATGTGCTTTGGTCACCTCATTCAAGGTTATTCAAACTGGAAATAGTATAACAAATATAAAAATAAAGGAACTGAAATCCAAGGTAAGTGAAGAGATAGGGTGTACCTGACTTCTTGAAGGGAACTCAAATTTCCAGGCCCCAGATAAATTGGTTCCCAATCTGAGAGAATAGCTTATGAACTATGAAAGACAGGTTTAGATGCTTAGGATCATGGAGAAGTTTAAAGGACTGAGAAATAGCGAAAACATCTTCTCATTCCCTCCCACCAAGCAAAAAACATTCAAAGCTATATACACTTAGGACAAGGGTACCCAGTGGAATAAGAATGAACTTTAGGATGACGTATACACAGCTTCAAATCCCAGCTATACCACTGAGGCTTAGAGGAAATTACTTTCCTTTCTGAGTCTCAGCTTTCTCAGTTATAAAATAAAAATAAAATCTCAATATTGTGGTTTTGTTGTAAAAATAGAAGATAATACATGAAAATGCCCAGCAGAAAGCTTGGTACATCATGGGCATTCAACAAATAACATTTCTTCTATTATTAAAACAGTCTGTGCCTCAGGCCTGATAATTTTTGTACACATTATTGTGTTTCTGGGAGGCCTGAAGAAAAATTTATTGAGACAATACATTGTAAAATCACCAACCTGGAGAAACCCCGTGACTGAGTTAAATAATTATCTTCTGAAGTTCCTCGGTAATATGGAGTCAGACTAGATTTTTCACCTCCTAAAGACAGATATTTTGTAAGAGATATTTTTTTAAAATAGTGCTAAACTATTTAATGATTTGAATTCTCTATGTAGCTAGAAAAAACACCCAAGGTGCTTTGTTTAAAAGCAAACAAGGGTTAGTTTTGTTTCATCTTCTAGATGACCGCATGACCTTTTTGGCAATCTTTTTTGGTATTGGACAAGAAGCAGTATATCTATGTGTCCTCTGTCCCATGGGATGGTGCCCATTAGTGATGATATATGTGTGTGTTTTGGAAGGTGAATTGGGAGGAAACAAAATAAAGATGTAAAATACTGCTTGTAATAAGCTCCCTTTGAAGTTGTAAGGCATAAAGTCTGGATGACATAGTACAAGAAGAAGTGTGTTCACAGCATAAAAATAGATGTGATTGGAAACATACTGTGTTTTTTCTTGTTTCCTCTAAAGTTTAGCTCTAGAATTTGGGGTCCAGTGCTGGAAATTTCCTTGCTTCTGAAATGTAGGTACCTTTTTATTGTACAAAATAGGTATTCGGTATAAATGTGCTTTTGATGCATATATGAATGAGTGAAGAATGTATTTTCTAATCTGGCACAAAATATGTAGTGTACACAGTTGTGTTGCCTCAGTTGGAAGCACTATTTAATGACCAAAGATAGTAAACTGTCAACATATCTTGAAATAAGGATATTGATAATGTAGATGTAGTGAAAGTAAAGTCACTCAGTCATGTCCAACTCTTTTCAACCCCATGTACTATAGCCTACCAGGCTCCTCTGTCCATGGGATTTTCCAAGCAAGAGTACTGGAGTGGGGTGCCATTGCCTTCTCCAGGAGATCTTCCCGACCCAGGGATGTAAACTGTGTGTCTTGGGTCTTGCAGGCTATAGTCCATGGGGTTGCAAAGAGTCAGACACAACTGAACGACTTCACTTTCGCTTTCACTATATCTACATTGTCGATATCCTTATTTCACGGTATGTTGATAGTTAAGTAGCTTTGGTCATTAAAGAATGCTTCTAGTTGAGGCAGCACAATTGTGTGACAATGTAGATACGTTGCCCCTAAGTGAAGGTAAGCAAAACAAACTTTGAAATATTTCTTTTCTCTTAAATATTTATTTACTTATTTACTTCATTTATTTTGGCCATGGTGGGTCTTCATTGCTACTTGCAGGCTTTCTTTAGTTGTGGCGAGCAGGGCCTACTCTACTCTTCACTGCAGTGTGTGGGCTTCTCACTGCAATGGCTTTTCTTATTGTGGAGTGCAGGCCCTAGGTGCATGGGCTTCAGTAGTTGCCACACATGGGCTCAGTAGTTGCAGCTCACAGGCTCTAGGGTGCTGGCTCAATAGCTGTGGTGCATGGGCTTAGTTGCTCCACGGCATGTGGGATCTTCCTGGACCACGGGGATCAAATCTATGCTCCTTGCATTGCAAGGTGGGTTCCCAACAACTGGATCACCAGGGAAGCCCTGAAATATTTCTTAGAATAAACTCAAATCCAAGCTATGAGGATCTGGCATTCGTATCTTGAAAAAGACAAACTATTCCTACTTGCCAATAACTGGTTTTGTAGAAACTCAGTTAATATCTCTTTAGTGGTAAAGAACCCGTCTGTCAATGTAGGAGACATAAGAGACATAGGTTTGATCCCTGGGTCAGGAAGATCCTCTGGAGAAGGATATGGTAACCCACTCCAGTATTCTTGCCTTGAGAATCACATGGACAGAGGAGCCTGGGGGACTACAGTCCATAGGGTCACACAGAGTCGGACATGACTGAAGCGACTGAGCGTGCATGCGTGCAGGTTCCTTATCTACAAAATCAGAAAAGACCACCATTTCATCCTTAAATTCTCTTCTAGCACTCTTTACAATTCTATATATAAAATTAAACATATGTAATCTATGTTTTTATGCATGTGTGTATGCATGTATATATATATATAAAACTTCCCCAAAGCAATAAAGATGTCAGGTGATTTTTCTTAAAAAATATATTTATATATATTGACCACAGTTAAAGGTTCTAATGGTCTGAACAACTACAAACAATGCTGCTTCTATAAAAGTATTCTATTTGATAAATAAATATTGATATAAATTGGAAGATGGTTTTGGGCCTCTTTTGTGTGGTCTCGCAGCAATACCAGAATCACAATAACAATGTTATCTTAATAAAACATTGGATATATTCATTAGTCATATAATGCTATCTAAAACACAAAATATCAAGGGTAAGGAATCATATACTTCCTAAACATAAAACTGAATTCAGGAAATATGTTTTAAATTCTCCAATTTGCAAAGAGGAGGCTGAGGAGGGGAAGACTTCAGTATTATATCTGAGACATGTGAAAATGCTTCTTATCAACAGAAATTTTGAAAGAAAACATCATGCATGTAATGGATACAGGTTTCGTTCAAGGAAATATGTCATAAGTTATCATATAGGGATTATAAATCCTTTAGAGGTCTGTGCATTTTACTTATGTATTTAAAAAAATCTTTTTAACTCTTATGTATTTTTGGCTGCACTGAGTCTTCATTGTTGTGCACAGATTTTTTTCTAATTGCAGCACGCGGAGGCTTCTCATTTGCCATAGCTTCTCCGGTTGTGGAGCACAGGCTTTGGGTGCCTGGGCTTCAGTAGTTATGGCGTGTGGCTCTAGGGCACATGGGCTTCAGGAATTGCAGCACACAGGCTCAGTAGTTACGGCTCTTAGGCCCCAGAGCGTGGGCTCAGTAGCTGTGGCCCATGCACTTAGCTGTTACGAGGCATGTGGAATCTTCCTGGACCAGGAATACAACCCTTGTCTCCTGCATTGGCTCCTATCCATTGTATCACTAGAGAATACTCTGTACATTTTCATTTCATATGCAAAGGGCATTAACCATACTTACA
>ML662346.1:580-11105 GCA_007570785.1 Antilocapra americana | reverse complement strand
ATTTTAATATTCTAATATATTTATTATTAATATGTGCAATGATTCCACTGTGCATGAATTGATCATTGTTACAAAAATTCAAGCTCACAGCTTACCAAAGTCTTATTTCTTCCTGTGATGGAAGCAGAGTGGTAGGCTATGGGACAAAAATTTCAAATTCTTGACTCTATCTAAAAATATGCAATCAGAAATATAATGGTTTAATTAGTTTTTGTATGCTCTGAAAATGTGTGAGCATAGTATCACCTATAAAATAATTGTGAAGACATGATTTATATGGATATTTTTATTTATACCTTTATATTTCACTATCAACCATTTTGTATTTTCCCCATTAACAAGCCAACAATAAAAACTGATATTTTGAAAATGTGTTGCCTCTCTTATTTACATTATTTATTTTTAATTAAAGTGTCTCTTTTTATTGACACATGCATTCATCTTACATGTTAACCAATAACACAACTCATCCCACTGAGATGGTTCACAGAGAGAAGGCTTTTCCCCTGAAATATACCTATGAAGTATTCCCCCCTCTCTTATTTTTCTTTTAAAATCACAGCAAAAATAGTCTTTTGGGAGAAGCCAATTAGCTCAGGTACAGAGAATGAGCACCTCATTAAAATGTTCCTGGTAATAAGCATGCTGAAATGCCTCAAGTATAAGTAGATTGTACAGATGGGTAATTTGAATATGCATACACTGCTGCCTTTATGTTGCTCTGCCCTATTTAAACTACCATTCATTTGAGTTAATGCCATAGCATATCTATCCTTCTCTACATTGTATCCAGAGTTCAGACTGATAATTATTCCTCTGTGCTGCATCATGGATGAAAGATTCAAGATGGACATTTTTTTTTTCCAGTGCCAGTCTTAATAACCTGTAACTGAAGCTCCTCACTCACCATTACACCTAGGGAATGTGGGTGTTCTCACTTAGATAATCTCACTAACACTGCCACAGAATCTCTTTTTAGCCCATAAAACATCTGGTCTGCCTGTGGATTACCATGGTTCCAAACTCACAAATAAACTTGATGCATTCTCTGCATGCTAGATCATGTCAGATTTCAGTAAATTATCATCTTGTGACATGTAGTCATTTCAAGCTACCCAACAGCAATTAAATCCTAAACAAACTAGTGCACAAAAGGAAATTAGCTTAACTCTAACAACACGCTGAATTCCTCAGAGTAGTATTTACAAATAGGTACAAGGTGATGACATGAGTGTACAATAATGTGAGGCTTAATATGCGTTTAAATCAGTTTGCTCATGTAGTTCATTCCATGCTATTCTTAAAAGAAATAGAAAAGATTGAGGGAGCACATTACTTATTTAAGAAATAATGGGATACTTGATTGTTTTTTTTTTCTTCTCATAACACAAAGAGAAAACCATCTTAGCTCTCTTAATATATGTTATTCCTTGAAATCTCTAGAATTATGACTGTGAGCCAAAATGGTGAGATAATTAGCATGCACATTTTTGTCATACACAGTCTCACATTTCATTAAATTAGTGTCAGTGTGGTGTTTGGGTTGCAGTATTTGGCTCTCTGGAAAATGTATTTCTTTTCCTCTAGTTTCCTTCCTTCTTTGATACTTTTCCTAATGCTAATATACATTTATATTTAGATCTCAGGTTTTCATCCAAGGTTGAATAGATGTTAGTAAAAAGTTTTATTATTTTAATTCTTGTGAGGAGCAATGGGGCAGGAAGTGGAGAGGCAAGCTTAGAAAAAAATTGAAAAACAGAAGGCAAGAAGATTCAATTGCTGACAAGTGATTATTAAACACCATGTCTTCAATCAGTGTGATACTCATCCAGAAATGTAACTATGACTGTTAGTATGGCAGGCAGGAAAGAAGAGCCAAAGAATTCGGGTAGCAAAAGAAGCAAGATTGATGGCCACAGAAGAAAGAAACTACTTAAGCCTCAGTTCAGTAGCTCAGTCGTGTCCGACTTTTGTAACCCCATGAATCACAGCACGCCGGGTCTCCCTGTCCATCACCAACTCCCAGAGTCCACCCAAACCCATGTCCATCGAGTCAGTGATGCCATCCAGGCATCTCATCCTCTATTCTCCCCTTCTCCTCCTGCCCCCAATCCTTCCCAGCATTAGGGTCTTTTCCAATGAGTCAGCTCTTCGCATCAGGTGGCCAAAGTATTGGAGTTTCAGCTTCAACATCGGTCTGTCCAATGAACACCCAGGACTGATCTCCTTTAGGATGGACTGGCTGGATCTCTTTGCAATCCAAGGGACTCTCAAGAGTCTTGTCCAACACCACAGTTCAAAAGCATCAATTCTTCAGTGCTCGGCTTTCTTCACCATCCAACACTCACATCCATACATGACTACTGGAAAAACCATAGCCTTGACTAGACGGAACTTTGTTGACAAAGTAATGTCTCCACTTTTTAATATGCTATCTAAGCTGGTCATAATCTCCCTTCCAAGAAGTAAGAGTCTTTTAATTTCATGGCTGCAATCACCATCTGCAGTGATTTTGGAACCCAGAAAGATAAAGTCTGACACTGTTTCCACTGTTTCCCCATCTATTTCCTATGAAGTGATGGGACGAAGTGATGGGACCAGATACCATGATCTTAGTTTTCTGAATGTTGAGCTTTAAGCCAACTTTGACACTTTCCTCTTTCACTTTCATCAAGAGACTTTTTAGTTCCTCTTCACGTTCTGCCATGAGGGTGGTATCATTTGCATATCTGAGGTTATTGATATTTCTTCCAGCAATCTTGATTCCAGCTTGTGCTTCTTCCAGCCCAGTGTTTTTCATGATGTACTCTGCATATAGGTTAAATAAGCAGGGTGACAATATACAGCCTTGACATACTCCTTTTCCTATTTGGAACCAGTGTGTTGTTCCATGTCCAGTTTTAACTGTTGCTTCCTGACCTGCATACAGGTTTCTGAAGAGACAGGGCAGGTGGTCTGTTATGCCCATCTCTTTCAGAATTTTCCACAGTTTATTGTGATCCACACAGTCAAAGGCTTTGGTATAGTCAATAAAGCATAAGTAGATGTTTTTATGGAACTCTCTTGCTTTTCTGATAATCCAGCAGATGTTGGCAATTTGATCTCTGGTTCCTTTGCCTTTTCTAAAACCAGCTTGAACATCTGGAAGTTCATGGTTCACGTATTGCTGAAGCCTGGTTTGGAGAATTATGAGCATCAGTTTACTAGCATGTGAGATGAGTGTAATTCTGTGGTAGTTCGAGCATTCTTTGGCATTGCCTTTTTTGGGGATTGGAATGAAAAGTGACCTTTCCAGTCCTGTGCCCGTTGCTGAGATTTCCAAATTTGCTGGCATATTGAGTGCAGCACTTTCACAGCATCATCTTTTAGGATTTGAAATAGCTCAACTGGAATTCCATCACCTCCACTAGCTTTGTTCATAGGGATGCTTCCTAAGGCCCACTTGACTTCACATTCCAGGATGTCTGGCTCTAGGTGAGTGATCATACCATCATGATTATCTGGGTCATGAAGATCTGTTTTGTACAGTTCTTCTGTGTATTTTTGCCACCTCTTCTTAATATCTCCTGCTTCTGTCATGTCCATATCATTTCTGTCCTTTATCGAGCCCATCTTTGCATGAAATATTCCCTTTGTATCTCTAATTTTCTTGAAGAGATCTCTTGCCTTTCTCATTCTCTTTTTTCCTCTATTTCTTTGCATTGAGCGCTGAGGAAGGCTTTCTTATCTCTCCTTGCTATTCTTTGGAACTCTGCATTCATATGGGAATATCTTTCCTCTTCTTTGCTTTTCACTTCTCTTCTTTTCACAGCTATTTGTAAGGCCTCCTCAGACAGACATTTTGTTTTTTTGCATTTCTGTTCCATGGGGATGGTCTTGATTCCTGTTTCCTGTACAATGTCATAAACCTCCATCCATAGTTCATCAGGCACTCTGTCTATCAGATCTAGTTCCTTAAATCTATTTCTCACTTCTACTGTATAGTCATAAGGGATTTGATTTAGGTCATACCTGAATGGTCTAGTAGTTTTCCCTGTTTTCTTCAATTTAAGTCTGAATATGGCAATAAGGAGTTCACGATCCAAGCTACATTCAGCTCCTGGTCTTGTTTTTGCTGACTTTATAGAGCTTTTCCATCTTTGGCTGCAAATAACTTAATCAATCTGATTTTGGTGTTGACCATCTGGTGATGTACATGTGTAGAGTCTTCTCTTGTGTTGTTGGAAGAGGGTGTTTGCTATGACCAGTACGTTCTCCTGGCAAAACTCTATTAGCCCTTTCCCTGCTTCATTCTGTACTCCAAGGCCAAATTTGCCTGTTACTCCAGGTATTTCTTGACTTCTTACTTTTGCATTCCAGTCCCCAATAATGAAAAGGACATCTTTTTTTCATGTTAGTTCCATAAGGTCTTGTAGGTCTTCATAAAACCGTTCAGCTTCATCTTCTTCAGCATTACTGGCTGGGGCATAGGCTTGGATTACCGTGATATTGAATGGTTTGCCTTGAAAATGAACAGAGATCATTCTGTCATTTTTGAGATTGCATCCAAGTACTGCATTTCGGACTCTTTTGTTGACCATGATGGCTACTCCATTTCTTCTACTGGATTCCTGCCTACAGTAGTAGATATAATGGTCATCTGAGTTAAATTCGCCCATTCCAGTCCATCTCAGTTTGCTGATTCCTAGAATGTCAACATTCATTCTTGCCATCTCCTGTTTGACCACTTTCAATTTACCTTGATTCACGGACCTAACATTCCAGGTTCCTATGCAATATTGCTCTTTACAGCATCGTGCCTTGCTTTTATCTCCAGTCACATTCACAACTGGGTACTTTTTGCTTTGGCTCCATCCCTTCCTTCTTTCTGGAGTTATTTCTCCACTGATCTCCAGGGTCATACTGGGCACCTACCGACCTGAGGAGTTCATCTTTCAGTGTCCCATCTTTTTGCGTTTTCATACTGTTTATGGGATTCTCAAGGCACCTAGGAACATATAACAATAATTTTTGAGATTTAATTTCAAAACAACTTAACCATGTTCATCAAATGCATTAATACAAACATTTTATATACTCTTGGAAAATATCTGAGGTCCAGGAGTTTGTCTTTCCAAATAAAAGCAAATGGATTGCAAGTCAAAAGATCATCTATATTTAATAAATTGTTGAAAACTAAAGATTCATTTCCTCAGAAAAATACAGAGTTCTGAAGGTTGGACTCACTGAGAAATGGTCTTTGGTACATAAATGTGCTTCTAGAAGCTTATTGAGTAATAGGATGATCATCTGTTGGGGAGGAGTGAGGAAAGCAGGACTGGGCAGACGGAGAGGTTGAATTGTGTGCAGTCACAGCAATGACCTCAGCCCATCCCATGGGGAGCTCTGAAGCTGGAATAGCTTTCCAGAATCATCTCAAATTACGACAAGGGGAAGGGCTTTATATTTACATACTGACCAGTCATGAGACACAAAACAACCTTGGGGAAAGGGAGTAATTTGAGTGACATAATCTTTGTTCAAGGCCAGATGCCAAAGAGGGACTCCGCTGGAAGCCATCAGTTGGCCAACACTGCTGGAAGCTGGGGAAATGGGTGTTTCAGTCCTGAAATGGTGAAAAAGATGAACTGGGTTGCTGACTACAACATCCACCATACTAACCCATGACAGCCTGTTTCATCCTTAACGTGATTGAGTTACCAGCCCAGTGATACCACCCTTGATTCAGCTGGGTTGTGTAATAAAAGTAGGAGCTAGCACTAAGCAAAATGTCAGAGAGGACAAAGGCTGTCATTGTCACCCTTTCATTTCCTTCTACCTACCCCTTCTTCATGATGACTTGGTGATTTATTCCTCAGACTGTAGGTTTTACATGTTGTCCCCAACTACCTCTCTCTCATCCCTACCCACATTGCAGCATTCCACCTTTGTTTTTTTCCTCCCACAAAGTTATTTACTTTTTATTGGAGTATAGTTGCTTTACAATATTGTGTCTGTTTCAGTTGTATAGCAAAGTCATTCAGCATTTTCATTTCTTTTTTTTGGCAGTGCCTTGTGGCTTGTGGGAACTTAGTTTCCCCACCAAGGACTGAACTTGGGTCCACAGCACTGGCAGGGAAAGCATGGAGTTCTAACCACTGGACCACCAGAGAACTTCCAGCATTTTCATTTTAAAGAGAAGCTGTGGGAAACTTGAATGAATTCCCAACTGGAGGAATTTCAGGTAGTATAACTAAATGAAATGAAGTTAATGAATTTAGGAGCAAGACATTATCTACTGTAGAGCTATCTCTCCTAAACTGATCAACAATAGAAAAGTATACTTCGATGTCTTCTAAGAAGACCACTTAAATTTCCATAGAAATATGGCTGATCTTTCTCTCAAATCCTTAAAAAAAGAGAATCCTTTCATTGATAGACTTGTGGTTAAGAAGCACTATAGAAACTGATAGTATTTTATCCTTCACCAGAATCATCTTGATTTTTATACAGAACTCTATGGTTTCAGTTACAAAAATATATTCCAGCAAGTTCAGTATCAGACTGCACTACACCACAGCCCATGGGGACCCAAAGAGTCACACACAACTGAGTGACTTCACTTTCAGTTTCACACTAGTGTTAGTAATTCATCAACAAGAAGCTAGATGACAATTTTCTTGTAGACTTAATTTAAAATATTGTTGAGGAAATTAACTTCTAAAAGCTTAACCTTTCTGCTTCCTTCTTCAATTTTCCAACATGTAAAAATACAAGAGATTAATTTCCAGGGTTTCATATGTGCCTTTTTGTTAGTAAATTTCAATGAGATTACAAGAATTGTAAAATCAACCAAAAATAGCATTCCAGTGGCTTTTGATTAATATCTACCCACAGGGTCCTTTAGACTGGCATCTTTTTGTGCCATTGTGCATCTTTTTGATTTAAAAATCATTGCACAATTTTATGTATTTCAGGATATGGCAAGAGTAGCAAAATCTCATAGTAAAATTCATCCATTGTTTCATCAAATACACATTTATTAAGTGTTTATCTAGTCTTTGGATACCTGTCATTATTAGGACAACCTTATTCTAGATGTAGTTACAAAAAGCAATAAGCTGGGTGGCTGGGCTTACTAGATAAATATAACAGCACTTAGAAAAAAGGAAAACAAATATTTAATAAAAAATGAGGCAATTTTCTAGGTAAACTATATACAGGCTTTTCTGGCATAGAAATAACTAATTTCAACGGTCTTCAATGAGTATGGTCAATACAGATCACTTTTCTCTAGCCATAAATGCAGAGAATCAAAACGTAAATCTGCTTCACTGTCACCTCCCTTTCTTGTGATTTGTATACACTGAGTCTTTTGTATGCAGGATAATCTTATTTATCAGTCACTATAGGAAAGGTGTCCAGGCTCTATCAGATTTTCAAGGACCCCCAAAATCTGTTTGTGACATTAAAAACTCTTGGCACTCCATTAAGAAGAAAACATTGTACATCAAGATCATTAAATTCTTAATTAAATGTTCACAAAATGTAGCATTAAGTCAACTTCATTAATTGTTAAATTTAGTACTCATAAAATTTTAATTGCATTTGAAAAAAATTTATGGATTAGGTCTTCTCATTTAAAATGGGAGGATCTCCAGGTATGAATAATGATTGCACAGAAATCACTGTCAATCACAAATCAATGAGTTATTTACACACAAATAATTTCAAAGCAATATTACTTTAAAATTCCTTTAAAATTTAGAGTGTTTGGGCCCCATAAATGGTATTAAAATGATTATGCATATGGGACTGACCAAAAAGTTGGAAGCTTCCCAGGTGGCGCCAATGGTAAAGAACCTGCCTGCCAATGCAGGAGACGTAAGAGACAAGGGTTGGATCCCTGGGTGGGGAAGATCCCCTGGAGGAGGGCATGATAATCCACTTCAGTATTCTTTCCTGGAGAATCCCCATGGACGGAGGAGCCTGGTGGGCTATGTTCCATAGTGTTGCAGAGTCGGACATGATTGAAGCAACTTAACATCCATGGCAAAAGGTTCATTTAAGTCTTTCTGTAAGATGTTATGAAAAATCCCCAATGAACCTTTTGGCCATCCAAATACACGTGCAAGCCTCTGTTCTAGATACCTTGCATAGATTATCTAAATCGACTGTAGCTTCTTCAATGCAATTCAATTCAATGAAACTTTTTGAACACCTGGTAGGACTGCTGAACAAAGTCTCAAAGTTGACCTACATTGATCTTTGTAATTTCTTTTCTATTCAACAGTAGTGTATTATCTGCACTGTGTCTGGCACTGTACCCGTTACTTTGGGTACAGAAATAAGATGGCTATGTACCCTACTCTCAAGGAGCTCAAAGGCCAACAGGAAATTCAGACAAATAAGTAAAAAATGTATATGAGAATGTGATAAATGCTACTGTATAGATAAGCATGGTTGGTCTATGACATTCTCTTCTTCTGGACTTGGAGGAATAAATCGGTTTTATGGAGGAAGATACTTCTAAAATCAAAATTAGTAGGATAAATTGAAGGTAGTCAAGGAAAAGGGGGTGGAAAGGAGCTTGAAAGTTCCAGGAAGAAGGAGGAAGAGCATATGCCAGTCACAGGGCAAGAGAGAAAATGTCACATGGAGATAATTAAATTATCAGCAATAAGACATGCTTCTGTGTCCTCTTAATAAGTCCAAGGAGTACTGACCATGTGGCCAAAAGCAGACAGAAATCCCTGACAACCCATCAAAAGATTTTTGCATCAAAAACTGCCTTTGATCCAGCAGAATCAAGCTTGTTAAAAAAAGAGCTGTCAAAATGTGAATTAGACAAACTGATTTCTATATCAAGAAGCTAACATTCCCACCCATATTTCCAAATTTATACCTTCTCAAAATGTCAGCTGTTGTGTAAACATGACCTTTGAAAGAAGCAATTTGACTAATGATTTCAAATCATTCAGTGAAACCATGATACAGCTGCGGCATCAGAAAGAAAGTGAATGGTCCATGCAGAGCCACTAATATAAGCCATTAGCCATATTGTGCCTTCAGGAGAATTAGATGACCTTCCAGAGGCAATCCAAGTGTTTCAATGTTCTAGGGACCCATCATGTAAAGTGTAACTGACAAACAGCTTGTCTAAGGCAACTGGGGCCCACAAACTTAAAAAATATATATTTAGGTGGTGATATCTAATAAACCAACTTATCTGAACTACACTTTCAGGTTTTAAAGAAGCAATTTGGAAAAAAATATGATTAATAAAATACTGCTGGGAGACATTTCTCCACGAATCTACTGCATTTCTGTATGTTTTATGAATAGATAAACTGATTGTCTTTGTTCTGAACTATCCTTTCAGAGATGTTTAATACAGATTGGCTCCCTCCAGAGCCAAGGGTGGGTTTGTTTACTGTCCAGTATCACAAGAGAGATGGATTCAATCTGAGTAATTGAGCACACATCACAAAGATAACGTCCTCTTCTACAGCAAGTTAAGACAGTCAATTACAGATAATCTAGAGCTCCCTAAGGGCTTCCCTGGTGGCTTAGTTGTAAAGAATCTGCCTGCCAGTGGAGGAGATGTGAGTTCAATCCCTGGGTCAGGAAGATCCCTTTGGAGAAGGAAATGGCAAATCCCCTCCAGTATGCTTGCCTGGAAAATCCCATGGGACAGGAGCCTGGCAGGCTTTGGTCCATGGGATCCCAAAAGAGTTGGACATGTCTTAGCAACTAAACAAAAACAATAAGAGCTTCCTAAGTGTGGAGTTGCTTGGGTGTGATGTCAATCCAGGATGTGGGCCACCCTGTTATTCCTGTGTTTCGGAGGGGGAGGTCCAAGGGAACTGAGGTATAAACATAATGAGCAATAAACTCCAGAAGTCTCATGTTTTCTGACAGCGTGGATGGATTATAGCAGGCTAACTTGTTAAATTGCAAGTAGGGTAAAATCTCAGACTCTTCATCATTCTTAACAATAACCTTTTCATCTTCCACATGTTTGATAACAAATCCATACTTAGAGGATTTATATATTTACATACTGATTTATTCAAACATTTTGTTCAATTTATATAAATAGGTTAAATCTTTGCCTGAGCTGAGTTTTATGACATCTCAATTTTCAAATGATCCTTATCTGATAAGATTATTCATTATAATTAAACAAATTAATTCCTGCAGTCCATGGGTTGCAAAAGAGTTGGACACAAATTAGTGATTAAACAGCAAAATTTCCTGCCTAGAGATAATTCATAATAAATAGAAATATTATGAATTAGTGGTTTACCAAGATCAAACTGTAATATGAAAAAGGATACTTGCTTTCTCCTGCCCAAGAAGGATTCTTAGGATTAGATATCAGAATGATACATAAAATACTTCTTGAAACTTAATTTCTACTCTTAAATGTGGTTATGGCATGACAATAATTAACTTCTGAAATCTTATGGGATCTCGTTCCTGTGACAACTGATGCGCTTCTGCAAAAAAAAAAAAAAAAAAAATGAATTATTCCAGGCTATTT
>SRVM01022075.1:0-14972 GCA_007570785.1 Antilocapra americana | reverse complement strand
GATTTGATCCTTAGAATGGCAAATAGAATGAATACATAGGAGACAAGGACAATAAAAAGAGAGATAAAGATATAGAACCCAGCAAGTAGGAACAATAACAGCCTTTTTATATATTTGTAATGGGTTTCATGACAGGCCCGGGTGACCAAAGAGACATTATCACAGTAGAAGTTATTTATTCTGTTTGAATGACAGAAAGATAAGTGGAATGTAAGAATTGCTTTTAGGAGTCCCACAGAAAAGTTATTTAGGTATGTGCTAACCACCATCTGAATACAGACTCTTTTGTTCATGACAATGGTATAAAGTAAAGGATTACAAATGGCCACATACTTATCATAAGCCATGACTGAGAGCATATAAAATTCACAAACCACAAACATGATAAAGCAAAACAACTGAGTGGCACAAGAAGATAAGGATATTCTAGCTTCTCAGAGGAAGTTCACCAGAGTGTTAGTGACCGAGGAGGCATAGCAAAAATCAACAAAAGCTAGGTGACTAAGGAAATAATACATAGCTGTATGAAGCTGAGGACTGATAAGAATTAGCATAATTAATCCAAGATTACCCATGACACTAATTAAGTAGATCACTACAAAGATCTCAAAAAGAAGGACTTGAAGCTCAGGACTGTCTGTGAGTCTCAAGAGGATGAATTCAGTTACTTCTGAATTATTGTGTTTGGCTATTAATTGTATATAGAAGCATATCATACAGTTATGTCCAGAACATCCATTGCAGATAATCTTTCACTTTGTGGGTTAAGGACTTCACTCATGCTTATTTTATGATGACCATATTGGAAAGATAAATCCTCACTGATCAATGGGCCATTCTCAGATTTCAGTGCTGCTTGCTTCGGATTTGAAGGGATTTGCTGCAGGCAGGAATTCCAACACACTCAGTAATCAGGATATTTGTTAAGGAAGACAGAATATCTTGAGCTAAAATATAGGATATAATGTATGCAAAATTCCAGCATCATAGGTAGTATAGCAGGATAAATATTTCAAGGGTTAAAGAGATGGCCACGAGTATCTGAAGAGCAATATATTAAGATGAAACACTAGAATTAAACCACTTAATTCAACTAGAATTAAGACAATCATGATGCTTGCTAAATATTGTTCTTAATGTGCTAGGCAATGAAAATGAAGGAAACGGTGAAATATAGTTATGTATAAAGTATGAAAGTGTATCTAAACCAACATATTTAGTGAAAAGATAATATTGGATTTTTCTATGATTGTGACAATGCCTTCTATTACAATGCTATGTAATGAAAATTATAACATAATTTTCATTAAAATTTGAAACTTGAAAAAAGTTAAAACAGTTTTCAGAATTCAACTTCATATGATAAACAAGACATTTAAACATAAAGCTTAATTTAATATTGAGCTTAGCAATATTAAATTGCTATATTTGTCTTATATATTCATGTTATTTATATTTAAGTCAAATAAATTCACAATTTCAAATTATTTTTGGTACAATGACATATAGAAAATAAATTCATCTATAATCTTGATATCATGACAATAGATTTAGTGTTTGCTCTTAGTTTCACCTCCATACTGTTGAAGAGATGGAGGCCTACGTAAGTGTCTGAGATGTTTTGACTCCTCAAAGGTCAAACTTAGCATTCATTTTTGGACTTTCAGATACCAAGGAATCTTGCCTTTTAATTTAAGAGCTGTGTCATGGTAAAAGCTCCATCTTGCCAAGACAGGACAGTGTGAATTCAAAGACACTAATGACAGGCTTTGCGGATATAGAATAGAGACTCAAAATTTGCTGCAGGAACCGCTGAAATGTTCAAATAGTGGGTAAATAGGTTTAAAGAAAAGACAAAAAAAGAAACTTTTGAGAACTGCATATTAAATCAACCCTGTATATCAAACCTGTATATATATTCAATAAAATATATACTATATTTCCTTTCTCTGGTTATATTTCATTAAACACTCAAATGGCATACACACACACACACTGTCTCACACATATGGTCTTCACAGGTTGTGCTAATGACAAAGAATCTGCCTGCCAACTCAGGAGATGCAAGGAGATACAGATTTGATTATTTGGTCAGGAAGATCCACTGGAGTAAGAAATGACAATCCACTCCAGTACTCCTGCTGGGGCAATTCCATGGACAGAGCAGCCTGGTGGTCTACTGTTCACTGGGTTGCAAAGAGTCAGACATAACTGAGTGACTGAGCACATACATACACACATACATTCATTAATACATATTAAAACAATATGAAAATTACAAACTCAAAATCATTTTCTGTGTAATTGCAAACTGTTAAATTATCATTATGCTTATCTGGAATTATATATGCATACCTGTATATCTCTATCTATCTATTCATCTACCTATCTGTATCACAGTTATCTGTTGTGCATGTTAATCATCATTTATAAATTGGCCTCTCAAGTATAGTACAGTTGGGACTAGAATTCATGTTCTTTAGCAAGAGAGATGATGTACAAATGCTTATGATTTATTATTACTCCTTTGTGTATTCAATATTTTAGAAGATTCCAAATTTTGTAATGCGGTCCTTATTTAATTGACAAATTAAGCTACAGGAGGCCCATACACAGTTCAATTCCATCCTTTGACTACAAGGAATGTGTTCTATTCAGAACTAGGCTGCATTGCCTCATGTGTTCATTATATTATAAACTATACCTTATCCAGTTAACGATCAGCTTACCTAAGATTTGCCCAGTTTAACTGCATAGGATCCTTGCTACTGGAAAATGATCTATGATATTTCAATTACTTTGTGTATATTAATTTAGAATATATGATACCCCTGGGATTCTTTTCTTGTTACACCTTTTTCAGATACATTGAAAAAATATAACAAGATCTCACAGGCTTTAAAAAAAGGAATTCACTTAAAAATTAGTCTTCAGAGATCAGACCAGATGCCAGGCCATGTTAAATCAGTGACTCAGGTAAACTTAGGATGTAGTATTATTCTTTTCAACAAATACAATTTGAAAAAAAATAAAGACAATTTGTTAAATGTATAAATATGGAACAGTTCTATTAATTCATTCATTAATTTAAAATTATTCTTATTGAACAGTTTTATAATGTTATATTTTTGTAAGAAACTAGCAAATCAGGGAAAGAAGTACAATGTGCATCTTTGCTCTTCATATGGGATATGATTAGTGGAACTGGAGAATCCTGAACCAGGGATTTTAAAGTGGTGGAAAGGTGAAAACTTTGTCCTTTAACTAGTTATATATCCAGATAATGCTTTGTTATGCAATTATTCATTTGAGAAATTTAAAAATGGTATAAATTCTTATGGAACAAATAATTATTTTTAAATATAGTTTCATTTGAAAATGAGAGAATTGGGAAAAAATTCTAATGGATACTTTTATATCTGAAATTTCACTCTAAGTGAAAATCTTTAGAACATTTTATTACACAATGAACAGACACGTAGAAATCCAGAACTAAGAATAGGCATTTTGGTAGCTTAAGAGGAAAAAATCAGACTGTGAAGAAAATTCCGTTTTTATTCATTCAAGTCACTTTCTTAATTTCACGAACATAAAAGCCTGGTTTCTATTCCTGATGACTTTTTTCAGGGCATCTTTCACCTCCTTATTCCTAAGGCTGTAGATTAAAGGGTTCAACATGGGAATGATCACTGTATAGAAGACAGAGGCCATCTTATCTGTGTCAAGGGAATGATTAGAACTTGGTTGTAAGTACATAAAGATGAGGGTCCCATAGAATATGGTGACTGCCAGCATGTGGGAGCCACAGGTGGAAAAAGCCTTGCGTCTGCCTTCAGCAGAATGCATCTTCAAGATGGCAGAAATAATGTACATGTAGGAGACAAAGACAACCAGGAGGGAAGAAATGAACATGAATCCAGCACAGGCAAAAATCCATAGCTGTTTGGAGTGAGTGTCTGAGCAAGTGAGCCTGAGAAGAGGCATGTCATCGCAATAGAAATGATTGATGATATTGGAATGGCAGTAGGAGAGGCGAAAGGTGAGGATGGTATGAAATAGGGCAACCAGGAAGCTGTAGCTATAGGGGGCAGCCACGAGCTGAATGCAGATGCCTGGGGACATTACAACCATATAGAGGAGAGGGTTACAAACGGCCACATACCGGTCATAGGCCATGGAAGCCAGTAGCAAACACTCTGCAGTCATGAAAGCCAGGAAACAGCCCAGCTGCGCAGCACATCCATTGAAAGAGATAACATTTTGTTTGTTTAAGAAACTCCCCAGCATTTTGGGTGTAATGACAGAAGAATAACAGAAATCAACAAAAGCCAAGTTACTAAGAAAGAAGTACATTGGTGTGTTGAGTCTTGCATCTGTTCTGATGACTAGGATCAGACCTAGGTTGCCTGCTACTGTGAAGAAGTAGATGGATAAGAACAGGACAAAGAGGGGCATCTTCAACTCCTGACGATTTGTGAGGCCCATGAGAACAAATTCTGTCACCTGGGTACAATTTATCTGGATCATGTGTCCTCAGTATGTCTGAATGAAGAGAGGATAATGAAATTCAACTTAATTAAATTCAAGTCTTAATATCCTTTAAAGCAATTGGTATTATCAACATGAAAATGCTAAAAGTGTTAGCATTCTTGAGTCTGGAGATGGGACAAAGAGTAAGTGGAAATGTTTTATAGGAGAGACATATTTATCTCCCCCAAATCAAATGCATTTTATGAAATTAACAACTGTAGATAGGATTCAGTCTACACGGACTCTTTTAACTCGTTGTTCAAAGCTCTTATGTTATTCACAATTTAACATTACTTTTTCAAAACATTAAAGCTATTGCTTTTATCAAAAATATCCTAACATCAATAATAAAAGGAAAATGCACCCCCTGCAGTGACATCACTGACAGATTTGCATATATGATACAAACCCCACATTGCTGCAGTGCTGACAGAGCAATGAACAGCACATTCTATCCATCTATTCTATACTCATTACTTATTGCAGGGAGGCCGCCATTGATTGCTTCATAATCTTCACAAATGTGTTAATAATGCAAATGCTGAAACTGGGCAACTTTGTGAAAGACTATAGCTACCTCATGGGCTGTTTGTTATTTTTTTTAAATAATATATATATATACATATAATTTTATTATTTTTATTTTGGCTGCCCTGATCTTCCTCAGTGCACTCAGGCATTCTCAGCTTTCAGTGACCAGGGCTACTCCTCTGCCCGGTGCCTAGGCTTCTCATTTTGCTGATCTTCCTTGTTGCAGAGCATAGGCTCAGTAGTTGTGTCGCATGGGCTTAGTTGTCCCACGGCATGTGAGATCTTCCTGGACCAGGTATCAGATCCATGTCCCCTGCATTGGCAGGTGGATTCTTAACCACTAGACCATGAGGGAAGTCTTACTTTGCTTCTTATATTCCCATCTTAGACAAGAAAGGGACATTGAGAGATAAAGCAACTGAAGTAAGCTCAGACAGGCTGTCTGTAGCACAGGAGATTTCAAACTTGTGTTTTTCTGATGCAGGACACCATCCACTACTAGATAACTAACAAAGACCTACCTTACAATGCAGGGGAGTCTACCCAATAATCCAAAATGGCCTACATGGAAAGCAGTCTACAAAAGATTGAATATATGTACATGTATAACTGAATCACTTTGCTGTTCAGCAGAAATTACAATATTGAAAATTAATAAAAATTATATTCCAATAAAATTTAAAAAGAAATGTAAATTTTTTATTTAATTTCAGTTATTCTATTATGTCTATGAGAAAAAAAATACAATGGAGTCTCAGTAACGAACAGTTGATTTCCTAATAACAGATAAATGTTGAAAAATGTCATTTCATTGAGATTTATGTCAAGAAGGGCATAGCAGAAAGAACTCTGAATGAAACTGGGAGATCTTTATTTGAATGCTCTGTCACCCTCAAAATACATTAGTTTTAGCATGTCACAGATTCAGTTTGTTCCTCATATTCCTAATTTAAAGTGGTACATTTTATCAAAATCAAAAATAATTTTTAAGTGCACATGTGTGGATGTTTCTACAGCTTTCTATGGGAAGAAGATGATTTTTAACAGTATTGATCAATACATGAAGCAAGTCATCAGAGTGTTTAAAAGCCTAGTTAGTGGTCCTACAAATAGATGAATTTCCTCTTTGAAATAACTAAGCAAGCATTTGATTGGAAGTTTGGTTTACTAGTTCCAAGACAGCAGCTAAGACTTCACTGTTTAGAAGCTAGAAGTTCTTCAGTATGACATTTTATCTTATCTTAAAGGTAGCATATATTTGAAAATATATTTGAAAGTATATTATATATGATCTTTTATGATCCAACTCATGATATTTTATATTCAGATTCCACTCACATCTCTTATGCTGCAGTCAACACACAATAATTAGAATAATTATTGCAATCCTCAATTGCAGTATGAATTTCCATTTTCCCCTACTTCCTATGTGTTTTATCCTATGCTTATCTCTATGAGGTGAATGGTAATTTAAGAGTTGGAAGAAAAAGTCCTATTTATTCTTCAAAGCCTATTAAAACTCAACCTTTCCTAAAAAGAGATCTCTTTAAATTCCAATTCCTCTGCTACTTACCAGTTTTCATTTTTGTGTTCTGGAAACATTTTATACATAATTTATTTTCATATCATTTATGTTTTCCATCTGTTTCCATATTTCTTCTTTTGATAGATTGTAAACTCCTTGGGTGGGAGTCATGAATTTTGTATTCATTTCTTAACATAGCCCCTTCTATATGCTTGGTGATAATGAATTAAATGTTAATTTTTGTCCCATACTATTTCAATTTATGCTCCTATTCATAATTCATATTTTTATTGTTATCAAATATATTAAGGGTCACAATGATGATTTAATTTTAAAGTGCTTACCTCTCATTCTGGGTAAAAGACTAAATTTGCTAAAACGGAAAGGAGAGTTTTGACATAGTTTACAATCTAATCAGTTAAGTGCCTAATGTCTAAATGTTTGAATAGAGTCTATCCCAGAGATTTTAAATATTTGTTTCATTCCAAACTATTAAAAATCCATTTTATATAATATCACATGTCTGCATAACTGAAATAAGGTTAAAGGAAACATTTTTCCCCCTTGTTTCCAAAATATCATCCAAAATAATTCATTCTAAAATTTATTCTATTCTAATTCATTTTAAAACTGTCCATTTAAGTCCAAATTTTTAAATATACTCTTCTAAACTATACCTGGGTATATGGTGTTCCTATTTCTTCTCCAAATAGGTCTGGGCATCAGCAAACTGCAAGATTTTGTCACTGATGTATCCCAAGGGATTTTTCTTACTTAACCTATGCTGTAAGTAAAGTAATCACAAAGTCTAGAGCCCACACCTGAAAGGAATCCCAAGGCAGGCTGAAGATCAATTAGCATTATTATCCTGTTTTGAAGAACTTCAGGTCTACAGTTCCACCTATGATATTATTGCCCTAAGATTTTCTAGTTTTTGAATTGTTCTTATTTATTTGTTGTTTTAATTGTTATGTTGTTGTTGTTGAACAAGAGGATTTAAATCTATCCTTGGAAGAAAGATTAAAAATTACCTTGTGAACTTTCTAACTGCATCTCTTTCAAAGAAATAAATATATAACTCCAACAAGAATCTATTTCTGAATATCATTGTCCTATTCTTTGAAATGTTTGTGAAGTGTTCATTTCCTCGTTAGGTTGCTCTGTCCATCATTACTTGATTTCCTTGGTGACCTAGTCTAAACAGCACGCTCCCAGAGAGCTTTCTTAGCTCCTCTGTGTCTACAACAAGGGTGTACAGATAGAAGATGGTTTTACATTTTATTTGGAAACAATGTGTCTGTTATAAATTGAATTCATAGATTGAGGCTCAAAACCTAGTGTGATGATATTTGCAGATGGTCCTTAGGGAGGTAGTGTTGGGTGCGATAATGAGAACAGCATCTTCATGATAGAATCAGTAGCCTTATAAGGAGAGACACTAGCTTGCTGTCTCTCTCCTTACACATAAACACACACACAAACATCACTCTCTCATACACACACAGAAGAGGCCACATGAGCACAGTTAGATAGCAGCCACATACAATCCAGGAAGAGAGTTCCTGCAAAGAACCAAATTTTTGGTTAGGACCTTGATCTTGGGCTTACCAGCCTCCAAAATTGTGAGAAAATAATGTTCTGTTGTTAAAATATATATATATATATATATATAGTATTTTGTTATGTTATGGTAGCTTGAATGGACAAAGACACCATGTTTATGGAAACAATAATTCTCTACATTGAAACAATTTTTGTTGCGTTGGTGGGAGGGAGTTATGAGGGAGAAAGGAATTATGGAATTGTATTTATTTTTCCAACATAGTGCAATTTCTGTTGCCTTCTCAGCCATTTATGGTGTCCAGCATTTAACTTAAGATACAACAGATAATTTAATTATATCTTCCAGAGGTTTTGAATAGATAGGAGGTGAAAAACAAAACTTCTGTTACACATAGTGAACCTAAAAGACATAAATGAGAGGATCAGTAAGACATCTGAAGCAAACCATGATGTCCAAAGCAAGGAAAATTTACATCCCTAAGAATTCTGGATTAATGTTGGATAACCAGATTATCGTGTATATGGTTTGTGAGGACACACAGAAGGGATTAGTCTGCTTTGTATAGTGATTTTGTATATAAATTTTACCATGTAGTTTTCCAGCGCTAACTATGGACTTTACTATAATGGCTGCTGGGGAGTGGCAGTGTTAGTATCTAACATTGGTTGTACACAATGCATTAACATATGTGGTTCAGTGAAGAGGAAAAGCAGAAAATCCTTGCATTTCGCAGCTTGACATAATCACAATTTGTCAGCATCAATCAGGACTATATGAATTATTATGAATTATGCTTAGTGAATTACATAATTATTCTGTAACTATATTATAATTAATTTTATTTTAAATGACAGGCATACTTAATTCAATTGCAAAAATGTTCTGATTTCATTTATGTTTTACTGTAAAATGGTTTGAATTCTACTTGGTATAGGGATGTTGGAAAATTAACTAAGTAGAAATGTGTATAAATCCCTGCATGCAAATATATTAGATTGAATTCAAATGACAATAAAGAGGAGTTATTAACCACAGCTTTCTAGGATTGGGTTTTTATAATGCTATTTCAATATTATATATATATATATATATATATGTGTATATATATATATATATATATATATATATACACACATATATATATATAATCAAAGACTCTTCCCAGGGAAATATTTATCTTTCCATTTCATAAATTTTAGGAGAAAGAGTTCTGTTCAGCTGATCAAAGTTTTGGGGAGGGGAAAGTATTTGACTAGGAGATGCATTAAGGGAATTTTTAAGTTGAAAGAACTGTTTTGCATGTTATCTAGGGGGTTGTTACTTGACTCCATGCAATTATCATAAATTCATAGAATTTCATATACTGCAAAGACTAAATGATATATAAATTAATAAAAAGTTAGTGAGCTTGTCAGCCAATGCCAGGAAGAAATTCACACAAATATATTTAACTGTGTTACAGATGTATGGCTCAATTACACTCAAGATGGGAGATTTATGAGTAACTTTGGAAAATGTTTCTTTGATTAGAAACTGTAAAAAAAAAAAGAAACTGTAAAATTACAAACAAAAGGAACTGAATATAAACTTCACATTCTGATTTATAAATCTATTTCTCATGGTGGTTCAAGTTAATTCTGAAAGTGCTGTACATGCATATTGGAGTTGAAAAAATAATTAAATGGCTTTTAAGTAGTAAAACCAGGTTTCTCACTGCTGGAGAGAAATTTGACAAATAAACTTGCAAATGAGTAAAGCATGCCATTGAGGCAAGAGCTTTACAGATAAACATGCAATTAGACAATGCTCCTAGCAACTGTTCCCTGGAAAATAGTCCACAGCAATGGGATTTCCACTTGTATAGAGAGAGTTTGGGAGATTTGTGATTTTTTTATTTCTTCCCAGCTCTTCATTTGAAAGCCCATTAGAAGCTGAAAAAAGATTTCATTTCATCTCTGTGAGAAAGTACCACTGGGACTCAATTTATCTCACATTCCTTTCTGAGTTGTCACAAGAGACTGATCTGTGAAAACTTGGGAATTGAGCCTCTGTAAATAAAGCAAATGTGTCACTACAGTTATTTAGAAACTTCATTGTGGAATAAATTATGAAAAAAAATTATGACAAATGATGATCATTGAAACCTTGAATCTCCAAACACATCAATAAAATTAACCCCATAACACATTTTAAATCAGACCCACCCAGCTATTTTCACAATTTCATGTTTTCTTTAACAGTATTACTAAAGAAAAGTTATACTTTTTTTTCTTATTTATTTATTTATTTTTCTTTACATTATCATGTTGGTTTTGCTATACATTGACATTAATCCACCATGTGTATACATGTGTTCCCCTTCCAGAACCCCCTTCCCACCTCCCCCCTGATTTCATCTCTCTGGGTCATCCTGATGCACCAGGCCTGAGCACCCTGTATCAAGCATCAAACATGGGCTGGCGATTGATTTCACATATGATATGATAATTTACATGTTTCAATTGAAAATCACAACTGTTTCCCAAGCAGTGCTAGTCACCTAGATTTCAAAGTTTTCAAGAGATAAGGTTTTTTGGCTATTCCCTGGTTTCCCAGTGGCTAAGGTTCTGTCTTCTCACTGTTGAGCACCTGGGTTCAACCCTCATTCAGGGAACTAAAATCTCACAAGCCATGTGGCCAAAAACCAACAAACAAGCAAAAACAATAAATAAATAAATAATAAAGTTTCTTTTTCAAATATAGGTTTTGCAATTTTCAGGTTGGTAGAAGTCCTAGTAGGATTTACACCCTCATGAATGATATTTCATTTAAGAAAGTTTATAATTGGAAGAACAACTGGACACTAATATTGTGAGGATTGGAGGAGGTTTAGGAACAGTTCAGAAACAACACTAGTGAGAGAGATTTCCCTTGTCAAAACAGAATTCCTATGATGCTTATGAAAAGATTGAAAATCAAAAAACTACCAAGGACCATGGGATCATAGATCATATTTAGTCTCACAGCTTTCAAATAGTGCTATGAAAGCAATCTGGTCTTGTGGCAATGACTCAAGTTGTTTCTGAGTGACCTGAAGGAAGATCTCTGGAAAATGTATTAAGAGAAACAAATGGTCAGAGCTTTGGTTCTACCACCCTACTCCACCAGACTAATTTTAGTTATTATTGTTTATCGGGGCTTCCCAGGTGGTACTAGTGGTAAAGAATCCACCTGACAATACAGGAGATGTAGAGATGAGAGTTTGATCTCTGGGTGGGAAATATCCCCTGGAGGAGGGCATGGCAACCCATCCTGGTATTATTGCCTGGAAAATCCCAATGATAGAGGAATCTGGTGGGCTACAGTCCACAGGGTCACAAAGAATCAGACACAACTTAGCACCCATGCACACAATGATATTATTATTAATAACATAAAAAACACTAACCAAAATAATTCTACAAAAAATAAAATCATGTATCTAACACAGTCCAATCATTTACCAATGAAAAAGCTCATATCTTAAACAAGAAATAAAGTTAGTGGTTCTATCAAGAGTCAAATTCATGCCTCCTGACATCCATATCCATTCAGTTAGCTTTCTTTTTCCAGAAGAAAAGAAATAAAATTAAGTCACTCAGTTATATCTGACTCTTTGAGACCCCAGTGACTATTGCCTGGCAAGCTCCTCTATCCATGGGATTCTCCAGACAAGAATACTGAAGTGAGTTGTCATTCCCCTCTCCAGGAGATCTTCCTGAGTCAAGGATTGAACCTGTGTCTCTTGTATTGCAGACAAATTCTTTACCATCTGAGTTATGAGGGAAGGCCCCAGAAGAAAAAGGACCCAGAATTCAATGGCTAAGAGCAAACTAGATTTGCCAACATAGCCTAAATAATTCTTCAGACTTTTAATTTTTCAAAATTTTGCTTTTAAACTTCTGAGCCCTTTTTGTGATAAGAAGAGGTGCTAGAAGCACTTCATATTAAATAGACTGAGAAAAGTAGATGAATGTTAAACAATTTAAATGTTTCAACATATATGACTATCAAGAGGTCTTTTCTTTCTGGAAAATTACATAAATAATATATTGCAAAAAAATTATAATACCATGTTAATTTGAGTTCCCCCAAAATGAGACACTGAATCAATGATTGGTGTAAAATGTGATTTGTTAAGAATTTTTTTCCCCAAGAATAGCTATTGGATTGAATGGGAAGTGACACCTGGTAAAAAAGTAAGCCAAGCAAAGATATAGTATCAATGTCCCCATGATAGGAATTTTGGTTAGATTCCATGGAAGAATTCTGAAGAGAGGTAGCTCAAGTTGACCTGAGTGGGCAAAGGAGCTTTAATATATACAGCTGACCCTGAACAACATGTAACCCATAAATGTATGGATTAATCTGTGTATAACTTAGCGTTGGTCTGCTGTATCAATGATTCCTCCCCCCACATCATGGGATTAAAACAATCAGAGACCTTGTAGTACTGTAATATTTACTAATGGAAAGTTATTCATGTGTAGGCAGACCTGTGCCATTCAAACTTGCAATGTCCAAGGGCCACCTGCATAGTCCTGTGCTCATATCAATCATTGGCTAAGGGCTATTCCTTGTGGGATGTAAATTTCCAGTTGCTTCTGTCTTACCTGGCAAGCAGGCCTAAGAGTCTCAGGAAACCTGATGCAGTTCTCCAAAAAAGAAATGTAAGCATGAGAGAAAAACCACCAGAAGCTGAATACAGATATGATAAAGAGATCATCTGAGGCAATGGCTAACACAGTGGAGCCCTGGACAAGCAACATCAAGATAACTTGGTATTGGTTTGCAAACATGAGAGTTTCCCAGGTGAAATATGAAACTAGACAAGCATAGATGAAGGGAGGGGAAAAACAAAAGAAAGAAGCAGATCAGCTCATATTGGTCAGTGGCAATTTTAAATAGCAAGAGAGTCTTGGTTTGGGTGGCTATAAAATGAGTAAATCTCTGCAAAGCCCCCCTGGACTCCTAAAAGTTCATATTGTAGACTTACAGATTCATTCACGCCTACCATTCAGTACCTTAGGCTCTCCAGGCTGCATCCTTGACAATGGCTCCTGCTGTGGAAGCAACAGGCAGAAAAGTGCACTCCGAAGAGGTGGAGGCAGGGATTGATAGTGAAGACCCTCTGAGTGTCCAAGTCCAGCTCAAGAGTCAACTAAAGCTCACATCCTCTCAGTAATCTCATTCAACACTTGGGAACTATAAGTAGCTGTTGAAAATGCAATTTTTTTTTTGCTCTGTATCAGACCTACTGACTCATAAACTCTGGAAGTTTGATCCAGCAATACTTGTTCTAACAAGCCCTTCAGATGTCATTAAGTAGAAAGGTACTAATTACACCAATCTAGAGGCATTTAGATTTAGTTACTTAAAAAAGGCAAAATCCAACTATTGGCTGTCTAAAAGAGATGCAATTTTCACTCAATTTTTGCCCTGCCAATGCAGGGGCATGGGTTCAATTTCTGGTCCGCGAAGATTCCATATGCCTCAAGGCAACTATGGCTGTGCACTACCACTACTGAGATCGCACTCAAGGGCCAGAACTTTGTAACAAGAGAAGTCACCACAGTAAGAAGCCTGCATACTATAGCTCGAGAGTAGCACCACTCACCACAGCTAGAGAAAACCAGCTCACAGCAATGAAGACCCAGTGCAGCCAAACATAAAATAATAAATATTTTTTAAAGTAAAATAATAGAAAATGATTTCATGCAAATAGTAACTATAAGGGAGCTAAATTTTACATTAAAGTCATAGAAAAATAGGACTACAGTAAACAAAGATGGGCTTTTAATAATAACAACAGGAAAACACAGTAAATTTAGCAATTATAAATTCATGAACAAGTGACACAGTCACCTCAAGGTTTATGAAACAAAAAGTGACAGATGTGAACTGAAAAGTGTAATTCAACTGGGGATTTAATGGCACTTCATAGTTGATGGGGAAAAAAATTAAAGGGAAAATAAGCAAGTCTATAGGAGACTTTTCAGGTGGCTAGTGGTAAAGAATCTGCCTGCTAAGGCAAGAGACACAAGAAGAGGAAATGATAACCCACTCCAGCATTCTTGCCTGGAAAATTCTATGGACAGAGGAACCTGGTGGGCTACAGTCCATGAGGCTACAAGGAGTCAGATATGACTGAGTGGCTAAGAACATAGGAAGCTTTAGTAACACTATTCACCAGTCTGACCAGGATGAAGTGTACAATTCTTAGGAAACAATTGTTGAGGGCAGACTTTCTCAGCATTGAAACTTAGCATTTAAGACTGTATACTTGTTTTGTGCACGATGAATTTTTCAAGTCCACTACAGTTTCTATAGCATCATCCACACCCTTGGAGGAGATGGCAATCCACTCCAATATTCTTGTCTGGAGAATTCCATGGACAGAGAAGACTGGCAGGCTACGGTCCATGGGGTCACAAAGAGTCAGACACAACTGAATGACTAACACATCCACACCCTTGACTGTCTACACAGCAAGACTACTCATTTACACCACCTTGTAATGGTGAAAATCAATAATATTTCCAGACATTGTCAAATAGCCCCTGGGGTAAAAATAAATTCAGATTGAAATCACTGATTTACAGTTGTCACTTAACATTTAATTGGGAATATATTACAAAAGCACACTAAGATACATTATTAAAACATTCTTGTAACTTTAAACTGGCTAGGGAACTCAGTTTTGTCTACCTTTGGCCTGTATCTAGTTATATTGATATCAGATGAAATGAATTTTTATAAATATATAAATATATATACTTTTCTGTGTAAATATATATATGCATA
>SRVM01022072.1:0-16429 GCA_007570785.1 Antilocapra americana | reverse complement strand
CATATATATGGAATTTAGAAAGACAGTAATGAGAACCCAACATGGGAAACAACAAAAGGAACGCAGATGTATAGAATAGACTTGTGGACTTTGTGGATGAGGGTAAGGGTGGGATGATATGGGAGAAGGGCATTGAAGCATGTTAATTGTCATGTGTCTAATCAATCGCCAGCCCAGGATTGATGCTCGGGACTGGTGCAGCGAGATTTCCCGGGGGGGAGGGAGGAGGGAGGGGGGACCCGGAGGGGAAGCATATGTAAACCCATGGTGATATCATGACAATGTATGGCAAAAACAATAATAAAAAAAAATAAATAAAAAAAAAATATGCCCACGTGACTCTGCATATAAGTTAAATGAGGTGGTCATTATTCAGCTGGGCCCAGGAGGCAGAATGTATCCCCCATTATGTTTGTGTTTGTTTTTCTTTTATGCTTACATTTTCAAATGAATCAATATTGAAAGATATAAAAATATACAGAGAAGTGTTCTATTTTTAAAAGTCTAAATACTGAAAGCCATAAAATATCTTTCAGTCCGTGTTTTCCCTTTTCTTGCCTTCCCTGCATATCCAAATTCTCCTTTATTCTTTCATCTCACCATCTCTAGTAAGTCTTCCCTGAGAGCGCTAGCTTTTGCTGTACCTCTCTTCAGAATCCTACAGAACTAACTTTTTAAATTTTTTTGGCCTTGCTGCTTGGCGTGTGGGATCTTAGTTCCCTGACCAAGGATCAAACCTGTGACCCCTGCAGTGGAAGTCCAGAGTCTTAACCACTGGACCACCAGGGAAGGCCCACCATAGCACATCACACTTTTTTGTCATCTTCCCCCACATGGTCTGGCATTTAAAGTGTGCGTTTGTGCATGTATGAACATGAACGTGTGATCTTCCCACATACAAATAAAATCCTGGAACATTGTGGGGAAAAAAAAGTGCCTACATGGAAAATGTTGAAAGCCAAGTCAGTGTCAGGACACAAACGACAGCATTTATGACTCTAGCCCAGCTCACTGTACACATGACCATCCACAAATACCTAGCCAAAGATGAGAATAATGTGGATCAGAAATGGAATCAAAGCTGATACAACAGTGAGTTCAGTTCAGTTCAGTTCAGTCGCTCAGTTGTGTCCGACTCTTTGTGACCCCATGAATCGCAGCACACCAGGCCTCCCTGAACATCACCAACTCCCAGAGTTTACCCAAACTCATGTACATCGAATCAGTGATGCCCTCCAGCCATCTCATCCTCTGTCGTTCCCTTCTCCTCCTGCCCCAAACCTTCCCAGCATCAGGGTCTTTTCCAATGAGTCAACCCTTAAAAAGAACATATATTAACAAACAATCCAACATAATGTAACAGAGGGCACTGGTCTCTCTTTCCAAACACGTTGCATCATATCACATTTACTCAAAAGAAAAGAGTCTAAAAAAAGAAAGAAAGAAAGAAAGAAAAAGGACTGCCCAACAGACACAGAAAAGTGAATGTACAAAGCCGTTGCCCTTAAGCGTTTTCTTTTCTCCCTCTCCCACTTTAGTAAAAATATACCGGAACAATATGTAATACGTAAAATGTAGTATGTAACCCTCGGGGTTTCTAAGGCCGACTGCTCCTTTACCCTATTAATCAAACATTGAAGTGTATCCCAGAGATTTTATTCCAGCTGGGTTGGCACAACTCAAGATAGACACCATCTGCCCACGATCTTCTGTGGGAATCCGGAGGCCTCCATGCCCAGCCAAGACCTTTGGGTTGGTGTCTACTCAGCCAGGCCTGGAAACGCCCCCTCAGAAGACTGGAAGAGGCCTCCCTGGAAAGACCTATGCCCAGGAGAGATGAACAGAGGACGAGCAGGTCCTGGGAAAAGGAAGGAGGCACAGAGGAATTCAAACCAGTTCTCTGGTCCATCCTCACAGCTTCAATGCAGGCTTGGGAAGGGCCTCCCTGGTGCACTGTCAGCCTGGGGACCCAGGAAATGAGCAACTTCACCTCTGACAAGAGCCCCTCAAACAGGGCAGCCCACACTGACTCGTCTCCCCACTTCTGCATGGGCGGACACGGACCTCAGGGACCTGCCGTGCCTTCCTGCTGTTATCTCCCATCCTTGATTTATGCTAGAATCTCTTAATTATTCACTTGGCTGTGCTGGGCCTTAGTTGCGGCACGTATGATCTTCAGTCTTCACTGCCACACTCAGGATCTTTACTTGCGGCATGTGGGATCTAGCTCCCTGACCAGGGATCAAACCTGGGTCCCCTGCATTGGAAGCTCAGAGGCTCAGCCACTAGACCACCGGGAAGTCCCTACACTAGAAACTGGCCTCAGAAGTACTTTGGGAAAAGAAGTGTGTGACCTAAGGCACAGGCTGCAGGAATGGCATTTTAAAGGGAGCCGTACACTGACGGGCCACGGGTCTCCCGACTGCTCAGAGCATCTGTGTCCCTAACCGGTGGCCTGCGGGCAGCAACAGGGAAGGCATTTTCTCATTGCCCTTAGAGTGACAGACACTTACATATAACTAATCGATGGCTGTGCGGGGTTTTCGAGGCCACACGCAGCTTTCTCTTTATGACAATCAGGGGCCACTCTTCAGCACAGTGCAGCCCTTCTCCTGGTGCAGAGCACAGGCTCTAGGCGCACGGGTCTCAGTAGAAAGAGTTTGCGGGCTTAGGTGCCCCTCGTCATGTGGGATCTTCCCAGACCAGGAGTCAAACTTGTGTCCCCTGCAATGGCAGGCAGATTCTCATCCACTGTACCACCAGAGAAGTCCAGTTAGAGACAACTTTGAAAAAAAGAATCATCCCATTGGCAAAGACATGCCCTCTGATTCAATGGCGGTGCAAACTGGCCTGAAGTAAATCCAGCTGGGTTCGCATGAAAACATGGGTCATGAGGAAAGCCAGGATAAGACCTCAATCTTTTAAAAAGAAACACAGGCTGTGCACCCCAGATTGTGTGTGCCTGGGTGGAGAAGGGCTGTCCTTCCCAGGCCTGTCGGCCCGGAGAAGACAATGGAGAAGGAAAGAGCATCCCAGTGACACACCTGCGACAGGTGAGATTTTGCAAGAGGGACCAGTGTGACGACCACTCAGGCAGAGGGGGTGTTCTGTACATGCTGCCCCAGGTACGAAAGGACAGAGCCCAACCAAGAGAGGCTTTCCGTGATGTTTGAGCTAGCCCCTGGGAAGCAACCAAGAACTGCAAATGATTTAGTGCCAAGACGTGAGCAATGTGGCAAGACCCCTGCAGAGGTCAGGAGCTGACTGTGCACTCACTCTCAAAGGCTGAGTTCAGGCAGGAGGGGTTGGGGCTTAGCAGAGGCAGTATGTCCAGGCAGCACTCAGGACAGCCGACCAGCCTCGGGTCAAGGGAGAGCTCGGCTCGGGAGCACAATGGGGTCAAAGAGCGAGACTTACTCCAACCAAAGCCCCAAGGCAGACTCAAAGGACAACAGCGCAGTGGCTTCCAGTGAGGACAGAGCACAACCTGTACCTCAATGACACGTGAGCCCCTGGGAGGTGGAGATACAACCCCCAGGTGACCTCCAGATGGATCAAGGTGAAGTTTCTGCCACCCACCAAATGTGGGCTTGTAAAAGGAAACCATGGTGCATTACAGTCAGAATGATACTCCCTGCACGTGTGAATTTAAGGTTTGCAATTTATACACAATACAAAACTTGTGATCAGCTCTGCAGCAGCGTGGAAGGGAGACAAGAGGGGGAGGAGCTGGGAGGCCACGGCTGTGGACGCCAATAACCCAGGAGGTTGCCTGGGCAGGAGCTGCCCTTCCTTGTCTTATAGTTTGTGGACTAAGGTCAGGTGGTATTACCATTTCAAGTCAGAACAGTGCTAAACTGTTTAAATACTCTTTAAATGCTCAAACAACCCTATTCTACTTTGCACGTGAGAAACCACAGACTTTACTGTGATATTTGAAGGTATACATTTCCTTTGATTTATCTTTTTGAAGCTCAAAGGAATTATTAACTCCACACTTCCACTGCAGGGGGCAGGGGTTCAACCCCTAGGCGGGCACCTAAAGAAGATCCCAAGTGCTGTGTGGCATGGCCAAAAATTTTAAAAGAAATTTTTTTAAGTCCATGATTTGAAATCTTTGCCAGAATCCCCAGCCATTATCTCTTCAAATATTGCTTCTGCTCCATTCCCTGTCTCCTCCTTCCAAGACTCTAAGGATGGGGGCATCAGACTCGCTCACGCTCCTCTCTCACCCACATTTTCCGTCCTTTTGCTTTCATGCTTTCTTCTGGATGTTTTATGCCAGAACCTAACGTTCTTTTCATTGGTGCCTATTCTATTCTAAACATATCCACTAAGTTAATGTTAGTTATTACAGTTTTTATTTCTATAATTAATTCTTTAATAAGCTATTACAGCCTTGTAAATACAGCTTGCTGACAACATCCTAAGTCAAAACCACAGGTTGAGATGAATAAAAATGTTGTTTGGTTCCCAAAAAGGCCAGTTTGTTCCAGTTCGCTCACACACCAGGTGGAACAGCTAAAACTTTGATAGAAAAACAGTTTTGATAGCTTGTCGAGTTTGAGGCAACCACAGCAACTGAAAAATGAGTGAGGAATCCTGAAAAAAAGAAAAGGAAAGACAGAAAGCCCCAAATTCTGTCAATGCTATCTAATTCACCAGACAACCCAACTATGCGTGTGTGGAGCAGCCTCCAAGCAGCTCAGCCAAGAATAAAAGAACTGACGGACTTCCCTGGTGGTCCAGGAGTTAAGAGTCCCCCTTCTAAGGCACGGGACGTGGGTTTGATCCCTGGTTGGGGAACTCGATCCCACATGCCATGGGGCAACTTAGCCTGCATGCCACAGTGAAAGATCCTGCGTGCCACAACTAAGACGACGCAGCCAGATAAATACTTTGAAAAAAAAGAAAAGAAAAGAAAGAACTGAAATGAGATTTGAGCTGCTGCCCAGAGGTAGAGTTTTCAGTATGAATCCAATAGCTCTGCCTGCTAAAACAAACACAGATGAACACTCTTCAGAGGAATATAACAGAAGCTTCCTTCTCCATGACACACCTTCACAATGTCCAGGACACAGACCAAAATTACTCACAAAATGAAGAACCAGGAAAGAGCAAGAGAAATCAAAACCAGAGATTAACCTCAAAATGAGTGTGATGTTGGAATTAGCTGCCTTAAAATCCTTTGCCAGCATAATTATACTCAAGGATGTGAAAGAAAAGATTCTCCTAATGATTGCACATATAGAAAACCTCGGCAGAGAAACAGAAACAATAAAACAGCCAAATGGAAACTTGAGAACTAAACAACCTCCAGGATCTGAAACTTTAAAATTCAAATAAAGACCTTAATAGCGAATGGATATGATAGAAGGAAAAAGTCAGAGAGCTTGAAGACAGATGAATAGAAATCATCCAATCTTAAGAACAGAGAAAAGGAAATTACTTAAAGATTAGCCTCAGGGATTAAAAAGATAGTTGTCAAAAGTCTAGCATATATCCCAGGAGAAGAGAGGGAATTAGACAGAAAAACAGACTGAAGAACAAATGGCAAAGATTATCCCAAATTTGGTGAAAAACAAAAATCTACAGATTCAAGAAACTCAGTAAACCCCATTTAGCATAAAAGTTAATACAACTACACCCAGGCACATTAGGCCAAACTGATGAGAAGCAACGTAAGGAGAAAGTCTCGAAAACATCCGAAGAGAAACAACACATCACACGTAAGGACGCAGTGATTCAAGATGACCGCTGACTTCTCCTCAGAAATGACGGGCTCCAGAGGACTGCGTAACTTCATCTTTAACACACTTAAAAACAACAGCAAAAAGAAAACTCTGTCCAACTATAATTCTGTACACCAAAAATACCCTGCAAGGGATCTTGTCTTTGCGGTATGCGAACTCTTAGCTGTGACATGTGAGATGTAGTTCCCTGACCAGGGATGGAACCCAGGCCCCCTGCATTGGGACAGAGCTGTAGACTCTGGACCACCAGGGAAGTCCCAAATACATTTTTAAGTAAAAAAATAAACTAAGAGAAATGTCAGTAGCCCTGTGCTGAAAGAAATGCTAAAGGAAACTCTTTAGTTGAAGAGAAATTATGCTGGATGGAAACTTATATTTTTAGGAAGGAATAAACACAACCCCAAAAAACAAATATCTGATTAAAATGAAAGAAAAAAATTGTAAACTTGGAAAAAATTACAGCTAAAGTTAAAAAAATATATATCATTGTCTTGTCAAATTTGTAAGATATGTAGATGTAATACATATCACATCTGTATTATCAAAGTGGGTGAGATGGGGGTACACATTTGCAGGATCTCTATATTACATGTGAAGTGACAAAATATTAATTCCAAATAAATTATGAAAAGTTAAGTCCACAAAAATACCAGCACATAAATGTTTAGACCAGCTCAATTTATAATTGCTAAAACGTGTTAGTAACCGAAATATCCTCCAATAAGTGAACAGAGGGACTTCTATGGCAGTACAGTGGTTCCGATTCCATGCTCACAATGCAGGGGACTCGGGTTCAATCCCTGGTTGGGGAACCAAGATCCAGTATGCCACACAGCATGGCCAAAAAAAATGATAAACTGCAGGATACCCGTACGATGGAATATCATCCACCACTTTTTAAAAATGAGCTAGCAAATGTGAAAAGACTTGGAAGAACTTTAAATGCACATTACTAAGTGAAATGAGACACTCTAAAAAGGCCACATACTATATAATTCCAAACACATGATATTCTGGAAAAAGTAACACTGTTGAGACAGTAAGAAAGATCAGTGGTTGCCAGGGGTGGGGACTGGGCATGGGTGAACGACAGAGAACAGGGGATTTAAGGGAAGAAACTTCTCTGTACGACCCTGTAAAGGTGCAGACAAGTTATTATACATTTCCAAAACCCACAGGGTGTGGAACAGGGAGTGAGCCCTGGAGCAACCTCTGGACTCTGGGTGACCATGGTATCAATGTAGATGTGTCAACTGTAACCACAGTGGTGAGGGCTGTTGGAGGTGGGAGCTGTGGGGTGGGAGAAGGGTTGGGTTGGCTACAACGTCTGTTTGGGTTTTTCCCATTACGGAAAAACATGCGCGAACTTGTTGGCTAACCCGATATACGGGAACTCTGCACTGTCTATTCAATTTTGCTGCAAACCTCAAAGTGCTCTGAAAAATGAAGTCTATTAACTTTTTTAAAGAAAACAGAAAAAAACGGCTGGATAAAATACTGAAACATGTTGTGACACTATGACCCTTGAAAACATTATACCGAGTGGAAGAAGGTTGTCATGAAAGACCACACGTAGCATGACTTCATGGACAGGAGAGGTCTAGAAGAGGCAAAGCTGTGGAGACAGAAAATGAATGAGTGGTTGCCCCGGGCGAATGGGGGTGGGGTGTCCGAATGAAACGGGAGGTCATCTTCTGAGATGATGAAAATGTTCTGAAAGTGGCTGTGGCCGTGGTCGCACAGTCCTGGGAGTATGCTAAAAACCACTGAATTACATGCCTTAAATGGGTGAAGTGATGGCAGGTGAACTGTGTCTCAATAGAACTGTCTCTTTTTAAGTAATGCTGCAATTTTTAAAAACTAACTGGTTAGAACCCGTAGCATGCATACTTTAAACATTAGAATGCTGACGAATACTGAAGAAGTCTCTAGACTTCTAGAGACAGACTTTTCATAGTGATAATTCAGCAGGAAGGCATGCCACATCCACATGGCTAACAACAGAGCCTCAAAATAAACAAAGCAAGAACTGAAGGAACCAAAGCTGGAAAGAGACGATTCCACAACTACACATGGAAATTTTAACTCCAGTTTCTCAACAGGTAATAGAACTAGATCCAAAGTGTGTAGGGGGGGATATAAATAAGGTACAGATACCATCGACCACCTTGTCTAAAACAAATACGTTGAGGATTGACACATGCACACTACTGATGTATAAAAGAGAGAAGTAATGAGAATCTAATGTGTAGCTCACGGAACTCTATCCAATGCTCTGTGGTGACTTAGGTAGGGAAAGAAACCTTAAAAAGAGGAGATATATATACACATATAACTGATCCGCTTTGCTGTACAGCAGAAACTAAGGCAAGATTGCAAAGCAACTCTACTCCAATAAAAATTAATTTTAAAATACGTTGAGTATAACAAGCAGTGGTTAAGCCTTCACTTCATAATAATTTGTCTCCTTGGAACCTCTAAGTATCTCTCAGTGGTCTGAAATCTTTCTTTAAGATTTATTGCTGTCTTCTTTACTCTCATTACTTATGTATTTACTTTGGGCTGTGCCAGGTCTCCGCCACCGCACGTGAGCCTGCTCTGGCTGCGGCAAGTGGGGGCTACTCCCCGGTTGCTGTGCGTTGGCTTCTCGCGCGGGGGCTTCTCTGGCTGTGCAGCCCTGGCTCTAGGACGCGAGGGCTCAGACGCGGCGGCTCATGGGCTCTAGAGCACAGGCTCAGAGGCTGCGGTACGTGGGCTTAGTTGCCCTGCAGCATGTGGAATACTCCTGGACCAGGGATCGAACCTGTGTCATAGGCAGACTCTGAACCACTAGATGAACCATCAAGTAGGTCTTCTTAAAGAAGCTGATCAAAGTAATTCGCACAGATGCCTTTTTCCTTCTTAACACCCTTTCCAAACACAAAGACTCATTCAGAACCATCCCATCTTCCCCAAGACACAATCCCTGTATTCTTTCCTCTTAGATGTTTTAATTCTCTACTCCTGGAACCCAGGTGGTTTTGACAAGAAGCCCAGCTCCCTTGTAGAAATGTGTTGGGGGCCAGTCACAAGCCGTCAGCCAGAGATAGAGAGGATCCAGGTGGGTGGGTTTTGGGTGCTGCAAACAGCACAGCAAAGGGACTGGACCTGGTCTGCACCCCCATTTCATCACACAGCAGTGGCACCTGGCAGGCACTGGTTTACCAGCAAGCAGCAGAGGCCGGGCACATGCCGGAGCTTCCTGCTTTTCCCACGAGGTGGTTTCACTGCCAACACCTTGCTCTCCAGGGTCTTAGGTTCCATAACACGGTTGCTTTTCAGCAGTTACCTGCCAGGTCTGACTCATGAGACCTGTACAATCTCCTTCAACAGAAGGGACTATCACTCAGGCTGTGTACGCTTAGTCGCTCAGTTGTGTCCAACTCTTTGTGACCCCCTGGACTGTAGCCCACCAGGCTCCTCCATCCACAGGGATGCTCCAGGCAAGAATACTAGAATGAGTTGCCATATCTTCCTCCAGGGGATTTTCCCAACCCAGGGATCGAAGCCAGGTCTCCTGCATTGAAGGCGGATCCTTTACTGTTTGGGCCACCAGGGGCTATCATATAGTGACCCGCATAGGACCTCAAAGGACAGGCCTGTGTCAGGGCATCCGCACAGCAGACAGCCCTCCCTCACACAGAAGAGACCATGTCAGGGGCCCGTGCTTCTCCATCCTAAAGCTCAAGGGTCCCAGAGCTGGTCGCTCCCCCAAACCACTTACAAGTGATACCAGCACACCCTGTAGCTGTGGACCAAGCTAGGATGGCAGTGCGCATGTGAGCTGAGTCACTCAGTCCTGTCTGACTCTCTGTGACCCCATGGGCTGTAGCCCGCCAGGCTCCTCTGTCCATGGGATGCTCCAGGCAAGGATACTGGAGTGGGGTGCCATGCCCTCCTGCAGGGGATCTTCCCGACCCGCCTTGGCCAGCAGGTTCTTCACCACTAACACTACCTGGGAAGCCCAAGGATGGCAGGGGGAACACTAAAAGTGAGGAGGTGCCCAGTGTGGTTACATGCACCATGGGGGGATATCAAGGACAACTTATTTTTAAAAAGGAAGAAAAGCAAGTTGCAAAACTATGTCCTTTCATTCCAGAAATATTTACTGAGGGAATTCCCTGGGGGTCCAGTGGTTAGGATTCCATGCGTTCACTGCTGAGGGCCCGGGTTCAATCTCTGGTCAGGGAACTAAGACCCCAGAAGCCATGCAGCAAGGTCAGAAAAAAAAAACACAAAAAAGAAGTATTTACTGTGCATGCACCATTCTAGGCACTTAGGACACTGCAACTGACCAAACAGACAAACCTGGCAAATAAGCAAACCCTGTCTTAAATGGTGATAAGTAATATGAGAGGAACAGAGCAGAGGAGGTGGGTATCATCAACTCAAACTTTAAATGGGGCAGACTGGGAAGGCCTTCCTGAGAAGGCGACCTTCCTGCGTGTCTGAAGGGAGTGTATCTTGGTTTGCATACATATGCCTGGTGCTTCCCTGGTGGTTCGGTGGTTAAGATCTGCCTTGCAATGCAAGGAACAAGGGTTCAATTCCTGGTTGAGAAACTAAAATCCCACATGCCATGGAGCAACTAGGTCCATAAGCTGCAACCAGAGAGTCCACAATGAAGATCCCACGTGTGGAAACTAGGACCCGACGTAACCAAATAGATAAATAAATATTAAATATTTTTGAAAAGCCAGCCTGGCCTCAAATGATTTCAAGAGGTTCCTAAACCCCTAAGTATTCCCCTGCCTTCTTCTAAAGCCTGAAATTTCTTTAATGAGGGGGGAAAGAAACCTATTTAATTCCATTTAATTTTATTAAATTCCTATTTAATTCGGTACTATCAAAGAAAACTATCTGGTGGTTTTCGGAAAACTGGCACACAGGGCTCCCATCTTACCAGGTTACCGTGGAAGTATATGGTTGATGTCTGGACTTTGCTCCATCACAAGAGAAGGGGAGCACAAATTTCAAGAAGACAGGTGAATCACTGAGTCAGAAGGAGCAAAGGTGGCCATCAGATGGCACTCATCCGGGCTCAGCCACCTCTGCCTGTTTGGTGCAGGACAGCGCAGCTGTCTCCTGTGTGGTGCCCATGTCGCGTGACTGACACCAGGCAACTCCAGTACACTAACCATGACGTTCACACAAGGCAATGTAGCCGTGACCGGGCACCCTGGAGACCCACTCAGCAGCAGCACACGCTGAATCCTCACTTTCTGTACCATCTGCACTGAAGCGAGCGGGGAGCTGTCTAGCAGACACACTCTGAAAGAAAGGCTAAAGGAAATTCTTCAGATTCAAAGAGAATAATCCCAGAGGGAAACAAATTTCAGGAATAGAGGAGGAGCAGAAATGGCAAATAACTGTGTAAATATGAGACTCACGGTTTTTTGGTCTGTGCCATCCAGTGTGTGGGATCTTAGTTCCCTGACCAGGGGCAGAACCCACAGCCACTGCAGTGGGAGCTCCTGGTCTTAAACACTGGACTGCCAGGGAAGTCCCTATTTTTTTTTTTTTAATAAGTGGCCAAAGCAGGCAGCTTTTTATACTTCTTATTCATTTTTAAGAAATATTTATTTTTCTGTTTATGTAGCTGTGCCCGATCTTAGCTGTGGCACTTGGGACCTTCCATCTTCATTGCAGCGGCTGGGATCTTTAGTTTCGGCATGTGGGATCTAGTTCCCCCACCAGGGATCAAACCCAGGCCCCGAGCACTGGGCGCACAGAGTCCTAGCCACTGGACCACCAGGGAAGTTCCCAGACTGTTTTGTATGTATATGTGATGTATATATGTATGACAGCAGAAAGCAAAATTTCCAAACACTGTCTGAAGCAGTTTTTGATGCACGAAGACGTAGCACTAAGGGGTGGTGTGGCTCTTATGTTTCCCTTGAAGTGGCACCATCTTATTTCCAAGCAGACAGAGAAAAGCTAAATATGAATACTATCATCTCTAGAGAAACCACTAAAATAGTTCTACATAGATACACGGTGAAAAACATCAATCAAAACAATTAAAATGGAACGCTAAGAATATAATCAAAGGAAATAGAGTCAGTAATAAAGTAACACCTTTCACGGTAACTAGATTTACGCGATCATTTTGAAATGTATAGAAATGTCAAATCGCTATGCTGTGCACCGGGAACTAAGAGTGCTGTAGTCAATTATACTTCAAAAATAAACAAGCTCATAGAAAAAGAGATCAGATTTGTCGTTACTGGAGGTACCCAGAGGGGTGTTGGGAGGGGAATTAGAAGAACCTGGTCAAAGGGTACAAACTTCAGAGCACCACCCACCCGGGTCAGGCGGCCGGCCGGCCCCAGCCTCTGTCCCCGGACCCCGAACACCTAGAAGGAGCCCCGGGGCCGAAACACCCGCTGCGCACCCGCCATGGGCCGCCGGAGCCGCGAGCCCCAAGCACAAGGGCGCCCCGCGAGCCGGCGCCCTCCGCCCGCCCGCGCCCGCCGCGTCCTCGCGCCCACCGCGCCCTCCGCCCTCCGCCCGCCCGCGCGCCCGCCGCCGCCGGCAACTCTCACCAGCCACCCTCGCGCCCGCGCCCCTGCGCGGCCAGTGTCTCCTCGCCCACCACCGAGACCAGGAGAGCCGCGCCCGGCGTCCCTGAGCTCCCTGGCGCTGACCCCAGCCGCCAGCTCGGTCCCAAAGCCCCAGGGAAGAACCACCGCGGAGACTCGCGGAGACTCGCGGGGAGAGTCTCTCTTGGGTCTCCTTTTCCTCTCCGCTCCTCCCCAGCCCCGCTCCTTCACAGGCAAGAGAAATACGTGTTAAATGGAGGCGGGCGGGTCACTTCCTCCCCGGACACCACCGTGGAGGAAAGATGTGGGTGCAGATGCGTTTCCAGAAACAAACGAGTAACCTACACTTCTCTGTCTGAAATAAGAGGCGAGAGCACGCTGCAGCCAGCAGCGAGGCAGGCAGAGCAGACCCAAGGGGTCAGGGACACGTTACAGAAACGTTATTACTGGTCACACAACCAGCTAGTTTTATCCGTGTTTGAGTCTCTGCAGCATGTGATTATCGAGCAAAGCTAGAAATTCCAGAAGAGACTTCACATAAACCCTTTTGTTTCATTCCCAAAATGTCTGAGATCCTAGTGTTGAGGTGAGTGGGTATTAGTGTGCCGGCTCCTTGCTCACTCACACATTAGTCCAAGAACAGACCAGAAGGTCGGCACAAAGCACCCGTGCGGCTGTCTGCAGGGCTCCACACCTGCCAGAGCACTGTCCTCAGGACACCCAGGAAGATGGGCTGCTTCCTACAGGCATGATCTTGCTTTTCCCCATCAAATAAGTAAACACTTAACAGACACAATCTTGCTAATGTCGACTTGAAAAATAGTAGCAACCTAAAAGTTGAGAGTTCCGTGTTTGGGGTGGGAATTTTTAGGACTTCAAGCCCCTGGGACAGAATCTCAAGTAACCCTCGGGGAGGGGCGAGGGTGTCAGGTTATATAGGTTTGCAACAAAGGGCAAGTGTTCTGAACATTAAAAGTTACTTTTGTGAATTAAAGAAAACCAGACATCTCAAAGAATTTAGCACTTTCCTACCTATGGGAAGATGCAAGAGTGTGGGTTCACTAAAATCATTTCTCTCACATGCATCTCAACTATCTGGGGTCGGTATCCTCCATTTTTTCACATCCTGAGTTTCCTCAGTGCTCACTGTAGGGACTGGTGCAGCCTCACGGCTGCCTTATTGCAGGCATTGTTCTCCTTCCCAGGTGCCCCCAGAGTTCAGAAATTCACATCTAGAGAGTTCCAATTGCTGATGGCTGCAACAGCCTTGTTTACTGATAGGCAGGAAACACTCCATTTCTCATGAAGCACTAAAGAAACCAGAAACTGGACTGAAACAACTCAAGCAACAGGTTTCCACCCAGGGTGCACGTGAGCTGGCTCCACCTCCCTGGCCCAGGGCGGAGAGGGGGAAGCGAGGGCGGACACCCCTACCCAGCTCCCAGGGAGGGGCCACTGAGGACGTTCTGGTCAGAGACCCCACCGCACACCCATCCCACCAGCTACATAAAGGAGCAGTGGCAGAACTAGAAGAAAAAACCAAGGAGTGTGCTTTCATATCCAAAAAGAAAGAGAAGAGGAAGCCTAAAATTTTTCATAGAATGCTATGCGAAAGTTCCCAACGGCTCAGGAAAAAACTAGCAGCCTAACCAGAGGGAACAGCTCCGCACACCAGGTGTATTTTTTGGCAGCACAGCCTGGCAGCAAGGATCTTAGTTCTCAACCAGGCAGGGATGCCACCCATGCTCCCTGCATTGGAAGCAGAGTCTTAACCACTGGACCGCCAGGGAAGTCACCAGGTCTATGCTTTCAACAGCAGTGAAAACAAACAGACCTGTAAACTGCATCATCATACAATCCTCATCTTAAAAAAAAAAATCCAGAAATTAGCAGGACAAGCAGAAATCTAGCACACATTTCCACTCCACAGGATGCTTTCCTCCACAGCAGAGGAGATGAGAGACGGTAATGAGACTGTCCTGGTGAATATATTCTTTTCCTTAACCTGTGTTTATCATTCTTTGAAATGTTTGCATATTTTGCCATTCTGAGTAGTTTCTCTTTGTAGGATAACTGTTGCAATTTATTGTTATTTCAGTCAAGTGACCTTCGAGGTTGAGAGAGAAAAAGTAAAAAGGGCTCCAGGAGATTTTCTTAAAGCCCTGCTCCCAGCAGTGCAGGCACTGGAGTCTACTTTCTGTGGACAGTCAGAGCCACAGGAGAGATGTCTCGACCTTTGACACCTCCACAGGATGCTTGCTTTTGCTAAATAAACTTTTGGTAATACAAAATTAGTATTTCTTGAGCACTCATCTTTTAATGGGCACGTTCCTAAAACTGAGGAATTTAGTCTTGTGAGGGAGGTGCCGTTATCATCCATATATATATATATATATATATATACACACACATATATATATGTGTGTATATATTATCATCCTTATATTAAAAGCAAAGAAACCGAGGCACAGAGAGGTTAGGCAGTTTGCTCAAAGTCACACAGTTGGTAAGTGAACACATACATACTAACCACACAAAACTACCAACCTTTACATCCAGCCTCATGCATCCTGATAGCATATAAACCCACAAAACAGTTTTAAATAGCAAAAAAAATTTTTTTCCATAAATAAGTTCAGCAATCTGAAATCCAGAATATGTGAGAAAACGTCTCTAAAACAGCTCTAAACCAAAGAAAGTCCGAATGTTACGCAAGAATTTTATATTAGGAAACCTAATTATAAGGAAGGAACATTAACTTGGATAGTCCCCCAAATTAAAACCATTGCTTTAAGCAAACACTCTGTGTCCCAGTCCACTTCTATTCATCTGTTAAGAAACTTTCCCCTTGCCAGAACCCTTCTTGTTTTGTGTTGGCAATAAAGAACACAAGAGAATAAACTAACAAAGACTACAAAATCTATTTAGAAAACCCTAGGAACAATTTGCCCCTGCTCAGTGTTATCCAACTTTCTTATCTTAAATTCCAGCCAAGCCTTAGAAGCCTAAAGGCAAATCACACAAAATTGCTGATCTTCTTTGTTCTCTACAAATACTTAAAAGTCTGCAGAACCCAGCAAAACTCAGAAACCCTGGGTTTCTCCTGAAGAAGGAGCCTGCTGTGAAGGTCACTGTCAACACCAACAACTCAGCGGCCCGCAGCAGACTCAGAGATGCCAAGAAGTGGGCTTCCCTGGCGGCTCAGCAGTCAAGAGTCCACGAGCAACAAGGGTTCCGTCCCTGATTCGGGAAGATCCCACGTGCGGAAGAACAGCTAAGCCCGCCCACATACCGGAACTACTGAAGCCTGCACGCCCTAGAGCCTGTGCACAAGAGAAGACGCTGCAATGAGAAGCCTGCACACTGCAGCTAGAGAAAAAGGCCACACAGCAACAAAGGCCCAGCACAGCCAGAAACAAACAAATACGTGAAATTATTGTAAAAGAAATTCCAAGAAGCAATCACCCAAAATACAGCCAAAACACAGCAGAAAAGAAAGCAGGCCATGGGGAAATCACCGTATTTTGCTATTGCAGTTGCTTGAAGTCCATGCCAAACAAAATAAAGTGTTACCATCCTGAGCTGATGCAGTTTCCTAAATCAAGCGGTGCTAAAAAGATTCAGATGGAGCCATTCCCAAGTCTGACACACGAGCAGTTCAAGGCCAGTGACACTGACCGGTGGCCCCAGGGTGGAGAGGAGCCTGGGAGCACCAGGCACGGCCAGTTCTACAGAACGCCCCAGCTCCTGGCGGCACCCGCCAGCATCTGGCGTAAAACCAACACCGCCTGGACTCATCCAGGAAGTGGGCTCCAGGTGGGAAAGAAGCCTGGGGCAGAGTGCTGGGGTCAGGGCTGCCCACACTCCTGCCCTCACTGACACGAGCTCGGAGCAGGTCTGCTTCGTGGGAGCTGACTTTGAATGATGCTATCATCAGTCTTCCTAAACTGCTCTCCTGTTTTAAGTCGCAGGATTTCAGAGTTTTATGGTTACTGAACTTGCTTGTCCATTATCTTGATAGACTTGGGGAAAATATCCTCATGTGACAAATGGGGGAAACGAGGCACAGATATTTGGAGCCCCAAAACAAAAAAA
>ML662344.1:877693-953551 GCA_007570785.1 Antilocapra americana | reverse complement strand
TTCATTGGCTATTATTTTCTCCCATTCTGAAGGCTGTCTTTTCACCTTGCTTATAGTTTCCTTTGTTGTGCAAAAGCTTTTAATTTTAATTAGGTCCCATTTGTTTATTCGTGTTTTTATTTCCAATATTCTGGGAGGTGGGTCATGGAGTATCCCGCTTTGGATTATAGCAGAGAGTGTTTTGCCTATGTTATCCTCTAGGAGTTTTATAGTTTCTGGTCTTATGCTTAGATCTTTGATCCATTTTGAGTTTATCTTTGTGTATGGTGTTAGAAAGTGATCTAGTTTCATTCTTTTACAAGTGGCTGTCCAGTTTTCCCAGCACCACTTGTTAAAGAGGTTGTCTTTTCTCCATTGTATATTCTTGCCTCCTTTGTCAAAGATAAGGTGTCCAATTTTGAATGAATTTTACAATGTTATTTGACAATAAATTAATGTTCTTTCAGTGCTATCAGAAGGAATATTATTAAATAAATGTATTCCTTTGGATTACAAGTAATTGCTCTAAATGATATTCCATGTTCTAAAGAATTAGTTTCTTTTATTAACCTCAGTTTTGATGATACAAATCTCAAACCCAATCTCACAGATGTTGTAGGGACGACTTACAGAGAACAGAAAATGTGGTCAGTGAATTTGAATGTAAAGAAAAGCACAAATTAATTAAATATTCATGATTCAGAGATGGGCTAGTGAGTTTGTGGCTCATGAACGCCCCTGTATTCCTACCACAGTTAACATTTAGGTCCATCCAGTGTCCATAGCTTTGGCACAAAGTGGAAATAACATCTCCAGATTGTAATGCTGTTTTATGTCAGTGGCACTAAATAATTACTCAGTACCTTATCAGGACCAAGAACTACATTGGTTAGACACCAGTGATATAGACACATGGTCTTTGTCATGGGATTATGAGAGTTTGGTCAGAGAAAAAAAATTAGACAATTGTTATATAAACTATAGTAAAATTAACAAGGATTTTTGTGAAACATTTTTGTTCAGTCGCTAAGTCGTGTCTGATTCTGTGACCCCATGGACTATAGCATTCCAGGCTTCCCTGTCCTTCACTATCTCCCAAAGTTTGTGCAAACTCATGTGCACTGAGTAGCTGATGCCATCCAACCATCTCATCCTCTGTTGTCCCCTTCTCCTCCTGCCTTCAATATTTCCCAGTATCAGGATCTTTTCCAATGAGTCGGCTCTTCATATCAGGTGGCCAAGTATTGGAGCTTCAGCTTCAGCATCAGTCCTTCCAATGAATATTTAGGGTTGATTTCCTTTGGGATAGACTGGTTTGATCTCCTTGCTGAACGGTACTGTTAATCTGGATGAAATGGAAAGCCAGATTTTGCAGTAAGTTCAGTTTTCAAAAATAAATAAGTGTAAGCTGTCAAAAAGAAAGAGAACAATTCCTTCTTGGGGATATATGGAAGCTTCCCAGAGACTGATATTTGGGTTGTTAGATTTCTCAGAAGGTCTGTGGCTGAGCTCAGGGAAAGCTCTGGCTCCCTATCTCATATGGTCACAGCAACAACAATTTTGTATAACATAACAGTATCCAAAGACTTGGATGAAAATGTCGCTCAGTCTTGTCTGACTCTTTGCAACCTCATGGACTGTAGCCTACCAGGCTCCTCTGTCCATGGAATTTTCCAGGCAAGAGTACTGCAGTGGATTGCCATTTCCTTTTCCAGAGGATCCCGACCCAGTGATCAAACCCAGGTCTCCCACATTGCAGACAGATGCTTTACAATCTGAGCAACCAGGAAAACCCATCCATTACCTAATTTGTGCTTTCCAACAGTCTCATTTAGGAAGCAGTAATTTTATTTTTCCTCCATATAATAGGTGGATAAATAAGGCCTATGATGAGTTGTGACTTGGACATAAGATTTCTGGGCCCATATTCTTCTTACTATGTTATTCTATGTCAGTATTTGATAATATTTTAAAAAATGATGTATAGGTACCAAACCTGATGTGAAGACAAGCAGTGTTCAGGGGACTGGAGAGAAAGTTGACCTAGAGGCTTTTGTTGAAGTGAATAATAAATGAGAATCTGACAGAGTTGTTCTTGATAAGATGGTGAATGAAGGCAGGCTACTACCTAACTTCCACAGCCTAACCCTGAATGAGTATAGGTGAAGCAGGTTGGGTGATCAGATTCAGAGATGAATTTAATAACCAATCCAGGTTTGAATGGTCAAAGCATCAATTCTTCGGTGCTCAGTGTCCTTTATAGTCCAACACTCACATCCATACATGACTACTGGAAAAATCATACCTTTGACTAGAAGGACCTTTGTTGGCGAAGTAATGTCTCTGGTTTTTAATATGCTATCCAGGTTGGTCATAACTTTTCTTTCAAGGAGTAAGCATCTTTTAGTTTCATGGGTAATCACCATCTGCCGTTATCTTGGAGCCCGCAAAAATAAAGTCAGCCACTGTTTCCCCATCTATTTCTCATGAAGTGATGGGACTGGATGCCATGATCTTAGTTTTCTGAATGTTGAGCTTTAAGCCAACTTTTCCATTCTCCTCTTTCACTTTCATCAAGAGGCTCTTAAGTTCTTCTTCACTTTCTGCCATAAGGGTGGTGTCATCTGCATATCTGAGGTTATTGATATTTCTCGAGTTAATCTTGAATCCAGCATGTGCTTCCTCCAGCCCAGCGTTTCTCATGATGTACTCTGCATATAAGTTAAATAAGCAGGGTGACAATATACAGCCATGATATACTCCTTTTCCTATTTGGAACCAGTGTATTGTTTCATGTCCAGTTCTAACTGTTTCTTCGTGACCTGCATACAGGTTTCTCAAGAGGCAGGTCAGGTTGTCTGATATTCCCATCTCTTTCAGAATTTTCCAGTTTATTGTGATCCATAGTCAAAGGCTTTGGCATAGTCAGTAAAGCAGAAATAGATGTTTTTCTGGAATATTCTTGCTTTATTGATGATCCACCGAATGCTGGCAATTTGATCTCTGGTTCCTCTGCCTTTTCTAAAACCAACTTGAACATCTGGAAGTTCACGGTTCATGTATTGCTGAAGCCTGGCTTGGAGAATTTTGAGCATTACTTTACTAGCGTGTGAGATGAGTGCAATTGTGTGGTAGTTTGAGCATTCTTTGGCATTGCCTTTCTTTGGGATTGGAATGAAAACTGAATTTTTCCAGTCCTGTGGCCATTGCTGAGTTTTCCAAATTTGCTGGCATCTTGAGTGCAGCACTTTCACAGCATCATCTTTCAGTATTTTAAATAGCTTAACTGGTATTCCATCACCTCTACTAGCTTTGTTTGTAGTGATGCTTCCTAAGGCCTACTTGACTTCACATTCAAGGATGTCTGGTTCTAGGTGAGTAATCACACCATCGTGACTATCTGGGTCATGAAGATCTTTTTTGTCTAGTTCTTCTGTGTATTCTTGCCACCTCCTCTTAATATCTTCTGCTCTGTTAGGTTCATACCATTTCTGTCCTTTTTTGAACCATCTTTAAATGAAATGTTTCCTTGGGTTTCTAATTTTCTTGAAGAGATCTCTAGTCTTTCCCATTCTATTGTTTTCCTCTATTTCTTTGCATTGATCATTGTGGAAGGTTTTCTTATCTCTCCTTGCTATTCTTTAGAACCCTGCATTCAAATGGGTATATCTTTCGTTTTCTCACTTTGCTTTTCACAGCTATTTGTAAGGCCTTCTCAGACAGCCAGCCACAAAAAAGAAAGAAAGAAAGAAAGAAATTATGCCATTTACAGAAATGTGGATGGACCTAGAGATTATTATACTAAGTGAAGTTAGACAAAGATAGACAGATTATTGTATGATATCACTCATATGGGGAATTGAAAAGAAAATGATACAAAATGACCTTACTTTCAAAGCAGAAATAAATTCAAAGACACAGAAAAAGTTATGGTTACCGAATAGAAAAGGGGAAGTGTTAAAGTTAAAGTCACTCAGTTATGTCTGACTCTTTGACACCCCATGGACTCCTGGCCAGAATACTGGAGTCAGTAGCTGTTCCCTCCTCCAGGAGATCTTCCGAACCCAGGAATTGAACCAGGGTCTCCTACATTGCGGGCAGTTTTCCTGCATTGCAGGAAAGGGGGGAAGGGATACATTTGGAATTTAGGATTAACAGATCCATACTACTATATACAAACTTGATAAACAACAAGTTCCCACTGTATAGCACAGGAGACTATATTCAATATCTTATAGTTAATAACCTATACTGGAAAAGAATCTGATATATATATATTATAATACATATATATATATTATAATACATATATATATGTGTGTGTATATACATATTTAACTGAATTATTTGCTGTACACCAGAAACTAACACAACACTGTACATAAACTATACTTCAATTAAAAAATAATGAGAGAGACACTGGCAGAACAGATTAGAAAACATGACCCAACTATATGCTGTCTATAGGAGGTTCACTTTAGATCCAAGGACACAAATTTGTTGAAAATTATGGAATGGTAAATACATTCCATGCAAATAATAACCTATGAAATCTGGAGTGGCTATACTAATATCAGGCAAAATAAACTTTAGATCAAAAATTATTATAAGAGTTAAGGAAGGACATTATATATTTATCAATATTTCAATCAACCAAGAAGATATGATTACAAACACATACCCACGTAACAACAGATCCCAAAAACATATGGAGCAAAAACTGATGGAATTGAATGGGGACATAGATATTCTCTAATAAGAAGAGTTTTTTCCAATAATAAATAGAAAATCTACATATTATCAGTGAGAGCATACTAGACTAACCAATACCATATACCAACGAGCCCTAACGGCCATCAATAGAAGACTTCAACAACAGCAGAATATACATTTTTTTCAAGTTTACATAGTACATTTCCAGGATAGACTATATGTTAAAGAAAGTGGCCACTGTTTAAGTCTATATAGATTTTAAAAGATTAAAATCATACAAAATATCTTCTTCAGGCAAATGGACCATAGCCCATCAGGCTCCTCTGTCCATGGGATTTTCCAGGCAAGAATACTAGAGTAGGCTGCCATTTCCTCCTCCAGGGGACCTTCCGGACCCAGGGATCAAACCTGCATCTCTTGTCTCCCTTATTGTCAGCCAGGTTCTTTACCACTAGCACCACCTGGGAAGCCCTACTACTTAAGTCTATGCAAATTTTAAAAATTAAAATCATACAAAGTATCTTCTCCAGGCAAATGGAAGAAAAATAGGGAAACTGGAAAATTCACAATCATGTGGGGATTTAACAACAGAGTCTTAAACATCTAATGAGTCAAAGAGGTGATTACAAAAGAAAGTAGAAAATACTTCAAAGAGAACAAAAACTCTCCATCATAGCACGGCGCAGAGAGAACTATACAGCTGTGAAAGCCCCCCTTAAAATTAAGCAAAGTATCAAATCCATAAGCAAACATTAGGAACTAGAAAAAAACAAACTAAATCTAAAACTAGCAGAAGAGAAGAAATAATAAAGATCAGAGATAAATGAAAGAGAGAATAGAAAAATAGAATAAAAATAAAAGTTGGTCTTCAACATAACCAAAATTGACAAATATTTAAACAGAATATCTCAGAATGAAAGAAGACTCAAATTACTAAAATTGGGAGTGAAAGTGGGATTATTACTACTGTTTGCTAAAATAAAATGAATTACAAAAACACTATAAACAATTATACACCAACAAATTATTTAACCTAGGTAAGATAGATTACCAAAAACGCAGTCTACCGAAACTGACTTTAAAAAGAAGAAAATCTAAAGAGAAAAAAAGACGAAAATCTGAAGAGAATTATAAGAAGTAGAGATTTTGAGTCGGTAATCATAAACCTTCCAACAAATCAATCCCGGGGATTCACTGGGTAAATTCTACCAATATAAGATGAGGGAACACTTTTTTTTTTTTTTCCAGCACTAAGTCATGTTCTTTACTTCCCAGAAGTGATGGCTAAAGGGTGGGAGAGGGGGGTGAGAAAAGGAAGACAGAAAGATCCAGGGGGAGGGAGGAGAGGGGACAGTAAAACACTGTTCTATGAAGTCTCAGGAGGCAAGTGCTCAAGGTAAAAAAGTGTCCTGGAATATCATCCGCAACTGCGGGAAGCATCTCGGTTTCCTTCTGGGAATAAGTCCTTGGGGGAAAAGGCTGCCGTGCTGCCACTGCATTAAATACTTATGTACATCGCAGAGAGTCTCAGGCCCTGGGCAGGCAGGGAGGGGGGGTCATTTCACCAGGGGCCGCGTTGTATCATAATCACCGCACTGGACGGCTTTGTACTTTTTCACCTCTGCCATGTACTTGGCCCATGCATCACCTTTACTTGTTAATACCTCATCCTCCGTCTTCTGCTTCTTGGCTACTATTCCCTTCTTGAGGTCTAGTTTGTCCCGCCTCTGCGCTTGCCCACGAAACTGAGCGTGGGGCCCAGACCGCGCTTCCTCTTAGGATCCCTGGGAACCGCGGCGGCAGCGGTGGTTGGCTGATCGGGTTGCTGCCGGCCCGGGGGCGGCTCCTTCTGCCGCTGCTCCTCCTCCATCTTCCTCTTGAACAGCTCCAGGAAGCTGCCATCGTTGGCAGACAAGTTCACGCCGCCCGACACCGGGCTCGAACCCGCGCCCAGCACTTCATCATCCCCGCTCTCGGGCAACGTCCTGGGCCCGACTCAGCCCATCGGCTGCCGCCGCCGCCGCCGCTGCCGCCCGCGGGGCCCGGCGCCTCCCGACCCGGAGGCTCCGCCCGTCTCCCTCGGGCAGCCATTTTTTGAGGGAACACTTTATAAATAATTCTATGAGGCCATCAATACTCTCTCTGATGCCGAAACCAGGAAACAATACCATAAGAAAAAGAAAACTACAGACTAATAACCCTTATTAATATAGATGAAAAATACAAAACAAAACACCGGCAAACCAAATCAATCAGCATATTAAAATGAAATGTATATGAGGGATGCAACGGTGTTTCAGCTTATAGATCAAGGTAATACAGCACATTAACAGAACCAAGAAAAATAACCATAAATGATCATTTCTACTGATACAGAATAAAAAACCTTGACAAAATCCCATAACCTTATGATAAAAAACCGAACACCCAACATACTAAGAATAGAAGTGAACTTCCTGAAACATGACAAAGGCAATACATAAAAATCTCATAGATAACATTACACTTTATGACTACAGTCAGGTACTGCAATAGACAATATTCCTGATTATGGAACCAGAGTTTTATGATAAAATAAAAGAGCAAACCATTTCCATTTTACCTTACTTGGTATCTCATTTTTGTGCTCAGCTGAGGCATCTAACCAATGATTGAGCATGTTTGGTTGTAAATTCTGTCACATTTCTGTGGAAGGTGAGACTCCTATAGTAAATAACTTTGGCCTGAGGATTTCCCCCATCAGCCTGGCAAGACCTTTCAAAGAAATGCTGTACAGTATGAAACTTTCTATGCAGCTTTTGTTTCTTCCCCCTCCCATTCTCCTTCATATAAGTTACACCTGCTTTGTCATCCTGCATACACCTACTTGCCCCAACAGATCTCCTGCATATCTCAACATGCCTTAGTGTTTGATTCTCAGAGGACCTGAACTAATATACTCTGCATGCTCCAGTTACACATATCACTTGTATGTATAATTCTTTTATGGCACTTACACTATACTCTAATGGTGATTTCTTTGGGGGCCTTTGACTGTTTATTTTTTTTTCCATTCTTTAAAAAAAACCTATTTTTAGTTAAAGGATAATTGCTTCACAAAATTGTGTTGGTTTTTGCCATACATACGTGCTAATTCTCTTCAGTTGTGTCTGACTCTCTGACAATATGGACTTTAGCCCGCCAGGCTCCTCTGTCTAGTGGGGATTCTACAGGCAAGAATATTGGAGTGGGTTGCCATGCCCTCCTCCGGGATCTTCCCAACTCAGGGATCAAACCTGCATCTCATTATCTTTCCAGCATTGACAGACATGTTCTGGTTTTTGCCCTACATCAACATAAATCAGTCTTTGGTACACATATGACCCCTCCCTCATGAATCAGCCTCCCACCTCCCACCCCTTCCCACCCCTCTATGTTGTTACAGAGCCCAGGTTTGAGTTTCCTGACTTAATGACCATTTATCCTCACTGTCAGTGAGCTACAATCTCAGTAAAAGTAGGTGCTGCACTCTATTCATCTTTGTAATCCTCAGAACACAGCCTATTGCCAGAACTACAACCCAGTATTTATCTTTTCTCATCTTCATATAACTGAAGGTTAAGATATTTAGATAACACTGGTTTACCATCTGTGGTGTTGGACAAGACTCTTGAGAGTCCCTTCGACAACAAGGAGATCCAACCAGTCCATCCTAAAGGACATCAGTCCTGAATACTTATTGGAAGGACTGATGCTGAAGCTGAAGCTGAAACTCCAATACTTTGGCCACTTGATGAGAACAACTGACTCCTTGGAAAAGACCATGATTCTGGGAAAGACTGAAGGCAGGAGAAGAAGGGGACGACAGAAGATGAGAAGGTTGGCTGGCATCACTGACTCAATGGGCATGAGTTTGAGCAAGTTCAGGGAGCTGGTGATGGACAGGGAAGCGTGGCGTGCTGCAGTCCATGGAGTCCGGAAGAGTAGGACAAGACTGAGCTACTGCAGATAATGGTGGAGTACAAGGCAGAGCCGCACGTTACAAATGGTTTACATGTGTGTGAAGTTGTCATCAGGTTAACTAACTGGTTGGTGCACATAAGGTAATTACTAATTGGCACCTGAGGCAGTTGTATCTCCTGGGCTGGTTAAGTATCCTGAGCTGCCTTGTCTATTTATCCCATAGTCTGTACAAATATCATCTTTCCATTGGTGCCATGACACGAAACAGTTTAGAAAATGTTATTATAGAACATACTAGAATCGTTGTGTCAGACGTTGTTACTGTCATTCAGTCTCTAAGTCTACACTTAGCCAATTTGGAAAAACAATAAACTGTAGTGGATTTTGATGTGTCCATCCCCTCCCAGAGTGGAAATGCCTGACTGAACATTTCAGGAGTTCATTAACTGCTTAATGAATGAAATATATGTTTCACTCTGCACAAAAAATTTTAGATTGCAATAGACAGAGTCACTTAGTGGGTTTCATAAACATTTGTTAAATGAAAAACTGAAATTGAAAGTAGAAAATACTAGTGTAAGAATGAGCTTCACACTTTCAGATGAACTGTATAACTTCCTGTTATCAAATGATCATCAATTAACTGGCTCTGCCTTTGGATGGATTTTGCGCTAAAGGGGGTTATTTCAACAAAATCAAAGTTATGAATAAAAGCTTAATGCAAACTGAAAAAATATGCCTGAAAAAATTGATATGCATGAATAATCCATACTGATGAATTAGCAAATAGGATCCTAATGAAAACATGACTTTAGAAATTGAAAGGCTCTTTATTAAACTATCAATGTTGAGCCTGATTTGTAGATAGAATCATGAAGCACTGAAGCTTGCAGGGGTATCAGAGATCATATAGCCCTGCTCTCTCATTTTAAGAGAAAGAAATGGGGATTCTGAGAAAAATGACTGCGCAGTGTCACAGAATGAAATGGAGACATAGTCAAAAATAGAACTAACATTTTCTGGATCTTAGTCCAGTGTTTTGGTTTGTCTTCTCAGAATTATTGTTCTAGGAAACAGCAATGTTTAAAGTCACTGATAAAATCTCCCTCAGAAGATATACAAGTGGCAAGAAACCAGATTGGTGGGAAACGGCAAGGATTAGATGGAGGAGGTGCTGTGGAGGAACCAGATTTTAAAGAAAGAAGGAAAAGGTGTTTTTAACAGCAACCCTCACAATTGGACACAAGCAACACATATATGAGGGCTTCCCAGGTGGCTCAGCAGTAAAGAATCCACCTGCCAATGCAGAAGAGGTGGATTCAATCCCTGATTTGGGAAGATCCCACATGCCACAGAGCAACTGAGTTCATGCACCACAACTACTAAGCTTGTGATCTAGAGCCTGGGAGCTGCAGTTACTTAGCCCAAATGCCTCAGCTTTTGAAGCCCGCTTGCTCTAGAGTCCGTGCACTGCAATAGGAGAAGCAACGGCAATGAGAAGCCCATGCACCGCAACTAGAGTAGCCCGTGCTGGCCATAAGTAGCAAAAAGCCCGTGCAACAGTGAAGACCCAGCACAGTCTAAGTAAATAAATAATTTTTAAAAAAGAGAGAGAGAGGAAGAAAAAACCAATAAAGTTCACAAATACTTCAGAGTAATTTGGGAGATATCAGTTCAGTTCATTTCAATCGCTAAGTTGTATCTGACTCTTTGCGACCCCATAGACTACATGCCAGGCCTCCCTGTCCATCAGAAACTCTCAGAGTTTACTCAATCTCATGTCCATTGAGTTGGTGATGCCATCCAATCATCTCATCTACTGTCGTCCTCTTCTCCTATCAATCTTTCCTAGCATCAGGGTCTTTTCAAATGAGTCACTTCTTCACATCAGGTGGCAAAAGTATCGGAGCTTCAGCTTCAGCATCAATTCCTCCAATGAATATTCAGGACTGGTTTCCTTTAGGACGGACTGCTTTGATCTCCTTAAGTCCAAGGGACTCTCAAGAGCTTTCTCCAACACCACAGATCAAAACCATCAATTCCTCGATGCTCAGATTTCTTTATAGTCCAACTCTCACATCCATACATGACTACAGGAAAAACCACAGCTTTGACTCGACAGACCTTTCTTGGCAAAGTAATGTCTCTGCTTTATAATATGCTATCTAGGATGGTCATAACTTTTCTTGCAAGGAGTAAGCATCTTTTAATTTCATGGCTTCAGTCATTATCTACAGGGATTTTGGTGGTCAAAACTAAAGTCTGCCACTGTTTCCCATTCTACTTCTTGTGAAGTGATAGGACCAGATGCCATGATCTTGGTTTTCTCAATGTTGACGTTTAAGCCAGCCTTTTCACTCTCCTCTTTCACGTTCATCAAGAGCCTCTTTAGTACTTCTTCACTTTCTGCCATAAGGGTGGTTTCATCTGCATATATGAGGTTATTGATATTTCTCCCGGCAACCTTGATTCCAGCTTGTGCTTCATCCAGGCCAGCGTTTCTCATGACGTACTCTGCATATAAGTTAAATAAGCAGGGTGACAATATACAGCCATGATGTACTCCTTTCCTGATTTGGATCCAGTCTATTGTTGCATGTCCAGTTCTAACTGTTGCTTCCTGACTTGCATATAGATTTCTCAACAGGCAGGTCAGGTCGTCTGGTATTCTCATCTCTTTCAGAATTTTTCACTGTTTATGGTGATCCACACATTCAAAGGCTTTGGCATAGTCAATAAAGCAGAAATAGATGTGTTTCTGGAACTCTCGTGCTTTTTTGATGATCCAGAAGATGTTGGCAATTTGTCTCTGGTTCCTCTGCCTTTTCTAAAACCAGCATGAACATCTGGAAGTTCATGGTTCACATATTGCTGAAGCCTGGCTTGGAGAATTTTGAGCATTATTTTACTAGTGTGTGAGATGAGCGCAATTGTGTGTTAACTTGAGCATTCTTTGGCATTGCCTTTCTTTGAAATTGGAATGAAAACTGACTTTTTCCATTCCTGTGGCCACTGCTGAGAATTCCAAACTTGCTGCTTCATTGACTGCATCACTTTCACAGCATCATTTTTTAGGATTTGAAATAGCTCACCTGGAATTCCATCACCTCTACTAGCTTTGTTTGTAGTGATGCTTCCTAAGGCCCACTTGACTTCACATTCTAGAATGTCTTGCTCTAGGTGAGTGATCACATCATCATGATTATCTGGGTCATGAAGATCTTTTTTGTCTAGTTCTTCTGTGTATTCTTGCCACCTCTTCTTAATATCTTCTGATTCTTTTAGATCCATACCATTTCTGTCCTTTATTGAGCCCATCTCTGCATGCAATGTTTCCTTGGTATCTCTAATTTTCTTGAAGAGATCTCTAGTCTTTCCCATTTTATTGTTTTCCTCTTTCTCTGCATTGATCATTGAGCAAGGCTTTCTTATCTCTCCTTGCTATTCTTTGGAATGCTGCATTCAAATGGCAATATCTTTCATTTTCTCCTTTGCTTTTTTGCTTCTCTTCTTTTCACAGCTATTTGTAAGGCCTCCTCAGACAGCCATTGTGTTTGTTGAATTTCTTTTTCTTGAGAATGGTCTTGCTCCCTGTCTCCTATAAAATGTCACGAACCTCTGGCCATACAGTGTGCAAAAACAAGACCAGGGGCTCTCAGATCATGAACCCCTTATTGCCAAACTCAGACTTAAATTGAAGAAAGTGGAGAAAACCACCTAGAAATAGATGTAAGGGACTAAATTTGATAGAGTCCCTGCTGAACTATGGACAGAGTTTCATGACATTGTACAGGAGACAGGAATCAAGACCATCCCCAAGAAAAAGAAATGCAAAAAACAAAATGGCTGTCTGAGGAGATACCAAAGGAACATTTCAGGCAAAGATGGGCTCAATAAAGAACAGAAATGATATGGACCTAAAAGAAGCAGAACATATTAACAAGAGGTGTCAAGAATACACAGAAGAATTATACAAAAAGATTTTCACGACCCAGATAATCATGATGGTGTGATCACCCACACTTAGCTACAGCCAGACATCCTGGAATGTGAACTCAAATGGGGCTTAGGAAGCATCACTATGAACAAAGCTAGTGGAGGTGATGGAATTCCAGTTGAGCTATTTCAAATCCGGAAAGATGATACTATGAAAGTGCTGCACTCAATATGTCAGCAAATTTGGAAAACTAAGCAGTGGCCACAGTAGTGGAAAATGTCATCTTTCATTCTAATCCCAAAGAAAGGCAATGCCAAAGAATGCTCAAACTACCACACAATTGTACTCATCTCACATGCTAGCAAATTAATGCTCAAAATTCTTATAAAAATAGTTGAGTGCCAAAGAATTGATGCTTTTGAACTGTGTTGTTGGGGAAGACTCTTGAGAGTCCCTTCGACTGCAAGAAGATCCAACCAGTCAATCCTAAAGGAGATCAGTACTGGGTGTTCATTTGTAGGACTAATGTTGAAGCTGAAACTCCAATACTTTGGCCGCCTCATGTGAAGACCTGACTCATTTGAAAATACCCTGATGCTTGGAGAGACTGAAAGCAGGAGGGGTAGGGGACAACAGAGATTGAGATGGTTGGATGCCATCACTGACTTGATGGACATGGGTTTGGATGGACTCCGGGAGTTGGTGATGGACAGGGAGGCCTGGTATGCTGTAGTTCATGGTGTCACAAGGAGTCAGACATGACTGAGCAACTGAGCTGAACTGAATAGTCCATTCCATCTATATACCCCATATTTATGCATTCATCTGTTGATGGACATGTAGGTGGTTTCCATGTTTTGGTTATTGTTAATAATGCTGCTATGAACATTGTGGTGCATACATCTTTTTGAATTAGAGTTTTCTCCTGCTATATGCCCAGGAATGAGATTGCTGGATTATATGGGAGCTCTATTTTTACTTTTTTAAGGAATCTCTATACTGTTCTTCCTAGTGGCTGCATCAATTTACATTCCCACCAACACTTTAGGAGGATTCCCTTTCCTCTATGCTCTCTCAAGAATTTACTATTTGTAGACATTGATCATGATCATTCTGACCAGAGTGAACTGATAACCTCATTGTAGCTTTGGTTTGCATCTGTCTATTAATTAGTGATGTTGAGCATTTTTTTCATGTGCTTGTTGACCATCTGTGTGTCTTCTTTGGAGAAAAATTTATTTTTGTCTTCTGCCCATTTTGATTGGATTATCTTTTTATGATATTGAGCCATATGAGCTGTTTGTATATTTTGGAAGTTAATCATTTGCCAGTCACATCATTTGAAAATATTTTCTCCAAGTCTGTAGGTTGTCTTTCTGTTTATGGTTTCCTTTGCTATGCAAGAGCTTATAAGTTTGATTAGGACCATTTGTTTATTTTTGATTTTATTTTAATGGCCTTGGGAGACTGATCTAAGAAAACATTGCTATGATTTATGTTAGAAAATGTTTTGCCTATATTCTCTTCTAGGAGATTTATGGTGTCACATATGTAAGTCTTTAAGCCATTTTCAGTTTATTTCCATATATGGTGTGAGGGTGTGTTCTTTTTTTATTTTTTTAATTTTCTTTACATTATCATGTTGGTTTTGCCATACATTGATATGAATCTACCATGGGTATACATGTGTTCCCCTCCAGAACCCCCCTCCCACCTCCCTCCCAACTCCCTCTCTCTGTCATCCCAGTGAGGGTGAGGGTGTGTTCTATCATCATTGATTTACATGTGGCTCTCCAGCTTTCCCCTCACCACTTGTTAAAGAGACTGTCTTTTTTCCATTGTATATTCTTTCCTCATTGTCAAAGATTAATTGACTATAGGTGTGTGGGTAATAGCTTCCATTTTTAGTTGGAGAACTTGATCCATGTTTATTTCAGGTAATAACAGATAAGGAGCAAGTTACTTCTGCCTTTTTGCTATTTGGTGTTTACATGTCTGTGTCCTTTTGCTCTCCCAATTCCTCCATTACAATTAAATTGATATTTTCTTGTGTACTGTTTTAATTTTTTTACTTCTTTTACTATACTTTTGGGTTATTTTCTTAGTGTGTGCCCAGGAGATTACAAGTAACATCTCAAATGTATAACAGCCTAGACTGTGCTAATACCAGCTTAATAAAGTGAAAGATGCTCTGTCATGTCTGACTCTTTGCCACCCCTTGAACTATACAGTCCATGAAGTTCTCTAGGCCAGAATACTGGAGTGGGTAGCTTTTCCCTTATCCCGGGTATCTTCCCGATGCAGGGATTGAACCCTGGTCTCCAGCATTGCAGGTGGATTATTTACCAGCTGAGCCACAAGGGAAACCCTTGTGTACACAAATGTCTGCTACTGTATATCTACATTCACCATTTCTTTATGTTGTTGTTGTCACAGATTACATCTTCTTATACATTGTATACCCATAAACTTAGACTTATAATTATTGCTTTAATAAATTGTCTTTTAAATCAAATAGTAAAAAAAGAATTGATGAAGAAAAACGTATTTATCTTTATATAAAAATATATTTACCTATGTAGTTATCTTCCTTGGTGTTATTTCTTTATATAGAATTGAGTTCCTATCTAGAGTCCTTTTAGTTTAGGCTGAATGACTGCCTTTAATATTTGCTATAGGCAGATCTGGTAAAGACAAACATTCTTTCCTAGCAGTGTCTTAATTTCTCCTTCAGTTTTTCTAGTTATAGAATTTGTAATATATCTTTCAGTACATTCGCTTCTAATCCCATTTCCTTCTTGCCTCCATGGTTTCTGATAAGAAATCTACTGTTAATCTTATTTTGATTGTTTGTTTAATGACTTGCATGTACTAAATTCTATAATGTCTGTATTATTTTTCAAGTGTGGCCACTTAAATCTCTGCTCTGTTAGTTCAGTGGTCAACTAATAATTGTACTGAAGTTTCTTTAAACACCTACAACCAAAATACTCTCTCAGTATTTTTTCCAGGAACTATCTCTCTTTGTTGAGGCATGGCTTTAACACACAGCTATGCAGTGTACACATAGTTTAGCTTTTACTCCTTCTGTAGTGCTTCACCGTAGTGCCTCAGGTCAGCAGGAGGTAAAAGCATAGGGCCTTCTCATGTCTTTCCTGAACATTTGCACAGCACTGAGCATATGTGTGACCTTCTAGATTCCCAGGAATATATTTAATGTTTCCAAAGCCCTGTGAACATCTCTTTCCCCACTCTTTGCTACCAAGGTGATTTGTTATTGTTTGACTAGTGGAAACTTTTTCATCTCAGGCAAAAGCAACCTAAGACATTAGCCTATAAATGTATACCTATTGGAGCCTTAGCATGGGCCTACTTAGTGAAGCTTTAGCACTAGGCCAGTTCCCAGTTAAATGGAATAAAGACAAGTATTTGGAGCAGGCATTTCAATGCATCACCATATAGGTCAGAGCCAATAATTACAGTTGACCTTTGAACAGTGTAGGGATTAGGGGTGCCAACTTTCAATGCAGTTGCAAATTCGTGTGTAACTTAATAGCTGGCATTCTATATCTGTGGTACTTCCATATCAATGGTTCAGCATTCATAGATTCTACCAAGTGTGGATCATGTAGTACTGTAGTATTTGCTATTGAAAAAATTCCACACATAAGTCGACCTGCACAATTCAAACCCATATTGTTGAAGTTGTTCATTCACTCAATCAGGTCTGACTTTCTGTGACCCCATGGACTGTAGCACACAGGCTTCCCTGTCCTTAACCATTTTCCAGAGTTTGCTCAAATTCATGTCCCTTGAGTCAGTGATACCATCCAACCATCTCATCCTCTGTCGTCGTCTACTCATCTGACCTTCAATCTTTCCCAGCATCAGGGTCTTTTCCAATGAGTTGGCTCTTCACATTAGGTGGCCAAAGTATTGGATCTTCAACTTCAGTATTAGTCCTTCCAGTGAATATTCAGGGTTAATTTCTTTTAGAATTGGACTGGTTTGATCTCCTTGCAGTCCAAGGGACTCTCAAGCGTCTTCTCCAGCATGACAGTTGGAAGGCATCAATTCTTTGGTGCTCAGCCTTTTTTATTGTCCAGCTCTCACATCCATACATGAGTACTGGAAAAACAATAGCTTTGACTCTATGGACCTTTGTTGACAAAATGATGTCTCTGCTTTTTAATACACTGTCTAAGTTTGTCATAGCTTTTCTTCCAAGGAGCAAGCATCTTTAATTTCATGGTTGCACTCACCATCTGCAGTGATTTTGGAGCCCAAGAAAATAAAGTCTGTCACTGTTTCCATTTTTCACCATCTATTTGCCATGAAGTGATGGGACCAGATGCCATGATCTTCATTTTTTGAATGTTGAGTTTTAAGCCAGATTTTTCACTCTCCTCTTTCACCATCATCAAAAAGTTCTTTAATTCCTCTTCACTTTCTGTCATTAGGGTGGCATCATCTGTATATCTGAGGTTATTGATATTTCTCCCGGCTATCTTGATTCCAGCTTGGGATTCTTCCAGCCCCACATTTTGCTAGATGTACTCTGCATATAAGTTAAATAATCAGAGTGACAGTATACAGTGTTGACGTACTTCTTTCCCAGTTTGGAACCAGTCTGTTGGTCCATGTCCCATTCTAACTGTTGATTTTTGATTTACATGCAGATTTCTCAAGAGAGAGGTAAGGTGATCTGGTATTACCATTTCTTTAAGAATCTTCCACAGTTTGTTGTGATCCGCACAATAAAAGGCTTTAGTGTATTCAGTGATGCAGAAGTAGATGTATTTTTAGAGTTCTCTTGCTTTTTCTATGATCCAGTGGATGTTGGCAATTTGATTCCTGGTTCCTCTGCTTTTCTAAATCCAGCTTGTACATCTGGAAGTTCTTGGTTCACATACTATTGAAGCCTAGCTTGAACATTACCTTGCTAGCATGTGAAATGTGTGCAACTGTATAGTAATTTGAACATTCTTTGGCATTGCCTTTCTTTGGGATTGGAATGAAAACTGACCTTTTCCAGTCTGTAGCCACTGCTGAGTTTTTCCAATTTCGTGTCATTAAAGGGGCAACTGTAATTATGAATATTATGAATGAGGTCTCTTTTGCTCCCTCCAGTACTGAGCACTACTACCTAGAAAGCACTCTGTTATTTTCATGGCTTCTACTGATAGAGAGAACAGAAGATTAAATTGGAGTAAGTTAAAGTGCCACAGGTTTCACTGCTCCCCTACCAATAATCAACATTGTTCCTCCAGCTTTACTGAGAAGTGATTGGCAAATGAAAATGTTATGTACTTAAAGTATATTGTGTGCTATTTTCTTAAGTAAATACATTGTGTAATATTAGAATAGTGACAAGTCTATCATCTCACAGTTACCTATTTATTTGCAGTGCAAATACTTGAGATCTACCCTCTTAGCAATTTTCAAGTATACAGTACATTGTTAACTAGAGTAATCATGCTATACATTAGGTCAGCAAAACTTACTCATTTTCGAACTGAAACTTTGTACCCTTTTGACCTACATCTCTTCTTTTGCCCAGAACTTCCCTCCTAGTTCCTAGCAGCCATTCTTCTCTGCTTCTATAAGTTCAACTTTTTAATATTCCACATGTATATGAAGTGATACAGTATTTGTCTTTCTGTGTCTGTCTTTTTCCATTTAACATAATATCTTCTAGGTTCATCCATGTTGCCAAAAATGGCAGGATTTCCTTCATTTTAAAGGTTGAATAATATTCTATTGTGTGTGTGTGTGTGTGTGTGTGTGTGTGTGTGTGTGTGTGTGTACCACAATTTCTTCATCCATTGATGGACACTTCATCTACTGATAGACACTTAGGTTGTTTCCATATCTTGGCGACAGTGCATTATAGTGCTATAAACATGGGAGTACAGCTATCTCTTTGAGATCCTAATTTCATTTCCTTTGAATATATACCCAGAAGTGTGATTGCTGGTTCATATGGTAGTTCTACTTTAAAATTTTTAAGGCCATGTATACTGTTTTTCATAATGTTTGGAACAATTTATATTTCCAGCAAAGGTATATGAGGGTTCCCTTTTCTCCATCCTTGCCAATATTTATCTCTTTCCTTTTCAATAATAGTCATCCTAACAGGTGTGACACGATATTCCATTGTAGTTTTAGTTTACACTTCCCTAATGATTAGTGATGAGCACATTTTCAAGTACTTCTTGTTTGTAGATCCCCCCCTTTTTTGGAAAAATGTCTATTCAGTTCCTCTGTTCATTTCTCAATCTGACTGTTCAGTTTGCTATGGAGTAGCATGGATTTGCGCATGCATGTGTGTGTGTATGTATGTGTGTGTGTATGTATGTATGTGGCATGCATGGAGAGATGATAGCTCCAGGGTTCAGAGTGCTGGCAGTTTTAGTGCCTGGGGCTCAGGTCCTCTCAATGCAGCATTACTACAGGTGTGCAAGGCATAGTCCCTCGTGGACCAGTCACAGAGTGAAGGTCAAGAGTGTGGGCATTCACAGAGCTACAGTGGCTTCAAGGTTGGGATACAGGTGGCTCTGGCACCTGTGGCTCAGACATCCTGAACTCAAGTGATTTTAGAGCAGCTTTAGAGATGACATCTAGAGAACAGGCACATGAGGAGTGACCACTGTTCTGGACACATGGCATGGACAGATCTGCTGTGGCAGCAGCTCCTTTGCCAATGTCTGGATACTCATAGAACCAGGTTGTCCACTCATACATATTATTAGAAGTCTTTTTCAATTTTCTATTTACTTAGTTGTGGTAGTTTGCATGTTTTTAGGAATTTGTCCATTTCATTTATGTTCTCATTTCTTGGTACAAAAGTATTGTTAATATTCACTTATGTAAAATATATTTTATATTTTATATATTTTCTGCAATTGTAAAGGAAAATATTGGAATTATATATATATATATATATATATATATATATATATGTACATGTGCATACACCCACAGGCATGTATATATATATATATATACATATATACATCCCCACTCCACGGAAGAGGCTCCCTTCCTTGAAAAAAGCAGGCTGGAATGGGAGTTAGGAATGGTCAGAACTGTGGCCAGCATAGTTGGAGACACTGATTGCTTTAGGATAGTGTAGACATAGGAATTCTTTTTAGTAGTTGTAAGGTTTATAGGGTTTCATTGTTAAAGCAGTGCTGCTAAACTGTCTCTTTGTCTTCTTTTCTCTTTCCTTGTAAATACCAATATAGGTTAATAGAGTAAAACAGTTTCAAGCTTAAGCCCCTCTTTCTAGCTTCTACATAGTTGCACCTTGTCAGGGAACATTTGGCAGGAGGCTTCCTGTGTCAGTTCCTGAATATTCAGAAATGAGTGGAGAGGCACACCTTTCCCGGGGACAAAAGAAATGCATGCATTCTTAAAGTAAAGTAACCATTTACAGCCTTCTTCCCTCTCGGATATAGAAAGTGAGTTTTTTACACCCCCCTCTTTTTGAGATGGATTCTAGCCCTATGTTTCCTGGATAAGTTGCAAGATTTTTATCTTTGCTGAAAAGGCTATCTTGTAAGACAGTGAATATTTGCCTGCATTATGCTAAATAAAGGTATGCTAGAGATATTCAAATGGTAAACATACTATTATTAAGTCTGATTATGTATAAATCCGACCTTTTGTAAGGAAAATGAGCTTAATGTAAAAGTTGTTGCTGGTAGGCAGAAAACAAAAGTTTGCATAAAATAGTTGTGATGTAATGGGGATGCTCTTTGGCTATAAAACCGTAAGCTAACACAAATAAAGTGAGAGACTTCTCCATTGCCTTTTGGAGAGACTTCTCCATCACCTCACAAAACTAACAGCAATAAGGAGAGACTGCTTCATCACCACACACCGACTCAGCTCAGTTCTTCCGCTGACGCCACTCATCCCTCAAGACCCCTGGACCCTGCCGGGGCTGGACCCTGGAAATCATTGCTTTCACTATATGGATCTTTGTCAGCAAAGTAATGTCTCTGCTTTTTAATACTTTGTATAGGTTTGTCATAGCTTTCCTTCCAAGGTACAAGTGTCTTTTAGTTTCATGGCTGCAGTCACCGTACACCGTGATTTTGGCACCCACTTGTTCCTTTTCTATTTGCCACAAGTGATGGGACTGGATGCCATGATCTTAGGTTTTTGAATGTTGAGTTTTAATATGCGACTTTAAGTCTATCATCAACTACACCAATTTTTTATGTTTTAAAGATTTCATGAATCTCCCTGCTCTTTCTCTTCTGTTCTTCCTGGTATCAGACTTAAACAATTGCAACGACCTCTCAAATACTGTCTCTGACTTTTATCTCATGGTCCTCCAAATACTTTTGCATGTATTGTATAATAATACCATTATCATAGCAAAATATTTCTGAGAAGAAACCCATGCAATCCAAGTAAAGTTCCAAATTATTCATGGATTAAGGCTTTTTATGATCTAGCTTCAAACTATGTTTCTATGTTCAAATATCTTTCCATGATTCACATGTGTTCCAAATTCCATCAGTGGAGCATTGTTTATCATTCCTTATAAGTGTCATAAATTTTATACCCTGTAATTTTTACATGTTAATTTTAGTTCCCATGATGTTCGATCCACGCTTTCTCTGTCTCTCTCTTCCCCACCCATCTTGTTAAGACCAAAGTGACATTGACTACTTCAACTTATGTCAGCTGCCCATGTCTACAACAATGTATTATGGCCAGAAACATGATGACAAAATCAAATATATGGTTTCTAAAAGCTCTGCCATATTTTTCAAGTAGGCAGTTCCCAGAAGAGATGAGCTGGACACCAAATAGATGTTCTTTGTAGTCATGATTTCAAAATATGGCTGATCATTATAATAAGATGAAAAATTATTTTAAATGTACTGTTCCAAGTCCTAAGCTTTTGGAGATTTTACAAGATGATAAATAAATAATATCCTCTGCCTTAACCAAGTTCTGAGCCCGTGAAGAGGCAAGACAAAGAATCTACATATAGACACTAAAATATTAACAAAGCTATTATTAGATAATTCAGCTTATCTCTGAAAACAATCAGACTTCTTAATACTGAATTCCACAGGTAGATAGAGTTGTCTACCCAGTTGACAACAGTACTAAAAATCAGTACTATGGTTGAAGAGCTTTGAGACTGTGACATCCCAGGAAATATTTGAATGCTGAGGAAGCCAATCAAGTAGAGAGGATTGAAGGTACAGGAGAAAGAGTAGATACTTGAAGGAGCAAAGTCCTTTAAGGTTAAAGACAGATGAGATGCAGACAACTCTTAGAGAAATTGATGTCCAATGGGAGGTGTGTGTGTGCATGGGCACGGGCACACACATGTCAGTCAGGATTCAACCACAGAAACAGAACTTGTAGGATTGGATATGTAGGTACATAGAACAGACACACACCTGCACACACACACACACACATATGCACACACATACATGGACTTGGCTTATGTAATTGTGGGCAATGACCCAGGTAGAATATTTTGTCTCTCAGGGAAGCCTCAGCCCCGCTTTTGAGGCCTTACAAGTTATGTACTCAATCCCACTGAAGTCATCCTCCAGAATAATCTTCCTTAAAGCCCTTCCCAGCAACACCTAGGTTAGTGTTTGATTGAGTACCTGGGGACTGTAGCTTAGCCAACCTGACTCACTAAAAAGAACATTATAGCACTTGAAAAACCATTCCTTTAAATTTATTGCCTTTGTAACCCTTGACTACTTAAACAATCTACCATCCCACTATGCTTGTCATCTATTATATCATGAGAGTTGTATCAGTTGACATTTCAGCCCATAGATTTAGCAATTAGAAGATCTCATTAAGGTTTCCAGAGAGTTTTCTGGCTAAACACCTGTACCTTATCTTTTATATTTTTTATCTTTTTTATTTCTGGATGCATAGAGATGTAATTGATACACAACATCATATAGGTTCAATGTGCAACATGATGAGTTCATATACATGTATACAGATCATCCTCAAGCTATATCCCAATAAACCCATCTTAAGTTGAAAAATATTGTTAAATCAAAAATGCATTTAATACTCCTAACCTATGGAACATCATAGCTTAGCCTTTTGTTGTTCAGTCGCTCAGTCATGTCCGACTCTTTGCAACCCCATTTTCTGCAGCACACAGGTTTCCCTGTCCTTCACCATCTCCTGGAGCTTGTTCAAACTTATGTCCATTGAGTTGGTGATGCCATCCAACAATCTCATCCTCTGTCCTCCCCTTCTCCTCCTGCCTTCAATCTTTCCCAGCATCAGGGTCTTTTCTAATGAGTTGGCATGCTCAGAATACTTCTCTTAGCCAACAGTGTGGCAAAATCATCTAACATAAATCCTATTTTATAAGACACTGTTGAATATCTCATGTAATTTACTGAATACTGTAATTAAAGTGAAAAATAGAATACTTTTCTGGAGACAGAATGGTGGTAAATGTGTGGGCTGGTTATCCTCCTGATTGTATGACCCAGCCATGGGAGAGAGAATAGGACTGCATATCACTAGCTGAAATATCAGAAATTGAAATACAGTTTCTTCTATATGCATATGGCTCTTCCACCACCATAAAGTCAAAATATTCAATCAAATCATCATAAATTGGAGACTACCTGTACTGTGAAGTGATTACCACAATAATGTTAATTATTGCATCTATTACCTCACATAGTCTGTGTGTCTATATGGTGAGAACTAGATTTACTCTTCTAGTAACTTTCAAGTGTACAGTACAGCATTGACTATAGTCACCGTGCTGTATATCAGATTCCCAGAACTTACTCATCATATAATTGAAATTTTGTTCCCTTTTACCACCTTAACTCAATACCCAAATTCTACCACCCCAGGAAACAGCAAATCTACTGTCTGTTTCTATAAGTGTTTTTTTTAAATTTTACATATAATTGATATCATACAGTGTTTATCTTTCTCTGTCTGGCTTATTTCACTTATCATAATGCCCTTAAACTTCATCCATATTGTCACAAAATGGCAAGATTTCCTTCATTTTTCTGGCTGAATGATAGTGAATTGTGTGTGTACATATATAAACATGCATACATATGCATACAGCATCTTCTATATCCATTCATCCACTGACAGACACTTACTTGTTTTCAGTTTTGGTTACTGTGAAGAATGCTGCAATAAACTTAGGAATGTAGATGTCTTTGATATAGTAATTTCATTTTTTCAGATATATATATATATATATATATACATATATATACACACATATACACATACACACACATTCTTTTTTTATTTTTTTATTTTTATTTTTTAATTTTTTTATTTATTATTATTTTTTAATTGTTTTTGCCATACATTCTCATGATATCACCATGGGTTTACATATGCTTCCCCTCCGGAACCCCCCTCCCTCTTCCCTCCCATACACACACATTCTTACATACCCAGAAGTGATGTTTCTAGATCGTACGATAGCCTTGTTTTAATTTTTTGAGAAACTTCCATATGTTTTCCATAATAGCTGTACTAATATACATTTCTATTAACAATACACAAGGGTTCCCTTTTCTATACATCATGACTAGCACTTGTCTTTCTTTTTCGAGGTAATACCTCACTGTTTTTTTTTTTAATTGAAATACAGCTGATGTACAGTATTACAAGTTACAGGTGTAGGGTCAGAATGTTGAAATGACTTGTTCAAAGTCATAGTACTTTGAAGTCAAATTCAGTTTTGATTTGCAATCCAGTTGTCTTCCCCTACATAAGTTTTAGGCTGTGCTTTGTGGAACTTTAGAGATCTTAGTAGCCACCAAGGAAAAGGGATATAGGAAAGGATGAGAAGTTTTTCTGTTTTATTTTGCATATTTGGATTTTAGATTTGGTCAGTGCAGATTCCCTTCAACTTATAGAAACTGCACTCTTGTGAGAACTGCATCATACTTTATCCATAGAGTCATTATGGAGGCTGCTGTGTTAGTAGCACATGATTAAATCCTTGGCCTGTTTATGGTACCAAAGGTGAGTACCAGGTATGACCAGTGTTTCTGCCTTAGTTCTTTATGCAGCTGACTACAATCGATACATGAAACAGAATTAAGGTTCAGGATAAAATGGGCCCATAATGTTTCTAAAAGCTATCAAACTCATGAATACAATGGAATGCTAAAATTAGGAATCATATTCCTATTTTTAATAATCATTGCTATTACTAGAGCTGTTGAAAGTTATAGTGAAAGCAATATAATTAGGAAATGGCTCCTGGAGCCAGAGTGCCTATGTTTAAATCCTAGTTCTAATACAGGTTAGTTGTGTGCCTGTGCAAGAGTTACATATCACCTCCACATATCAGGTTTTCATCTTAGAAATGGATATATTGATCCTTCTTCAGTCACTAAGTCATGTCTGACTCTTTTGCAACCCCATTGACTATAGCCTGCCAGGTTCCTCTGTCCATGGGATTCTCCAGGCAGTAATACTGGAGTGGGTTGACATTTCCTTCTCCAGGGGATTTTCTCAACCAAAGGATTGAACCTGAGTCTCATTTTGTGTCTCAAAACTTAGGCACATAATAACTATGTTTTGAATGAGTAAATGAGCAAATCAGTTAATGAAGAATACTCAAACATTAAAGTCACTCTGAAAAGTGAATAATTGGAAAACTATAGATGGTTCCTGACTTATGATGGTTCAACTTAAAATTATCTTTTGGCCTTTATGATGAAATGAAAGCAATGTGCATTCAGTAAAACCTATACTTTGACTTTTTATCTTTTCCTGTGGTAGCAATATGTGGGACAGTATTTTTCGTGATGCTAGGCAGCACTAGTGAGCCACAGGTCCTGGTCAGCCTCATGATTACAGGGGTTAGCAACCCATACACTTACTCCTATTCTGTACTCAGATAACCATTCTGTTTTTGTTTTTCACTTTCAGTACAGTAGTCAATTACATGAGATATTTAACACTTCCTTATAAAATAGCCTTTCTGTTAGATGATTCTGTCAAACTCTAGGCTCATTAAGTGTTCTGAGTATGTTCAAGGTGGGCTAAGCTCAACTATGACATTTGGTAGGTTAGGTGTATTGAGAACATTTTGACTTAAAATATTTTCAACTTACGATAGGTTTATTGGGACACAACCCGATCATTTGTTGATAATGATCCATAGTAAATCTCAAGTTATTTGTAAAACACAAAGAATAGTACCACCTCATTATGTGAAATCATGATTTTGCTTTGTAGGTTACAACACATTAGGACTAAGCCTACCCACCTGTGGACTTCAGTTCATTTTAATGTATATCACTGCTTTTAATAGATCTCTGGTATCTTTCATTAGAGGTTAATGGTTTTCCTCATATAGATCTTGAACATTTTTTTTGGTTTATACTTGATCATTTCATGTTTTTGTTTTAACGTACATGGCTTGTGTTTTTAATTTTAAATTCCAGTTACTCATTGCTTATATATAGAAAAGGAATTGATTTTTGTTTATTGACATTGTATCCTATACCCTTGCAATAATTGCTTATTTTTAAAAGGAAACTTTATTGTTTAGAGCAGTTTCAGATCCACAGAAAAACTGAGGGAAAAGTATAGATACTTCCTGTATATGTTCTGCCAAAACTTATGCAAAGCCTCCCCTATTATAAACATCCCTAATAGAGTGCTTCATTTGTTACAATACATGAACCTAAATTGACACATCATTACCACCCCAAATCTATACATTATATTAAGGTTCACTCTTAGTTAATTCATCTTGAGTTTATTTGTTGTATACTGTGTAAGATAGTGGTCCAGTTTCATTCTTCTGCATGAATCTTTTCAGTTTTCCCAATACCATTTTTTGAAGAGACTGCCTTCTCTCCATTGTATATTCTTGCCTCCTTTATCATAGATTAATTGGCTTTATGTATGTGGATTTATTTGGGAGTTCTCTGTTCTGTTCTACAGATCTATCTCTATTTTTATTACATTATAATACCATTTTGATTACTCAGTTCAGTTCAGTTCAGTCGCTCAGTCATGTCCAACTCTTCCCCACCTTGAACCGCAGCATGCCTCCCTGTCCATCATCAACTCCTGGAGTCCACCCAAACCCATGTCCACTGAATCAGTGATGCCATCCAACCATCTCATCCTCTGTCGTCCGCTTCTCCTCCTGCCCTCAATCTTCCCCAGCATCAGGGTCTTTTCAAATGAGTCAGCCCTTCACATCATGTGGCCAAAGTATTGGAGTTTCAGCTTCAACATAGTCCTTCCAATGAACACCCAGGACCGATCTCCTTTAGGATGGACTGGTTCGATCTCCTTGCAGTCCAAGAGACTGTCAAGAGTCTTCTCCAACACCACAGTTCCAGAGCATCAATTCTTCAGCTCTCAACTTTCTTTATAGGCCAAGTCACACATTCATACTTGACCACTGGAAAAGCCATAGCCTTGACAAGAAGGACCTTTGTCTCTGCTTTTTAATATGCTGTCTAGGTTGGTCATAACCTTCCTTCGAAGGAGTAAGCCCCTTTTAATTTCATGGCTGCAATCACCATCTGCAGTGATTTTGGAGCCCCCCAAAATAAAATCAGCCACTATTTCCACTGTTTCCCCATCTGTTTGCCTACATCTTAGCAATATAGTTTGAAATCAGGAATGTGATACCTCTGTGTTTTTCTTTCTCAAGATTGTTTTGGCTATCGGGTCTTTTATGGTTCCATATAAATTTTAGGATTCTTTGTTCTAGTTATGTGAAAAATGCCATGGTATTTTGGTAAGGATTGTATTTAATCTGTAGGTGGCATTGAGAAGTATGGCTGTTTTAATGATACTGATTCTTCTAGTCCATGAGTATGGCATATATTTTCATTTATTTGTCATCTTCAATTTCTTTCATCAATCTCTTTTAGTTTTCAGAGTACAGGTTTATTACCTCCTTGGTTAAGTTTATACATAGGTTTCATATTCCTTTTGATGCATTTATAAATGGGATTGTGTTCTTAAATTTTATTTTTAATAGTTTATTTGTGTATAGAAACAACTGATTTCTGTATATTAATTTTGTATCCTGCAACTTTATTGAATTCATTTATTAGCTCTAATAGCTTTTTTGCTGGAGTCTTTAGGATTTTCTATATATAGTATCCTGCCACCTGAAAATGTTATTTTACATTTTCCTTTCTAATTTGGATATCTCTTTTCTCTTGCCTAAGTTGGGGCTAGGACTTCCAATACTATCTTCAATAAAAATGTCAAGAGCGGGCATCTTTGTCTTGTTCTTCATCTTAGAGAGAAAGCTTTCAGCTTTCTATCACTGAGTATGATGTTAGTTGTGAGTTTGCAATATATAGCTTTAATTATATTGAGGTACGTTGCCTCTATATCCGCTTTTTTGAGAGTTTTTAATCATAAAGATTTATCATTTATCTTTTCAAAGTATCAGCTCTTCATTTCATTGATCTTTTCTATTGTTTTTCCATCTCTATTTCATTTGTTTCCACTCTGATCATTTCCTTTCTTCAATCAACTTGTGGTTTTGTTTTTCATTTTCTAGTTCCTTTTTGTCTCTAGGAATTTTTTTAAATTTCCTCTTTGATTTATTAGTTAATTCATTGGTTGTTTAGTAGCATGTTCTTTAGTATACATGTGTTTATGTTTGCCAGTTTTCCTCTTGTAATCGATTTCTGTTTTCATATTGTTATGTTTGGAAAGATGCGTGATATAATTTCAGTCTTCTTAAATTTACTGAGACCAATTTTTAAATTTTATTTATTTTAATTGGAGGCTAATTACTTTATAATATTGTAGTGGTTTTTGCCATACATTGACATGAATCAGCCATGGATGTACATGTGTTCCGCATCCTGAACCTCCCTCCTACCTCCCTCCCCATCCCATCCCTCAGGGTCATCCCAGTGCACCAGCCCTGAGCACCCTGTCTCATGCATTGAAGCTGGACTGGTGATCTATTTCACATATGATAATATACATGATTCAATGCTATTCTCTCAAATCATCCCACCCTTGCCTTCTCCCACAGAGTCCAAAATTCTGTTTTTACATTTGTGTCTCTTTTGCTGTCTCGCATATAGGGTCATCATTACCATCTTTCTAAATTCCATATATATGTCTTAATATACTGTATTGGTGTTTTCCTTTCTGACTTACTTCACTCTGTATAATAGGCTCCAGTTTCATCCACCTCATTAGAACTGATTCAAATGCATTCTTTTTAATATCTGAGTTATATTTCATTGTGTATATGTATCACAGCTTTCTTATGTATTCATCTGCCGATGGACATCTAGGTTGCTTCCGTGTCCTGGCTGCCAGGAGATGTCAGGATTCCCCCTCACTCGGATGACAAAGTCATGAGACTGAGAAGGAAACTGCAAAGTGGATTTTCCTTCGGGGCATCCCAAGGCAAGGCCCCTCCTGGTATTTTTCTTGGGAAGTTCTGTGTATGCTCATCTGTTTATGTTTTAGCTCATCTCAGATCAGTCCCAGTTAGAAAAAATTCATCCTAAGATAATTCCCTCAGACCTTATTTCCCTCAGGGGATCCGGGAAGGAAATTCCCTTTCCCGGGGACTAAGAAGGAATAAGGGACATTTAAATAGATTACTATACCTCCTACTAGTTACTGGGGAGTTTACCAAGAGTTCTCTGGGGGTCATGGCAAAGCCACCACCAGAAGGGCCCGTACTTGGGTCACCTTTCCACATCCCAGTCTCCTGACCACTCCATGGAAGAGGCTCCCTTCCTTGAAAAACGCAGGCTGGAATGGGACTTAGGAATGGTCATAACTGTGGCCAGCATAGTTGGAGACACTGATTGCTTTAGGATAGTGTAGACATAGGAATTCTTTTTAGTAGTTGTAAGGTTAATAGGGTTTCATTGTTAAAGCAGTGCTGCTCAACTGTCTCTTTGTCTTCTTTTCTCTTTCCTTGTAAAAACCAATATAGGTTAATAGAATAAAACAGTTTCAAGCTTAAGCCCCTCTTTCTAGCTTCTACATAGTTGCACCTAGTCAGGGAACATTTGGAAGGAGGCTTCCTGTGTCAATATATTCAGAGATGAGTGGAGAGGCACACCATTTCTGGGGACAAAAGAAATGCATATATTCTTAAAGTAAAGTAACCATTTACATGCTTTTTCCCTCTCGGATATGGAAATTGAGTTTTTATAGCCCCCTCTTTTTGAGATGGATTCTAGCCCTGTTTCCTGGAAAAGTTGCAAGATTTTTATCTTTGCTGAAAAGGCTATCTTGTAGGACAGTGTATATATGCCCACATTATGCTAAATAAAGGTATGCTAGAGACATTCAAATGGTACACATACTATTGTTAAGTCTGATTATGTAGAAATCCGACCTTTTGCAAGGAAAATTAGCTTAATGTAAAAGTTGTTGCTGGTAGGCAGAAAACAAAAGTTTGCATAAAATAGTTGTGATGTAATGGGAGGTTTTTTGGCTATAAAACTGTAAGCTAACAAAAATAAAGTGAGAGACTTCTCCACCACCTTTTGCAGAGACTTTTCCATCACCTCACAAAACTAACAGCAATAAAGAGAGACTGCTTCGTCACCACACATCGACTCAGCTCAGTTCTTCCGCTGACACCACTCATCCCTCAAGACCCCCGGACCCGCCAGGGCTGGACCCCGGCACCTGGCTGTTGTAAACAGTGCTGTGATGAACATTGGGGTACACATGCCTCTTTCAGTTCTGGTTTTCTCGGTATGTATGCCCAGCAGTGGGATTTCTGGGTCGTATGGCAGTTCTATTTCTAGTTTTTAAGAATCTCCATACTGTTCTCCATAGTGGCTGTACTTGTTTGCATTTCCACCAACAGTGTAAGAGGGTTCCCTTTTCTCTGCACCCTCTCCAGCATTTATTGTTTGTAGACGTTTGATAGCAGCCATTCTGGCCTGCGTGAGATGGTACCTCATCGTGGTTTTGATTTACATTTCTCTGATAATGAGTGATGTTGAGCATCTTTTCATGTGTGTGTTAGCCATCTGTATGTCTTCTTTGGAGAAATGTCTGTTTAGTTCTTTGGCCCATTTTTTAATAGGCTCTTTTATTTTTCTGGAATTGAGCTGGGGGAGTTGCTTGTATATTTTTGAGATTAACTCTTTGTCCATTGCTTCATTTGCTATTATTTTCTGCCATTCTGAAGGCTGTCTTTTCACCTTGCTTATAGTTTCCTTTGTTTTGCAAAAGCTTTTAAGTTTAATTAGGCCCCATTTGTTTATATTTGCTATTATTTCTATTGTTCTGGGAGGTAGGTCACAGAGGATCCTGCTGTGATTTATGTCAGAATGTGTTTTGACTATGTTTTCCTCTAGGATTTTTATAGTTTCTTGTCTTACATTTAGATCTTTAATCCATTTTGAGTTTATTGTTGTGTATGGTGTTAGAAAGTGTTTGAGTTTCATTCTTTTACAAGTGGTTGACCAGTTTTCCCAACACCACATGTTAAAGAGATTGCCTTTTCTCCATTGTATATTGTTGCCTCCTTTTGTCAAAGATAAGGTATCCATAGATGCATGAATTTGTCTCTGGGCTTTCTATTTTGTTCCATTGATCTATTTTTCTTTCCTTGTCCCAGTACCACACTATCTTTATGACTGTAGCTTTGTAGTACAGCTGAGACCATTTTGTGACTTAACATGTGCTCTGTCCTGGGGAATGTTATATGTGTACTGTAAAAATGTGTATTCTGCAGGTTTTTGAGCCATGTTCTGCATAAATCTATTACATTCATCTGTTCTAATGTTGTTTAAGGCCAATGTTTCCTTATTGATATTCTATCTGGATGGTCTATTCCTGCCAGGTAGGAATTTGCTTGTAAGTTTTCCTCTTTTCAGCATTTTGCATGTATTATTCCACTCCCTTGTGGCCTGCAAAATTTCTGCTGAAATACCTGCTAATAGTCTTGTGGACCATATATAGCAAATTGTTTTTCTCTCACTGCTTCTAAAATTCTCTTTTCAACATTTGACATTTTAATTACAATGTGGTTCTCTTTGGGTTCATCTTGTTTGGGTCACTCAGTGCTTCCTGGACTTGGAAGTTTGCAGCCATTGTTTCTTTAAATAAAATTTCTGCCTTTTCTTTGTTCTCCTTCTGGGACCCTTATAATGTGAATGTTAGTATGCTCAGTGTTGCCTAGAGGTACCTTAAACTATCTTCTTTTTAAAAATAGTTTTCTTCTTTTTACTATTCTGATTGGGTGATTTCTATTACCCTGGTTTTCCTCGTTGCTAATTCATGCCTTTGTATCATCTAATCTGCTGTTGATTCACTCTAGTATATTTTTCATTTCTGTTATTTTATTCTTCAACTCTGACTGGTTCTTTCTTACAGTTTCTAAGTCTTTATCCATTATTTCCCCAAGTTATGTAAATGTTTTTATGACAATTCAATCTTTTTTTTCATGTTGATTACTTATCTTCATATGATTAAGGTCATTTTTTTCTGAGGTTTTGTGTGTTTTCATTTGGAACATATTTATTTCCTCATTTGTTTATTTCTATGTATTAGGCAGGAGTGCTACCTCCCACTTGATGGAGTTACTTTATGTAGGTGACATTTCTTCTTGTTCAACCATTCCAGAGCTCTTGTTTATCTTTTAAATATTTGTGGTTATTTATGCTACCTAACTTATTTTTGATATGCTCTTGTTTTGTATGCAGAGACCTACCAGTGTTCCAAGGGGAAGATCTCATTTAACACCTAGCTTCAGGCTGTTTGGAAGCCAGACCCTTAGGCCGTGGATATTTAAGGATGCTTGTATCTACAGTTCCATGGGTATGTAATTCTTGATGGCTTCAGACCGTGAGATCTAGACGTGTCCGCTGGGTCACAAAACTTGAGGCTCCAGGATGAGTGTTTAAGTTCCTGTCTGGGGAGCCTTGTTCAGCTGGAGTAAGGCCAGTGGGGTACACAGGGATGGTATCTTCCTATTTATGTTCCATGGGGGTGTCTCCTTAGCCTCTAGATGTGTGGGAAACCTGAAGTTTGTTTCTCAGGGTGAAGCTCCAAACTAAGAGGCCTTTTCACAGAACGACTGCTGTTGTGTTTCAGTCTGCTGTCTGTGCAGTACCCTGCAGGTGGTAATCTGCCGAGAACTATCTATCCAATTTTTACAGTCCTTTGGAGCTCAGGAATACTACCCTTTTGGCTACCAGGGTCAGGAGATCAAGGGGTATCTTTTGTGGATTGCTTTTGCTTCCTGGCTTTAGCTAGGCAGCTGGTAAGTATAGAGGGTGGAGCTTGCATTCTTGATTCAGAAAGGCAACTGGAAGGTGACTTGACTGCACACCTGCAAGCTTTAGCCATGCACCAGGAGGGTGCCTTGGCTATATGTCTGCATCACCTTTAGGCCAGAAGTAGAAGTATGCCACTATGGCTTGTGTTTGCCAACCCTAGCCAAAGGGTAGGGGAGTGTTAAGTCACCTTTAGACTAGGAGAGGGATAATGTGGTAATGGCTCACACCCACCAGCCCCAGCCAGGGCTGAAGGGAGTGTTGCAGCCTCCTTCACTTGCAGAATTTAGTTAGAGAGCAGGAGAATGGCTGTTTATCCCAGCCAGAAAGTGGGCAGGCATCGCAACCACCAGAGCTCTCCTGCTTCCGCAAGACAGCATGATAGTGCTGTGATGACTTCCTTCTGTGTCCCAGCTCACCTGTCTGTGCAGGTTAGGTGGTATCTGAGGGTTTCATATTATTATAGCTATCCCAGGTGTCTTTTAAATACTGTTTGCATGGTATAACATGTTCATGTTTCAGTTAATTTTTGTATTTGAGTCTAGAGTGCATCTCTTATAGAAAACTTATAGTTGGATAAAGTTATTTTTTTTACCCATCTGGTAACATTTGTCTTTATTTTATTTTGTATAAAAGAACTTAGTGGTTTATTCACTATAGGAAAAGTGGAGAATTATCACCTAATATAATTGTTTGGTAACTACCTGATATTTTATTTTTTAATTAATTAATTTTAATTGGATGAACATTTGTCTTTAAATTGGATTGTTTAATCCATTAACTTGTAGTGTAACTACTAGTGACGTATGATTTGTGTTAGCAAATTTGCAATATATTTTCTGTCTTATTTTTTATCTTTCTACAAGTTTCTAGTAGATGGTTTTAATTACTGTGTTTGTTTTTTTCCTATATATAATCTACTAGTCCCGTTTTATCCAAAGTTTCAATTTCCATGGTTTCAGTTACCCATAGTCAGCTGCTCCCCAAATATATGAAATGGAAAATTCCAGAAGTAAACAATTCATAAATTTTAAAGTATGTGCTATTCTGACTATTGTGGTGAAATTTCATGTCATCCCACTGTGACCCACAAGAGTAGTGATGATGGCAATTTGGATATGCCAAAAAAGATGCCATACAAGTGCTTCCTTTAAGTGAAAATGCTAAAGTTATCAACTTCATGGGGAAAGAAAATAATTTGTATGCTGAGTTTGCCAATAATCTACAGTAAGAACAAACCTATCCATGAAATTGTGAAAAAGAAATTCTTGCTAGTTTCTCTGCTTCACCTCAAGCTGCAAATAATACAGCCAGTGTGATAAGTGCTTAGTGGAAAAGGCATTAAATTTGTACAGTAAGATATTTTAAGGGAGAGAAAGAAACAATATTCATGTCAATTTTATTATAATATATGTTATAATTATTATGTTATTACTGTTCATCTTACTGTGCCTAATTTTTAAATTTTATCATAGGTATGTACACATTGGAAAAAAAACAATACAGATAGGGGTTGATACTGTCCATAATGGTTTCAGTCATCCACTGGGGGTGTTGGATTATATCCCCTGGAGATAAAAGGGGACTACTGTTTTTTACTTATTTTCTTAGTGTCAGCTAATGGTATTAGTATTAATATCTTAACTTACAAAGATCTAGTTTAGTTTAATATCCAACTAAATTCAGTAGCATGCAATAACTTTTATATGCTATAGCTCCTCTTTCCTCTTTTGTGGTATTATTATTACATAAACTAAGTCTTTATGTTCTATAAACGTTCAGTCAGTTCAATTCAGTCACTCAATTGTGTCCAATTCTTTGTGACCCCGTGGACTGCAGCACGCCAGGCTTCCCTGTCAATTACCAAATTCATAACTTGCTCAAACTCATGTCCACCGAGTTGGTGATGCCAAACATCAATATTGTATTACAATTACTGATTTATGAAATTGTTCTTATAATCAGGATTGAAAAGTAAAGAGTTAATTTATATTTATATAAATATAATTTATACTTGTATTTACCTATGTAGTTACTTTTATTAATGCTCTTTATTTTTTGTATTCAGATTTTTATCTAGTATCCATTTATTTCATGGTGAAAAACTCTAATATTTCTTCCATAGCATGTCTTCTAGTGACATGTTCTTTCAATATTGTTTCTGTGGAGATGTTTTAATTGCTCCTACATTTAAAGATAGTTTTTCTGGATATAGATTCTTAGATTAAACTTTTTCTTTCAACACATTGAATATACCATCCTACTTCCCTCTGTCTCTTATGGTTTCTGATGAGAAATCTTATGGAGACTATCTTTATGCAATGAGCTGCTGCTTTCTTGCTACTTTAGAAATTCATGCTTTTTCTTTGGCTTTCAGTGTATACCTTGGTGTGGATCTCTTTCAGCTTATTCTCCTTAGATTTTGCTGTACTTTTGAGTGTGTAGATTTATGTAGTTTTTCATCAGGTTTTGTAAGTTATATGTATTATTTCTTCAAATATCCTCTATATTCTTTTCTTATTCACTTCTTTTAAACTAGTTTTTATGCATATGTTGGTCTACTAGGTGTCGCTACACAAGTTCTGAGGTTCTGATGATGTTTCTTCATATCTTTTTCTATTTCTCGAGCAGGAAAATCTCAGTTGGTTCATCCTCATGTTCACTTATTCTTTTTCACCTCAAACCTGATGTTGAATGCCTCTAGTGAATTTATCATTATAGTTATTACACTATTTAACTTCAGAATTTCTATTTGGTTCACTTAGTAATTTATATCTATTTATGGATATTCTTTATGTGATGAAATGTTATACTTTCTCTTAGTGTTTAGACATGGTTTAATTTTCTTTGTGAATGGTTGGTGCCAAGTTTCTCACTGTTGGAGTAGGACATTACAAGTATTCATAGAGAACAATCTTGAGTGATCTGTGGGATAGTGGATTAGAGTTTCAGGTGTCAGTAAGAAATGGTTCTTTATGTAGCTATAGTTAAGTACATGTAGACATATTTATGGAAATGTGTCTATATGTGGCTTAAGGTACAAACATATATTTCTTTGCTTTGTTATCTGAAAGAGCTTAGAAGAAATGACACATACACTCACAGCCCCATAGAAGCACAGTTAGAACCCAGGTCGTCATTTTTAATACCATTTTTCCAACAAAATGACCCAAGTATCCTTGTAGAAATGGCTGATTCTTGGAGTTCATTTCAGTTGTTGTTCAGTTGTGTCCGACTCTTTGCAACCCCATGGGTTATAGCATGCTAGGCTTCCCTGTCCATCACCTTGGAGAGCGGCAGGAAATAAAAAGATGAATCCAGAGCATCATATAGTATTGGAAAACATGATAACACCCTTCCCTAATGCCAAAAAATAAAATCCCTGCATGATGAGAATATGTCAAAGTGGAAGAGCAATCAATTAAAAGAGCTGTCAATGGACCAAAGCTGGGATGATTTGAGCAAGAAAATAAGATAATAGTGGATTTTAACCCAAGGCATAATAAAAAATATCTATGAGTCCATACTGAGATAAATAAATGATTAAGTAAACTAACAAAAGAGAAGAGACAATCTCCTATTTGGAAGAGTTCCAAATGATTTATGTAACTACTCTTCCCTTAAGGAGGAAGAATATAACTCCCTACTCCTTAAATATAACATTCTGACTTCCATGGAACACAGTACAAAAAGGGAGAAAATAACTAAAATGATTAAATGCAATGTGGTATCCTAGATGAGACTCTACATAGGAAAAAATACATTAAACAACAGCTAAGAATATCTGTATTAAGCATCTAATTCAATTAAGAATAGTGTCAATGTCAGTTAATTAATTGTGGCAAATATACCAATTTAAGCTCTTAAGAGGTGGAACTCAATGTGGTATTTATGATACCTCTCTTTATTAGCTTCTTGATTTTTCTTTGTATAAAAAAACATTCTAAAATTTAAGTTTATTTTAAAGATAACATAGAAGGCAGTTATATATCCAAGATTTTGGGAGAAGACCAATATATCTGCTTTCTCATGCATGAATACTCTGGTCAAAAGGGAAGAAAAAAATCTTACTGAAAGCTTTGAAAAGTAAACCAAAGCGGATAAATTTTGGAGGAGAGTCAAAAGTTGGCGATTTGACTAAAAGACTTAGTTTCTCACTTGTTTTATTCCCTCATGGCTTTGCCCTGAGGGCAGAGCCCAGTTGTGAAGCAAAACAATACCAGTGATGGATCAGGTGGTAAAACACCAGTAGAAACTTGAACTTTCTGGCCAAGGGGAAAAGAGAAGGGAATCCTTTGGGGATGGAAATGACAGGAACATCTTTGAGGAAACAAAGTAAGTATTGTTTCATTCTGTCTATAAATCTGCCCAAATCTCAAGATAATCCCTGAATTTTAAATATATGAGAAGAGAGATTTACACCAGTATAATAAAAGCTTAGAGAATCTGAATAAACTATAAAATACCACACAATGTTCAGGCTAATCCCTAAGAGACAAATGTATGGGACAGACTTAAACTAGCACAGCAAAGTTTTTAAGTAAGACCTGTGTGATATGAACAAATACTTAATGAAAAGGAAACAGAACTTGTAGTTTCAAGTTAACAGGATTTATTGTCAGCTAAAATAAAAACATGATATTCCAGATCATAATGGAAAACTGATTCTACACAATAGAATTCTCACAATGTTCAAGATGTAACGAAAAACTACTCTACAAACAAATATCCACAGTAATGCAACCAATTCTCAAAGAAAAAGAGATCAATAGGGACTTTACCTAAGAAATATAGATGTCGGAATTATAAGACAAAGAGTGTATATAATTATGTGACATGATTGAGACATTAAGTAATGCTGTGGTAATAATCACTTTGTAATATATGTATCAAATGAACACATTAAGCTTACACAATGCTATATGTCAATTACCTCTCTTTAAAGCTAGAAAAAGGAAATTAAGGAGAAAAAAAACCTTGAGAAAAAGACAGTGCAGCAGCTATTATAATTATGCAGTATAAGGTCAAGGAAAATACACCTGAAACGAATAGAAAGAGACATTCTCTGGAAAGACAGAGGGGGAAAAAAAAACTTTAGAGTGAAGAATATTTCAATGAGAATGGTTAAATATGGTACTTGAATTAGAAATCTACTCTATAGAGTTAATGCAAGAATAGAGATGACTGTCAAAACAAAATTTATAACATTGCTGCTGGTGTTCTTGATGAGCTCAGTAACAAAAACATTCCCAGACAAAAAAGAGGAAGAAAGTCTAAATAGACATTTCTCCAAAGAAGACATTATTTCAAGAATGTCCACAAAGACAATTCCAGGTCCACGCGGCTTCATTCGTGAATTTTATTGAATATTTAAGAATGAAATAATACTTATAGCAAATCTTTTACCAGCTGAGCCACCAGGGAAGCTCTACTTATAGCAAATCTTTTAGAAATTAGAGAAGGAAAAATCATTCCCCAAGTAAGTGTATCGGCCAAGATATCCTTACACCAAAGGCAGAAGAAATGACAAATAAAAGAAAATTTAAAACCCCCTCATTAACATAAATGCAAAGTAAAGAGAAATGAAGTGAAATTGCTCCTTATACCTGACTCTTTGACCACATGGACTATACAGTCCGTGGAGTTCTCCAGGCCAGAATACTGGAGTGGGTAGCCTTTTCCTCTTCCAGGGGATCTTCCCATGCCAGGCATTGAACCCAGGTCTCCCACATTGCAGATAGATTCTTTCAGGGAAAGCTGAGCCACCAGGGAAGCCCATAAATGCAAAAATCCTTGATAAAGTATTAGCAAATTAAAGCCAGTAACACATTAAAAAATGATCATAACTCAAGACCCATTGAGGTTTATCCCATGAAATCAAGATAGGCTTAATATGCAAAAATAAATTTTAACATATTTTAATAGAAGAAAAGATGAAAAAACCTCAAAAGAAAAATGATTTAATAAAATTGATCAGCTATTTATTAAACTAGAAATAGAAAGGAAGTTTCTCAACCTCAAAACCCTACTAATAGGAAAAGACGAGGATGTCAGCCCTACATAACCAGCTCTACTCATCATATAGGAATTCAAACCAGTGCAATAAGTGAGTGAAAAACATTTTAAGTAAAGGGTAATATATTAAATATCCTACATTTTGTGCACCACATAACCTCTGTGAACCTGCTCAACACTTCTGCTATAGCATGAAAGTAGCCATAGACAATATTTATGTGGCTAGGCAGGACTATGTATAAATAAAATTTAATTTACACAAACAAGAAGTGGCCTATATTTGGCCAATGGGCTGTTGTTTGTTCACCTCTGCACTAAGGCGAGAAAAATAAATAGAAAACATAGATATTTTAACAAAAGGACACTTATTTTATTTGGAAAAAAATACGTGATTATCAATACAGAAAACCTTAAGATAACTACAAGATGCTAGAAGTAAATAAGAAAATTCTGCAATGGTGTAACATAACAGGTCAATATTCAGAAATATGTTGCATTTCAATATATTGGCAGTGAACAACTATCAAATGAAATAAAAAATACAGCTCCGTTTATAATAGCATGAAGAAAAATAAATATTTCAGAATAAATTTTATGAAAGATGCGGAAGACCTGTATGCTGAAAGCTGTCATTTCTTCCTCCTTGAGACACTCATGTCCTTAAATTCTCCAGAGCATAATTGTTAGGAGAATAAGCTCTTTAGCCACACAGTTTGAATCCCGGCTCTGCCAGTTACTAGTATCTAACCTTGGGCAAGTTAATTAACCTTTTTGCACTTCATTTTATTCATCTGTTAAATGGAGATAATAACAGTATCTACCTCTTAAGGTTGTTAAGAAAGATTTTATGTGCTAATGTGTATAAGTAGCCTTCTTGGCAAAATAATATGTGCTCAAATACTCACCATGAAAATATCTACCATCCTACAGTGTTTTAATATTGTGTGTGCGTATGGACATGTACCCGTGCATTTATTCTCTGTCTTTTCTTGGTCTCATTCTGAGGACACAGTCTCTGCATATATTAAAGTTGTGTATTCCCTGTGATTATTTTCTTTACCCTCTTCTCACTCTGTACCCTTTCTTAGGGTTATCTGATTTCTTCAGATGACTTAGTTATTTAATTACTGATGATTCTCATATCTATATTCCTAGCATAAATATTTCTTCTAAGCTTCAGATACAAGTATTTTTTTGCTTATTGAGTATCTCCACTATATGAAAAACAAGAACCTCCACATCCATATATGTGTAAGACTGAACTCATTATCTCCCTAATCCCAAACATGGTTTACTGCCAGTTCTCCCTCCATCTCTGAAAATGTAACCAATACCCACTCAGTGTTGCAAGTCAGAAATTTAAGAATCTTCCTTAATTCTCCAATATTTTTATATCTGTTAATCGGACATGCTGACACGTTTTGATACAGTTTCTGGCATAGAAACATGAAGTAAAAATTGGGCCCTGCTCTCAGGAACCTGAGTCTATTGAGGTGTGTGTGTATGTTAGTTGCTTAGCTGTGTCCAACTCTATGCAATCCCATGGACTATAGCCCACCAGGCTCCTCTGTCCGTGGAATTCTCTAGGCCAGAATATTGGAGTGGGTAGCTAGTCTCTTCTCCAGGGGATCTTCCCAACCCAAGGATTGAACCAAGGTATCCTGCATTAGCAGTCAGATTCTTTACAGTCTGAGCCACCAGTACAGTTATGTAACTTCAGTATAACCCAGCAAGCACTATCCATAGTCTAGCATTCTTTCTATAATGGGCCCCCATTCTGTTCTCCTCTTATTAAATGAAATATCCATCTACCCAGTTGACAAGGATAGAAACCTAAGTCATCCTAAATTGAATTCCTTTATTTCCACTTCCCCTATATATAGTACATTACCAAATTCCTATCAATTCTGTCACCCAAAACACATGCAGGAAGCTTTCACTTTGCCATCCCACTGCCATCATTCTCATTTAGTGGCTCTCACTTGGAGAAACTTTGTCCCCTCTGGGGGACATTTTCCAGTCACTGGAGACGTTTTTCACTGTCACAACTGGGGGAGGATTTATTGTCATCTAGTGGCCTCTGGTGGAGAAGGGACTGGCACCCCACTCCAGTACTCTTGCCTGGAAAACCCCATGGACAGAGGAGCCGGGTAGGCTGCAGTCCATGTGGTCGCAAAGAGTCCAATACTACCGAGCGACTTCACTTTCACTTTTCACTTTCATGCATTGGAGAAGGAAATGGCAACCCACTCCAGTATTCTTGCCTGAAGAATCCCAGGGACAGGGGAGGCTGGTGGGCTGCTGTCTATGGGATCGCACAGTCAGAATGAAGCGACTTAGCAGCAGCAGCAGCAGTGGCCTCTAGTAGGGGAGTGGGATGGTCTGCCCAAAATATCGATAGTGCTTAGTTTAGCAACTCTCTTCTAACCAAGTCAGAAATATCTCTTATTCATACTACTGTGACTGCCTCCGAACGAGTTTTCCTCTGTCCATTCTCTCTTCACCACCCACATGGGCCTCCACTCACCACAGAGCAGAAAGAATGATCCTAAACACAGTTCTGACAAATCATGCCCCTGCTTAAATTGTCAGTGCTTTCCACTTAAAACCACCAACAGTGATCCTTTATCATGCCTAGTACTATGTTTTGCATATGGCAATAAAAAATTTTAGCAGTGTCTGAGTCGATGAACAAAGTGATTAACTGGTCACCTTGAGTTCTTTTTTGCTGGTCTTTTTGCATGTCCTTAGTAAAACAGAACTAACCAACGAATCTGCAGGGCTGACATAGAATGAATGTTCAATCTATTAGTTGAATGTTTTTTTTTAATTACTTAATTAATGGGTGACAGAAATCAGATACCACCTCTTCTTTCCCTGCCTACCAAGTACTCTGTGATAGATACAGAAGTATCAGAGGCAAGAGCAGAGAAATGTTGAAATACTGTAATCAGAGTTCTTTATCTCAAAGGATTGCCTTTCTTTCTCCTTTATTTTTACTTTTTAGAGATTAAGATATAATTTATGTGCAATATTATATGGTATATGAATAGTGATTCATAATTTTTAAATATTATACTCCGTTTATAATTATTATAAAATATTGGCTATATTCTTTATATTGTACAATATATTCTTGTAGCATATTTATTTTTTTATGATAGCTTGTACCTCTTGTTTTTTTAAAGATAGCCTTCTATTTTTATTTCTTGAGTTTTCTCTGCATTTTCCTAGGTCCTTTTCACTGTAACCTTTCTTCCAAAAGATATGCAGTACATAAGTCAAAAGATAAACATGTTTTGCCATACACTGACATGGATCCACTATGGGTATACCTGTGTTCCCTTTCTAGAACCCCTCTCCCACCTCCCTCATGATTCAATCCCTCTCGGTCATCCCGGTGCACCAGCCCCGAGCACCCTGTATCTATCATGCATCAAACCTGGGCTGGCAATTAATTTCACACATGATAATTTTACATGTTTCAAGGCTGTTCTCCCATATGGCAAAACCAACACAATAATGTAAAGAAAAAAGTCTTTCTTAGCTTGTACCTCTTAATCCCCTTTCTCTAACTTTCTCTTCCCCATTTCCTTCTCCCAACTGCTTTTTATTTTTATATGGTTTATCCTACTGCTAATATTTCTATGTTACCTTGGCCTTCTACTACTTTATTGGGGTTATCCAAAATAATGTTATATATCTTTTAAAAATATATCAGGCTTTTTAGTAAGGTGTTATATAATATATATAACATTAAGAAAATATATTTACCTTAGTGTTTCCAAGCAGAAACCATTGATGAGAAACTGTTAGGAATTTAGAGGAGATGAAACTATGTTACTACTTGAGGTTTGTGAGCTCTAAAGTTTGGAAGGGTTTCCTTCCCTTGTCCTTTGTTTACCTTTTTAATTTGGAAAGCAACTTCCGTTGACTGCCACTTTCCTGAATGTTAAACTGTAAAATAATAACCTGATTGAATGCACAGTTGGGCTGGACAGAAACTTGTAATCTGATGTAGCCTTTTCTACTTTCCTTGGGCAGGTCAATTCACTTTTAGGTCCCAGTTTCTGTACTTGTAAAATGGCACTGTCACCACAGAAGATTCTAGTTTGAATTCTATTGTCTTGTTTTCATAAACTTTCCCCATTACTCCTTCTCCAAGGATATGGAGTTGTGATATATATCATACTGCTTGACATATAGTAGGCAAAGCTCTTTTGCCAAATTGGTGGTAAAATATCAAGAATATAACTCTTTACTCAATGTAGGAGTTGTACAAGCATATTATGTTTGTTTGTGTATGTGCCTATATTTTTTGTGCAGTCATCCATTTTGAGGAACTAGTTCAAAGTAATGATATTTTTTGGCAGAGCTACTGCCTTCTATCCATTCTTCCTTGGCTTTCTTAGAAAGTTTAACTGTATAGGGACAGTATACAAGGATTATATTAAATACTACATTGCCTCTGATTAAGGTCAGGTCAGGAAGAGTCATTTGATACTTACTCATTAGCAGGCTATGTTTTCTCTACTGAGATAGCTGCTTCTTGTCCCATGTCCTGGACTGGGGGTACAGAGAAGGTACCTACATGTTTCCTCCTTCTTCATCATACGTACTCCATTATTTATTTCACATCTAGTTATTCCCCTGTATGAAACACTCTTTCACTTTAAACAATAAGATACTACTTTAAAACGAAAGATAGCATTAAGATTTTGATTAAAGTTGTCATTGATTACTGTATTCCTTTGTACCAATCATTGTTCTTTAATTAATGAGACTGAGAAGCTCACAGTTTGATACATGACTGACAGGGAATGATGGAAAATATTGCTTTTAAATTTTCTCTTTATTCTAGTGTTAGGAATAAAAATGTATGGAAAAGGAAGAGTTATGGTACCTAAATTTTATAGGTAGCACTATCCTAGAAGTTCCATAACCCCTATTCCCAACAAAAAGATAGGATATACTTAAAATTGTAATAAAAGTAGCAAATATTTTCTTAATCAGATTTCTTACTGAAGCTTTATTTCTAATCATAGATTTTATAATTACTAGATGTCTCTATCAATCTATTTCATAAACATGACACATTTAAGAAGTGAATCATTATACAAATTGTCATCTTTGCATGCCAATACTAGTGGCATACTATCTTAACCGTAGGTTATTTATCTTTAAATTTTGAAATTTACCACAATATTATTATTCTCGTTTTGAAACTGCTTTAAATTACAAACTTTTACAATAAGTTCACCTTCCTCTTCTAAAATATATTCCCTTCCATGCCAGTTCAAAATTTCACTTCTTTGACTAAGCAATATTAACTATTGTGTTAAGGGAAAAAGAGTGATCACCTCAAAGACTTTTTCAAAGATGCTTTTCATTCATGTTGATGAATGGCAAAAACCACCACAATATTATAAAGTAATTATCCTACAATGAAAATAAATTAATTTAAAAAACCAGCATGAATACCTTATGAGCAAATATTGCAACTTTTACCCCATTGTAATTTTTCTATATTGCTTGGAGACCTGATTATGTCTAGTGAGGTTCAAGAACTCAGTAGAAAGTCTAAAAGAGACAAAGAAAGTGTTGTTACATTACTGGTAGTGGTCCATATGATAAGTTTATAGTAAGTCCATAATCACAGGTGGAAGAAAGCAGATAGATGATCTACTGAATGACAACTGCTGGTGAATCCACACATCTCTCAGTTACAAAGTTCTGTTTGTTGTTATTCAGTCTCTCAGTCATGTCAGCTATCTGCAAACACATGGAATGCAGCACATCAGGCTTCCCAGTCTTTCACTATTTCTGGAGCTTACTCAAAGTCATGTCCCTTGAGTTGCTGATGCCATCCAACCATCTCATCCTCTGTCGTCCCTTTCTCCTCCTGCCTTCAATCTTTCCCAGCATCAGGGTCTTTTCTTTTCTTTTTTTAAAAAATATATTTATTTATTTTCTTTACATTATTGTGTTGATTTTGCTATACATTGACATGAATCCACCATGGGTATATGTGTGTTCCCCTTCCAGAACCCCCATCCCATCTCCCTCCCGATTCCATCCCTCTCGGTCATCCCAGTGTGTTCAGGGTCTTTTCTAATGAGTTGGCTCTTCTCATCAGGTAGCCACAGTATTGGAGCTTCAGCTACAGCATCAGTCCTTCCAATGAATATTCCGAACTGATTTCTTTAGGATTGACTGGTTTGATACCCTTGTTGTCCAAGGGATTCTCAAGAGTCTTCTCCAACACTGCAGTTCAAAAGCATCAATTCTAGGGTGCTCAGCCTTCTTTATGTTCCAACTCTTAACATCCGTACATAACTACTGGAAAAACCATAGCTTTGAGTATATGGACTTTTGTTGTCAAAATGATGTCTCTGCTTTTTAATACTTTGTCTAGGTTTGTCACAGCTTTTCTTCCAAGATGCAAGCTTCTTTTAATCTTTGTCTGTGGATTCTCCAAGCAAGAATACTGGAATGGGTGGTCATTCCCTTCTCCAGAGGATCTTCCCAACCCAGTGGTCAAACCTGGGTCTCCTGCATTACAGGCAGATTCTTTACCATCTGAGCCATCAGAGGATCCCACAAAGTTCTACTAATTTATACCAAATACAGTCTATTATCCAATTTAAAAGTAACTTTTCTTTATTTTCCATATGAGTAGAATAGCTGAATATTCTTGCATGCTTTCATAATTAACAGTTCTAGTCTATTTTGCACTTTTTAAGATTAGATAAAATTAAATATTTTAATTTCCTTCCCTCCTTTCTCTTTCCCACCTATTTCTTCCTTCCTGTTTCTCCTCCTGTCTTTCTTGTCTCATCTACATCTCCCTTCTGTCTTTTTCTTTCTCCATGTCTCACACTCTCTCTCCTCAGTACAGCTCTCTCATATAGATAGATAGACATTCATAAAGATATATATAAATATATAATTACATACTATACAGACATCTACTCATGTATACACATATTTGTACATACACTTGATCCTTGGATGACTTTGGGGTTGGGGCATCAGTCTCCTGTTCAGTCAAAACTCTTTGTACAACTTTAATTTAACTATAATAGCATATTGTTGACTAGAAGTCTTACTGATAAGATAAATAGTTGACACATGGTTTGCATGCTATCTGTATTATATACTATATGCTTACAATAAAGTAAATTAGAGAAAAGAAAATGTTATTAAGAAAATCATAAGGAACATAAAATACATTTATAGTTCTGTACTACATTTATCAACACTGTAAGTTTACCTTGTCTGTTCCCAAGATGAATCATCTGTTAATGTGTATCCCAATATTGTCTTATATGATACAAAACACTGTAGATGTTGTACATATTTCTAACCATAGACATCAAAATGAAAAGATAATATGAAAAATAAATTTGTATTTATTCACAGATATAATGATCCATGCATTGATAATGAAGAAGCAGCAATATAGTAGATTTATGGTAGCCTAGTATGGTTGACATGGTAACCTATACTGTAATCAATGAATCTTTATAAAGTTTTTATGGCATACCATATTATAGTCATATTCATAATACAGTCTTGTCAACAGTGTTGCATTTTTTTAAAAATCCACATATCTGTTGATAGGCTGATACACAGTTTTACCAGTTATAAGAGAGAGGGGCATACTGTATGGTAATGTAATTCTTTGAAAGCAAAGTTGTAAAATGATAAGAAAGCAATACACTATTAATTATATTAAAAATCATTCACTTTATACCTATGTAAGGATAGACTATTCATTTCAGTACAGTTCTTACACATAATGTTCTACACGATGAATCCTTAAGCAATGATGATAACACAAAAATGTCTCATACAATTCTGACCATACAGTTATTAGATATTCACACAAAAAGATACTTGCATACATACACAATAGAAAAGTTTATTAACTGTACAGCATGATGATTATTTATGGTTCATTCAATGGAAGTGGATCATCAAAAAGGTCTTCAACCTTGTCATTTTCATGTTGAGTAAGCTGAGGAGAAGAAAGAGGAAAAGTTGGACTTACTGTCTCAGGGGTGGCACAGGTAGAAGGGAAGGCAAGAGATGCAGGTTCACTCACTGTAACTTTATGAAAATATATCACAGTTTCTGCCTGACTTTTTGCTGTCTTAATTTCTCAAAAAAAAGTTTCTATACAGTACCAACCTTCTTCCACTGTCTAATTTCAGGGGCCATATCATAGAAAGGTCCAAGTCATAAAAAAATTTAAAAAATGACTAGAATAATCAGAACTCTTTTGCCAGATTGTCTGATGTTGATTTGTTTTCTGGCACTGCTTTCTCTTCATCTTCCTTATCATCTAGCCCTGGTTTGGAAGCTTTCATCTCCATCAAGTTGTCTTCTGGTAATTCCAATAGTGCATTGTCTATCAGCTCTTAAATTTCTCCAAGATTCATATCTTTAAATGCTTTAACCCCCACCATTTTTGCCATAGCCACAAGATCTTTCAGTGATTTCCTTGACTGATTCTTCTGTAAATCTTGTGAAGTCATGTACAACATCTGAACAGTTTTCTCCATCAGGAATTTATTGTTTAAAGTTTGATGGCTTCCACATGGCTTTTTCTGGAACAGCAATGGCATCTTCAGTGGTGCAATCTTTCTACACTTTCATGATGTTCTCTCTGTTAGGGTACTCTTCCACAGTATTAGCAATCCTTTCCATAGAGTACTAGGTACACAGAGCCTTAAAGGTCCTTATGACCCTTTGATAACCCCTTATGACCCCTAGATTTAGCAGATGAATTAATGACATTGTGTTTGGGGCAAGTAGACCACTTGAACACCTTTGTTATTGAACTTATGGGGTCCTGGGTGATCAGGAGCATTGTCACGTATCCAAAGAACTTCAAAATGCAGTCCTTTAACTGGCAAGGTACTTCCTGACTTTGAGGAGAAATCATTGATGAAATTAACTCAGAAAAAGGGTTCTTGTCCAGGCCTTCTTGTATAACCAAAAGTCTGACACCTGGTGTTTATCTTTTTCCTTCAAGGCTCAGGGGTTAGCAAGTTTATGTATCAGGGAAGTCTTGATCATAAATTTGACTGCATTTGCACAAACAATAGAATTGTTTGTGTATTACACATTTTGTGAAATACGTGTTTATCTTGTCTTGAAAAAGCAACTTTTATGTGGGTGCAAGATTGCTAAAAGAAAGGGACACCTATGATTTGAGAAAAAGCAAAGTCATTGCATGACATCTTAAAGCAAAAGAAAGATAAAGGACATAAAGCCAGAGAATTTTATGCCAGCAAAGAATTATATAATTTTGGAAAGAGGTTTGTTTAAAAAAATGTCAAAATAACAGAAGAAACAATTTCTGTCAATCAAGAGGCAGCAGTCAAGCTCCAAATGCCATAAAGAATATCATCAAAGGGCTTCCCTTGTGGCTCAGTGGAAAAGACCATCCCTTCCTGCCTTAAATCCTGGTGCTCACTTCTCTTTCTTATTATTAAACGTCCTTTGTAGCATTTTATCTCCAGAATAGGGTGCTTTAGTCTGCATTAAAAACTATTCAGGCAAATGTTGTTTCTCCTCAATGATTTTCTTTTTCTAATAATTTTATTTATTTATTTATTTATTTATTTTTGGCCATTCTGGGTCTTGGTTGCTGTGTGGACTTTTCTCTAGTTGTGATACACTTGACTTCTCATTGCAATGACTTCTCTTGTTGCAGAGCACAGGCTCTAGGGCTTCAGTGGTTGCCACATGTGGGCTCAGTAGTTGTGGCTCCCAGGCTCTAGAACACAGGCTCGATAGTTGTGCACAAGCTTAATTGTCCCATGGCATGTGGGGTCTTCCCAGATCAGGGATTGAACCCATGTCTCCTGCACTGGAAGGTAGATCCTTTTCCACTGAGCCACAAGGGAAGCCCCTTGATGATATTCTTTATGGCATCTTGGAGCTTGACTTCTGCCTCTTGATTGGCAGAAATTGCTTTTCCTGTTATTTTGACATTTTTTAAACAAACTTCTTTCCAAAATTATATCATTCTTTGCTGGCATAAAATTCTCTGGCTTTACATCCTTTATCTTTCTTTTGCTTTAAGATGTCATACAATGACTTTGCTTTTTCTCAAATCATAGGTGTCCCTTTCTTTTAGCAATCTTGCATCCACATAAAAGCTGCTTTTTCAAGACAAGATAAACACGTATTTCACAAAATGTGTAAGGTTTTCATGCTTCCTGGCATAGCTGCAGTGACTGCTTTTCAGATTTCTTTATTTTTTTCTTTTTCTTTCGTTTTTTACAGTGGTCCTTATGCTAGATGCATTTATGTTGAAATAGTGGGGAACTGTGATGCATACCTCACTCTATGGTACAATAAGCAATTCAACTCTTCATTGTAATGTTATGATTTTTCTCTGCTTCTGGTAGCACTTACAGCATAACTAGTAGTCCCATGGTATTATTCAAGTTTTACAGTGTTGCACTAAATACAATGAAAATTATGGGAGAACCATATGTGATCACTTTTCCTACAATTCACACTTTACTGTAGATAGTAACTGCTCAGGTGGAGATGATGAGCATGACACAGCATTTTTAAGTGGATACTTGCAACACTGAGCTCATTTCAAAAGCAACAGTAGATATCTATGAAATTATTACAAGAAAAGCTATGACCAAACTAGACAGCATATTAAAAAGCAAAGACATTACATTACCAACAAAGGTCTGTCTATTCAAAGCTATGATTTTTCTGGTAGTCATGTATGGATGTAAGGGTTGGACCATAAAGAAAGCTGAGCACCAAAGAATGATGCTTTTGAACTCTGGTGTTGGAAAAGACTCTTGAGAGTCCCTTGGACTGAAAGGATATTGAACCAGTCCATCCTAAAGGAAATCAGTCCTGAATATTCATTGGAAGTGCTGAAGCTGAAACTCCAATACTTTGTCCACCTCATGCGAAGAACCAACTCATTGGAAAAGAGCCTGATGCTGGGAAAGATTGAAGGTGGGAGGAGAAGTGGATGACAGAGGATGAGATGGTTGGATGGCATCAGTGACTCAATGGACATGAGGTTGGGTAAGCTCCGGGAGTTGGTGATGGACAGGGAAGCCTGGCGTGCTGCAGTCCCTGGGGTCACAATGAGTCGGACATGACTGAGTGACTGAACTGACTGACTGAATAATAGACTTGTATATATTTTATGGTAGTAAACAATAGATTTATGTACATATACTTTATGCATTCATTACTTACCTTACTTTTAAAAAAGTTTTGATATTTCTAGGCCATATAGTTCATCTGTGAGTTTTTCAAATTGCTGCAAATCTCCAAAACATTTTCCAATATGCTTATTGAAAGAAATTAGACTATAAGTGGACCTGTGCAGTTCAAGCCCATGTTGCTCAAGGGCCAACTGTATTTTGTGAATAGTTAGATAGTAGTGTGAAAAAGGCTTTAAAGCCTTTCATATATGTGAATTTTAATTATCTTACTGTCTGGGACTATGTGTTTGGTTTAAAAAATTATTTAACTTTCTTGATATCTAATATAGGCATAGACATGAATATCAATTTAATTTAAAAATCAATTCAAGTTAATTGAAATTATTTTATTTCTTTTTTTTATCTCTTTAAGCATTACAAAGATACTTGTTTCAGTCTCTTTCACATCCTAACCAACGTCTGTTTCCTGGCATGAGAATTGTCTTGGTTTGTCTCCCCTGAATCTTATGGTATTTTCTCCCCCTTATATGTATTACATTTTTAAAATTCTGAGTTCTTCATTGGGAGTTGTTTTCTGTTGGAGTCTTGCCTGCCCTAGTTATGAAGGCAAGTTATGAGTCAGTTTCATATTTTCCTCTTGAGGCCTCCATGGATATCACTTGTAATGGACAGCTTTAATGTTGAATTTATAGTCTTGGAATACTCACACCTCCTGAGTAATAAGTATTTGCATCTCATTGTCTGTGTATGGTAAAGGTCTATAATTTTGACTTCTAGTAAATTACTGTTGCCCAATCATGACTCAGGACAATTGGCAGCTTTCCTTCTCCAAACAATGGCCAGCTGGCTGACCTTCTTAAGGCTTTATACAGAGAGCTCAACTTCAGGACCCAACACCCAGTGCCAACAGCCTCTATAGCAGTCTGTGTTTTGGTGATGGCAGGGGAGTCAAAATCTTAACCCTGAACTTAAAGGAAACATTGTAATCTGATGCAGTCTTTCCCACTCTTAGTTAGGTATCAGCAGTTTAGAATCAGCAACTTGACTTCATTTTTTTTCCCTTTCCCCAGATATTTTTTTCTTTCCTATCCTACTGATGATTGTTTATATAATAATTAATTCTGCATTTCTCTGCCTTTTCAGGGCTATGATAGGGGTCATTTTCTGCACCAGCTCAGTCTGATATATTGCTTGGAATTCACGTTTATTAACTAAGATGTTTAGCAAAGATTCTAGAGTACCCATGAATAGGTAGGAAAGTCAACTTAAGGAATAAACAGTCTAGCTCTGGGAATTTCTTCCTTATATGATTTTGAAAGTCAAACTCAAAATGAACCAGTCTCATAAAGCAAAGATTATTATATTTTTGCCTTATCAGAGAGAGGCATTTAAGTAATACACATTCTAATTTTCTGGCTAAATCCTCAAAATAATGCTTTGATTCTTTAATTCAAAAACTTTGAGAGGATTTTTCCACACAAATAATATTCTACCCTTTCATAGAGAGAATAAAATCTCTTTCTCAGTCCTTACTAATGTCCATAAAGCAGAATAATTATCCATAACTGAATACATAGTTGCACACTATCTAGTAATATTTTTGACTTGAGCAACTAGGTCAGTTCAATTTCCTGCTTGCCATTGCTATTTCTATGTTTAATTAGTATAAGCAAAATATACAAGTCATTGGAGAGAATATGGAATAATAATGTTGTTCAGTCTCTCAGTCATGTCCAACTCTGTGACCCCATGGACTACAGCACACCACGCTTCAGTATAAGTCCTTCCAGTGAATATTCAGGGTTGATTTCCTTTAGGATTGACTCACTTGATCTCCTTGCTGTATAATATAAGGAAATATTGTTGTTGTTTGTTTTTTAGTCGCTAAGTCATTTCTTACTCTTTTGCAATCTCATGGACTGTAGCCTGCCAGGCTTCTCTGTCCATGGGATTTTCCAGGCAGGAATACTGGAATGAATTGTCATTCCCTTCTCCGGTATCTTCCTGAGCCAGGAATTGAACCCAGGTCTGCTACATACAGGTGGATTCTTTACCAACTGAGCCACCAGAGACTAGGTATAGAGCTATAGTAAGAGATATATATCATTTAGTAGGGTGTATATGGATGTACATATAAACACACACACACCTGCCATGTGTTGATAGACATGCACCTGCATAGTAATCCTTTTTATATTAAGGTTACAGCTCTGAACATTTTGCTGTTTTTGCACATACACATAGGCCTTCAGATATAAATGTGCAGAAAAGTGTACTTGTGCTTCTTTATGTGTTCACACAAACAAACCCAGGTATACACACACACACACACACACACACACACACACACACACATATATACATATATATCTGCATCATGCATTCATATATAACAAAAGTAATGATCATTCAGTCTGTCTTATTCTACTTGGGCTACCATAACAATATACAATAGACTGTGTGGCTTAAACAGTCCTAAGGCTGGAACGTTCAAAAATCAAGGTTTGAGCAGCATTTGGTTTCTTTTAAGGCTCTCTTATTACTTGCAGAAGGCCACCTTCTCATTGTCTTCACATGGCAGAGGAATTGAACTCCGATGTCTCTTCCTCTTCTTTTATAACGGGACCATTTCCATTGGATGAAGGTTCTACCCTTATTACCACGTTTTTAACCTCAGTCACAGGTCTTATCTCCATTATAATCACATGAGGGATTATAGTTTCAATGTATGAATGGGCAGAGCACAATTCAGTCCACAGAACAATCAGAAAAATTCAATTGTTATTTCTACCAACATTATAATATGAACATTTTAATATTTTTCATTTCTATATTTTAGCTATCTCTTTTCTATATTAATGAACCCTGAAACTTATAGAATGACATAGATAATAAAATGAATACTCATAGTTCTTCTTGCCTAGCTTTGATATTTTCATTTGGCTATAATTGCCTAAATTCTTTGTTTGTTTGTTTTATTATTTGGAAATAGTTTTGCTAATTCAGTTGAAGCCTTCTTGTGTAATTCTCTCTGGCACATTAATCCCCCCTTCCCCTCCATAGAAAATCATAATCTTTATCTTGGTGATCACTACTCTGTCCTTTTTCAATATGTTTTTCTTACACTGCTACTTGTATATTAAAATTCAATACCATTCTGCATGTTTTAAAATTTTATTTAAATTCTGTTATACATATTCAGATCTCTTAGTTTTTATGAACATTATGCTTTAGGGGTTTACTCAGTTTAATATAAAGTACTTCATTGATTTTTAGCACTGTGTACAATTTTGATGTAAAGTCATACCATAGTTAGGTCATTTATTCTCATTTTGGTTAATATTTATGTGTCTTCTGTTTTGTTGAATTATAAATGAATGCTGAAATTAATCTCATTCATGTATCATGTGCCAGAGATTATTCTTGAGCAAATTCCTGGTTCTAGATCCTTGCTCCCCTTTGGGAGTGTGTGTGTGTCTTCCTGTATATGTTTTGATTTTCTTTTTATAGGAGAAGTATACAAAAATACATGTATGTATGTGCTTCATTGCTCAGGCATATCCAACTCTTTGTGACCCCATGGACTGTAGCCTACCAGGCTCCTTTGTCCATAGGGATTCTCCAGGCAAGAATACTGGAGTGGATTGCCTCCAGAGGATCTTCCAGCCAAGATATGGAAGCAGTCAAAATGTCCATCTATAATGGAATGTTATCCAACCATAAGAAGGATTTGTGATAGATAGCACAGATGAAACTTTGGAACTAAGTTTAAAAAAAAGTCATCCAGGGAAACATACTGTATGGTATCATTTATATCTGGAATATAAAATAGTCAAACTAAGAGAAACAGAGTAGAGTGGTGGTTGCTAGTGGCTGGGGTCAAGGGGGAATTGTGGAGATACAGGTCAAGGGATACAAACTTCCAGTTATGAAATGAATAAATTCTGGGGATCTCATGTATAGATAGCATGGTGACTATAGTTAACATTACTGTATTATATACTTTAAAGTTGCTATGGGATATTGAGATTGAAAAATAAGAAGCAGAGACATCATCTTGCCAACAAAGCTCCATATAGTTAAAGCTATGGTTTTTCCAGTAGTCATGTACAGATGTGACAATTGGACCATAAAGACCGAACACCAAAGAATTGATTCTTTTGAACTGTGATGCTGGAGAAGACTCTTGGGAGTCCCTTGGACAGCAAGTACAGTCAGTCCTAAAGGAAATCAACCCTGAATATTCACTGGAAGGACTTATGCTGAAGCTCCAATACTTTGGCCACCTGATGCAAAGAGCTAACTCATTGAATAAGATCCTGATGCTGTGAAAGATTGAGGGCAGAAGGAAAAGGGGGTGACAGAGGATGAGATGGTTGGATGGTATCACTGACTCAGGGGACATGAGTTTGAGCAAACTCTATGAGATAGTGAAGGACAAGGAAGCCTGGCGTGCTGCAGTCCTTGGGGTTGCAAAGAGTTGGGCATGACTTAGAGAGTGGATTACAACAACAACATGATATATATACACAGACACACACACACACTATTGATACTATATATAAAATAGATAACTAATGGAAAGCTACTCTATAGCACAGGGAACTGTACTCAGTGCTCCGTGGTGACCTAAATGGGAAGGAAATCCAAAAAAGAGAGGCATATATGTTTACGTATAGCTGATTCATTTTTCTGTATAGTAGAAACCAACACAACATTGTAAAGCAGCTATAATCAAATAAAAATATAATTTAAAAAACAAAACAAAAAGCAAAAAAGAAACCCCAAAGAATTCATAATCTAGTCTATATAAAAATGTATATGTGCAACTACACTTCAAGAAGAATATACTCTCTCTTTTTTCCCTATATTCTGTTTTATGGCAGTATTTTCTGCCAATGTCTTCTGGGTCACTTATGTGTTCTTCTGCCTCAGTTATTCTGCTATTAATTCCTTCTAGTGTATTGTTCATCTCTGTTGGAACATACTCTAAGTTTTAAATGCCTTCAAAACATTTATGAAAATAAAAATGTTTTAAAATTAAAAAATAAAGTTTCTAGGAAATAAGATCCTAAATATCCTCATCACACACACACACAATGGTGACTAAGTGAAGTGATGAAAGTATTAACTAGCCTCATTGTGATAATCACTTTGCAAAATGTAAGTGTAAAAAATAATCACATTATATACCTTAAACCTACATGATATTATGCTAATTATATTTCAATCGGGATAAGGAAAAACAGATATTTGAAATTTTTTGGCAAAAATGCGTGAAAATGAAGGAGAACAGACTCATGTAGAAATAAAGGTAACTCAAATGAGATACTTTGAGGGAACATATAATTGAAATCCTTAAAGTTAGAAAAAGTGTAATTTGTACTCATAAAATAAACTGTAAAACTATATATTTTGGGCACTAATTTGGCTAAGGAAAATAATTTTAGACATTGATATTACCTAACAAAACTTCATAATTAAGAATATAGCTCCAAACATGGTCTAGTCCCTTGCACTGTACTCCACTTGTGAGTTCCTGCTTCATACATTAAGCAGTGTTGACAAAAAAAAAAAAAGATCCTGGCTCATTGAGAACTGGTAATACATCCTACACCTGGTTTTGATGTAGCTGTTTCCTTTTGAATTTATGATTCAAGGAAAGAAAAATAATGTGCCTTTTGTCAGCCTTAAATTAATCCAGCCTCAGGTCATGATTCCCTTCTTTGCTCCATAGCTTTTGGTGAAATCTTATAAAAATGTTAAAAGAATTACCTTCAATACTGTTCCCTAAAGCCTGTTGATTCCCCAATATCCATTCTAAAATCATGATTCATGATGTCGTGAGAAGACCTTATAGGTAACCTTTTCTTGGATAGATTTCCCATCGTCTCCTGAGCAGACATGTCTGTCATTTTATTGTAATTTCTCCCTGTGGTCATATTTAGACAAGTTAAATTCTGGCATCTGATAAAATGTTGCTTATGATTTTACATTTTTCACAAATGGCATTGCGTGTAATCTTGAGAAACCTTCCTTCAATGGTTTGATGGTTTAGATGGTTGCTAAACCAGTGGGTGAACAATACATTTTCCCCAAAGCTAGTCATAGAAAACTTATCCCAGTTTGCGGTGTGCATGCGTTTAAAGTCAAATCAGGATGTCTGTCTGTCAGTCTATATATCTCCCCCAATCATTCTCACTCTGCCTAAAGGTTTATCAGTTTTGTTGATCTCTGAAACTTAGCTTTTTGTTTGTTTCATTGATTTTTCTCTACTGCTTTTCTACTATTAATTTTAGTTGTGATAATTATTGTTTCCTTTCATCTGCTTATTTGGGGTTCAATTTGCTCTTCTTTATTTTCTAAAGTGAGAGTTCTAGTCTTTGATTAAAGGGCTTTCTTCTTTTCTAATATCAGAATTTTGTGTTAGAAATTGTTCCTTAACTATTGTTTTAGTGGCATTCCACAAAATTATACAAACTGTATTTTCATTTTCCTTCATTTCATTTTTAAACAAACAATTTTAGTTAATTACAATGTTGTGTTAGTTTCAGTTGTATAGTAAAGTGATTCCATTATATATATATGTAAAATATATATATATATATATATATATTTCAGATTCTTTTCCATTTATAGGTTATTACAAGACATTGAATATGGTTCCCAGTAAGTCCTCATTGTTTATCCATTTTATATATAGTGGCCCCAAACTCCTAGTTTATTGCCTCCCTCCTCACCCCCACTATCCCCTCTAGTACCCATAAGTTTGTTTTCTATGTCTATGAGTCTGTTTCTATTTTGTATATTATTTCATTTGTATCCTTTTTTAGATTCCACATATAAGTGATATTACATGGTATTTGTCTTCCTCTGCCTGATTAAGTTCACTTAATATGATAATCTCTGGGTCCATTCATGTTGCTACAAATGACATTATTTCATTCCTCTTTATGACCAAGTAGTTTTTCATTGTACACACTCACACACACAAAATCTTGTTTATCCATTCATCTGTTGATGGGCACTTGAGTTTTTCCTATGTCTTGGCTATTGTAAATTATGCTGCTGTGAACACTGGAGTGCATGTATCTTTCTGAATTAGAGATTTCATCTTTTTTAGATATATGTCCAGGAGAAAGACTGTGGATCATATGGTAGCCCTATTTTTAGTTTTTGGAGTAACTTCGAGACTATTTTCCATAGTGATTGCACCAGTTTTTATTGCCACCAACAGTGTAAGAGGATTCCCATTTCTCCACATCCTCTCCAGCATTTGTTGTTTGTAGCCTTTTGTTGATAGCTGTTCTGAACAGTATGAAATGATACCTCACTGAGGTTTTGATTTGCATTTTTCTAATGAATAGTGATGTTAAGCATCTTGCTATGCCTGCCAGACAAATGTATGTCTTTGGAAAAATGTCTATTTGGGTTTTCTGCCCATTTTTTGATTGGGTTGTTTATTGTTTTTAAATAAAGCTATGTGAGCTGTTCGTGTATTTTTGAAATTAAACTCCTGTTGGTAGCGCTGTTTGCAAATATTTTATCCCAGTCCATAGGTTATCTTTCTGTTTTGTTGATGATTTCCTTTCCTCTGCAAAAGCTTTTAAGTTTAATTATGTCACAATTGCACTCATCTCACACACTAATAAAGTAATGCTCAAAATTCTCCAAGCCAGGCTTCAGCAATGCGTGAGCCATGAACTTCCAGATGTTCAAGCTGGTTTTAGAAAAGGCAGAGGAACCAGAGATCAAATTGCCAACATCCACTGGATCATTAAAAAATCAAGAGAGTTCCAGAAAGATATCTATTTCTGCTTTATTGACTATGCCAAAATCTCTGGCTGTGTGAATCACAATAAACTGTGGAAAATTCTGAAAGAGACAGGAATATCAGATCATCTGACCTGCCTCTTGAGAAACCCGTATGCAGGTCAGGAAGCAACAGTTAGAACTGGACATGGAACAACAGACTGGTTCCAAATAGGAAAAGGAGTACATCAAGGCTGTATATTGTCACCCAGCTTATTAACTTGTATGCAGAGTACATCATGAGAAACGCTGGGATGGATGAAGCACAAGCTGGAATCAAGACTGCCAGGAGAAATATCATTAACCTCAGATATGCAGATAACACCACCCTTATGGCATAAAGTGAAGAAGAACCAAAGAGCCTCTTGATGAAAGTGAAAGAGGAGAGTGAAAAAGTTGGCTTAAGGCTCAACACTTGGAAAACTAAGATCATGGCATGTGGTCTCATCACTTCATGGCAAATATATGGGGAAAAAGTGGGAACAGTGTCAGAATTTATTTTTGGGGGCTCCAGAAAATGGAGAGAGCATGTTAAAAGCAGGGACATTATTTCTCAGCAAAGGTTCATCTAGTCAATGCTATGATTTTTCCAGTAGTCATATATGGATGTCAGTTGGACTATAAAGAAAGCTGAGTGCAGAAAATTGATACTTTTGAACTGTGGTGTTGAAGAAGACTCTTTAGAGTCCCTTGGACTGCAAGGAGATCCAACAAGTTCATCCTAAAGGAAATCAGTCCTGAGTGTTCATTGGAAGGACTTATGTTGAGCTGCAACTTCAGTACTTTGGCCATCAGATGCGAAGAGCTGACTTTCTTGAAAAGACCCTGATGCTGGGAAAGATTCAGGGCAGGTGGAGAAGGGGACGATGGAGGATGAGATGGTTGGATGGCATCACCAACTCAATGAACATGAGTTTGGGTAAACTCTTGGAGTTGGTGGTGGACAGGCAGGCCTGGCATGCTGAGGTTCATGGGGTCACCAAGAGTCAGATACGGCTGAGCGACTGAACTGAACTGAACATTTGTATTTGCTTTTATTTCCATTACTCTAGGAGACGGATTCAAAAAAATACTACTGTAATTAATGTCAAAATTTCTTCTGCCTATGTTTTTCTCTAAGATTTTTATAATATGCAATCTTCCATTTAGCTCTTTTATCCATTTTCAGTTTTGTTTTGATATGATGGTTATGTTTTTATATATCCATTTTGTTTTTATACGGTGTTAGAGAATGTTCTAATTTCATTCTTCTGTAGGTAGCTGTCCAATTTTCCCTGCACCATTTGTTAAAGAGACTGTCTTTTATCTATTGTATATTCTTGACTCTTTTGTAATAGATTTATTGACCATAAGTGCTCGGGTTTATTCCCGGGATTTCTATCCTGTTTCGTTGATCTGTATGTCTGTTTTTGTACCAGTAGCATTCTGTTTTGACTACTGAAGCTTTTTTTTTTATTATAGTCTGAATTCAGAGGGCCTGATTACAACAGCTCTGTTTTTCTTCCTCAAGATCATTTTGGCTATTTAGGGTCTTTTGTGTTTCAACTTAAATTTAGGATTATTTGTTCTAGTTGTATGAAAAGTATCATTGATATTTTGATAAGAATTGTATTGAATCTGTATATTTCCTCGGGTAGTATGGTAATTTTAACAATATTAATTCTTACAATCCATGAACATGGTATATCTTTCCATCTGTTTTTGTCATCTTCAGTTTCTTTCATCAATATCTTGTAGTTTTCAGGATACAGTTTCCTTCATTTCCAATTACATTCCATTTTCAGTTTTGATTTCCTCTTTGACCCATGGTTTATTTAGCAGTGTATCTTTTATTCTTCAATACTAGTTTATTTTTCCAGACAACTTTCTTTTATGAAAGATGGGAGGATTTAATCCCATGGAAGTAAACAATGTAGAGTTTATACTGTGTACGGACACTTAGGTTGTTTTCATATCTTGGCTATTGTAAATAATGCTGTGTAAAACACAGGAGTGAAGATACGTCCTCAAGATTGTGATTTCAACACATATCTACTAGGAACAAGGGCATTTTCTATAATAATCACAATACCATCATCACACACAAGACATTTAGTGTTGGTCTAATTATATCATACAATTGTCTCTATATTAGGGAGTCTAGATGAAGATTATTGCAATAGTTCATTGCAAACTTCAATCATTTGTTAGGCTTAAAATGGTTAAAATTAAATTTTAGGCTCACTTTAAACACTGCAAATTATGTATAAGTTTATCAAATAAAAAGTTAATGTCCTTTGTTTTACCCCCCTCTCCTATCCTCTAATCCTCCCAAACTACTTCCTAATAGTAACTGCTGTTAACAGTTTGGAATGCATCTTTTATACATTCAAACCTAGTCAGAAATAGTACAAGTTGAGCTTACAAAGAAAGGATCATACTTTTACATCGTTCTCTCTCTCTCTTTTTAATGTGGTCACTTTGCTAGTGTTAATAATTATATTCCCATGCATTTACTATATATGTATATGTGTATGTGTGTGTGTGTGTGTATATATATATATATATATATATATATATATATATATATATGCATGTGTGTGTGTGACACACACAATCATCATCTACAAATAAAGGCTATGCTTTTATTCTCTTAGGCATGCATTTTCTATTTATTTTATTGGCTTAATGCATCAGCTAGGGCCTCCATTACATTATGAAATAGAAGAAGAAATAATGAGCTCCTATGTTTCAGTTTGATGGGATTACTCCTAATTTCTTCATTTCCTTTGTGAGTTTGATGACAGCAATGCATTTAAGTACATTCCATGTTCTTCCTCCTGATTCTTAATACAAAATATAACTGCTTGCTCTTTAAACTCACGTGTAAAGAAAAACTATATGACTATATTAAACAGTAGATATTCTAAAGAACCTAATCACTAAAATCCCTGAAATTTCCAATTTCCTCAGAAAGCCTCGTAGGGCAGGAAAACTTTTCCCTTCTTGTCTTCTCAGTTCTTTGGCTGGTCTAATAAGAAATAATATAATTTTGTAGGTAGAGGATCTCATAAAAAATGAGACTCAAGGAAGTCATCAAAGCAGGGAGCTTTTATACCATGCAGACAAATAAGCAATTTATGAAAAAGACAAAAAAATTTAGTCTTGCGGTAGCAGACTTGTGAGGAAGTAACAAAGTATGTTTATATAGCCTTCTTGGCTCTAAATCCCGATTTTGGTGATAAGGATGCCTTCTACTCATCTTTTTTTTTAGGTTTTATTTATTTATTTTTTCTTTACATTATTGTGTTGATTTTGCCAAACATTGACATGAATCCACCATGCGTATAGATGTGTTCCCCTTCCAGAACCCACCTCCCACCTCCCTCCTGATTCCATCCCTCTGGGTCATCCCGGTGCACCAGCCCTGAGCACACTTTTCACCTACTTCTGCAGAATATCCTTCTTGTATTGGTTGTTTCTTAAGTAACTTTAATTCAAAATAATCAAGATATCAATGAGGCCTATTTTGGAGTGGTATATTCTGTTCCTCATTAGCTTCTTTTCAGTCTGTGAAAATCTGTAGGTATTACCTCATCATCCTCTTAATTTAACCTGACTTTCTTCCTACAACAAGCTATATGTATTACTGGTTCATTATTCATTCAACAATTTGTGTTCAAAATTGTCACGATTACAAATGTTTCTTTGTAAATTTTATTTAAAATAAATACCTGATATTCAGTGAGCATGTAGCTTACATACATTTTCAAAGGTAATTGTCTAACACACTTATCATTTAGAAAATTGTTTCCATTGGAAAATAGCCTAATCTCCAAACCAGTAACATACAACTGAATCTTCAAACTGCTTCTGAATTGGGGAATGTATGTTGTCAGTAGTGGAGAAATCTGATGTCTAAGGAAGAGAGATTGACCATGTCACTAATAAGATCCAACTGCCATCAGCTGCCATCTACCCAAATTGTAGAGGGAACTTCAAAATAACCAGGTTTTGAAAGGTATATTTTGCCACAGCAGCGCTCAAATCTTTCTTTCTTTCTTTCTCTTTTTTAAAGAAGCATTGACCCAGTTAAAAGAATTTTTAAAAAATTTAAAAAGGAGTGTTTTCCTACCACTTTGCAATGCTGCATACACCTCCTCATATAGGAGGAATATAGGAAGAACCAAAAAAGTGCTGTGGGGTGGAATTTATTACTCTCCGGGTTGTGGTGACAAAGAATAAAAACATTATTATATTTCTGAGAGCTAACTGAGATAAAGTAGAGATTCAGTTTGACCTTTAGTTAAAGTTTTTCTATTCTTAGTTTTCTGAAAGCTATGTTTATAATATTCTTAGAAAAGTTATTTTTAACAGTTTCTCATTAAAGTTTTCAATGGATATTTTTGTTAGAGCTTTCAAAGTATAGCTATATTCCCTCCTCTGTGCTTCCATGATATTATGTTGATGTCTGATTAGAATGGGATCTGAATCCATATTTCAGCAACTTTATTTTTAAGAACTTTAAATTTAAGTACATTTTTTGACTATCAAAATTTATTTGGGCACAATATTTAATAGGGTTTTAAAATAATCCAAGAGTAGACTGCATCTCAGTGATATAAGCAAAATGAATAATAATTTTATTTACTTCTTTATTCACATGTGATATTTGTGGTTTACTCTGGACATGTATCTTTTAGAGCACTGTAATTCTTACAACTCATAAGTGCACCCTGTTGATTTTCACCTTACCTCTAAGTATTGTCTTCCCTTCTCCCATATATCAAACTTAGATACCCTACCTTTGCCTGAAAAACCATTTGAAGTATAAAACTCTTTTTTTTTCAATTTGGTTTTTTATTTTTTTCTTTACAATATTGTGTTGTTTTGCCATACATTGACAGGAATCCACCATGGGTATACATGTGTTCCCCTTCCAGAACCTCCCACCTCCCTCCCAATTCCATCCCTCTGGGTTCCTTCTTAGTTAGCCTTTCTTTCTACCAATTCCACTATTTAGAGAATAATTAAGTACAGTAATATAATCCCTTCATTTTACTGAGTGAGGAACAAAGCTCAGAATTAATGTGCCTTGTTTTGGTTTACATATTTAATTAGTGAGAGAACCAGATAAGAACCAAATGGTATTTCTCTCACTCTACCATTCTTTTTCTAGGGCTTTTCTAGTCATCCTTGACTTCAACCTTCCATTTATCATCATGGATCTAAACTATTATAAAGCCTTATTGGTTATTAATGGAACAACTTTTAAAATTTTTTTCACCTCAATTGTTACTACTATCACCTTAATCTAGGTTCCCTATTTTCTTATATCTGAGGAAATGCAATAAGTTCCTTGACTATGAACAATTTTCTTATATATTTATCCCCACCTATCCCCCAAAACACAGATGTTTAAAGATTATTTTTCTGGAATCTCATTATTCTTCAGCTCTGCTTTAAGAAATCTATATTCTAGCTGCAAATAAAATTAAATTTCCTCATTTTAGCACGTAACATTGATGCTTCTTTCCTAGGCTGGTTTTCCCTGGCCCATTCAATTTTAGCTTTGCTCTTCCTCAACCTATATTTCTTAATCTTAGAAATGCCATCTGCTAATTCCCTGATACCTGTCAAATTTCCTTTTCTTTTGCCTCTTGACACCCACTATCACCTTAATTGGAAATACTCTTTCCATCTTTGCAAAGATCATCACCTCAAGTTCTAGACATTTTCATGAATTTTTTCCCCTTCCTGATCATGCCAAAAACTTTCTTTAAAATACTTTAAATATTTCACTATGATCAACTTAGGACTTATTTAAATTCTATCCAATATCGATCACTTTTCAGTTAGCCAATTTCAGTCTTACCTGCACTCAGTATAAAGATCAAAGCTTTTATTTCATATGTCTTTTACAACCGTCTGAGCACTAGCATGACATTAAATAATAATAAAATTCAAGAAACACTGACTGCCACATTCACGCTTGCCTTTTCATGCCCAGACATAATAAATGGTATAGGCAGTTTATGAAGGTTCTTTTTCCTTCAGTATGGTATATTGATGGGAAAAAATTTGGGAAGAATAGGTAGAAATATAAGATCAGCCAATATAACTCATGAATAAACCTCTATGAAAATACTTATTAATTATGTTTTACGTCTAGTTTTCCTAATCAAAGTAGAAATAAGATATTGAGTTTTAATGTTATCAGCAAATTAATTTCAAAGTAATAATTTTGAGATACATGAACTAATATATTTAAATGACTCAGCACTTAGTCATTTAAGTTGCTAGAAGTTACTCGGTAATAATAGTCTCTTCTCTGTCTTCATGTGAAATAAAAGAAATATTGATTTGGCAAAAAGTTCATTTGGATTTTTTCCATAAAATGTTACAGAAAAACGCGAATGAACTTTTTGCCAACCCCATATTAACAAATGTTATATTTTTTTCAAGGTCTGCATACATTAAATGTATACTATGGAGTATACTGTTTTTCTCCTTGTGTTTAATAATGGATATTTCATATCAAATAACTCATTTCTTTCTGATTTTTGTTTTTTATGATATGCTTAATAGGCACCTTGGTTTCTGATATTTAGCACATTTTGCACAATTTAAGTTGATGTTGTTGTTCCATTCAGGTACAAGAGTCTTTTTATGATATTTAAACACTTGATTTTTATTTTGTTTTCCTGAACTTATACTAAAATTATGTTTATTGTATCTTTTGACACTCTGGGATGTTTTGGAGATAAAGAATGTCTTTTAGATTTGCACTGAGTTTTTCTGCAACGTTTTCTCATTTATGGTAATCCTTCTTTTAGATTGCTTGGAAAGGATTTACAGTGCATTATTTGAACAGAATAAATACAATGGTCTCATCCTTTGCAAGTCAAATTAATCCATATGAAGCTGACATTTTTGTGGAACTCATAAAAAGTCTGTTGATTATATATATATATATATATATATATATATATATATATATATATATATACACACATAATTCTTAGAAGAAAAGTACTGGCCACATTTTGTCAATTATCCTGAGGGTTTGAAGCAAACAAAAACTCATAAAATTTTCTCTGCATTAAAATATATTCCTAAGACATACTTTCTTCCACTTTTGTCTCAAAGATGTTAAATATATACTCATTTAAGAAAATATGTCATTAATCAATGTACAAATGCATTTTTTCAAGCTTGTTTCACTCAGTAACCTTCTGGGCCTCTGCAGCTGCATAAAAAATATTGAGGACCTAATAAGGCTCTGAAAATTTGATTTCCCCAAAATACTAGTGCATCAAAAATATAACCAAATGCTAAATGTATGAATCTGATTCAAAGTACTATTTGTTGCCGACATTGACTTTACATGCAATGAAACTCTAACCCAAAATAGACCATCAAAAGTGCCTCGTTGACACTCTAAATTTGCCTCATCCTACTGTTACTAAGAATTAGAGGCGGCACAAGAAAATGCTGACAAGTTTTTTTTTTTTTTTTGCATATTTGGCTGTCTTCATTTCAAGTAAAATCTGCTGAAAGATCTCCCAAAGCCAAGTGTTAGCTATAAGCTTTAAATGTGTGAGAAATCATCTTATATTTAATAGAAAAATATATTGGATGCAGTCTTGCCTCAAAGTTGCACACACTATAAAAATTTCTCAAAATTCCAATTGATGTGTTCATATTGATTTAATTTTAATCAAGTTTAATTGTAGAAAATAGTACAATTGACAGAAGACTCTGTTCTCATTTAGGGTTTCTGGATATTTTCCTCATTTCCCTTTCTTAGTAGCTCACTCATATCTCCAAACTCTAAATGTACAAATAAAAAATGAGAAAGAAAAACAGTAGTCCTAAAATAATTCAGTTTGTTCATTTCGTTGAACACGTCTTTGGTTTATGTACAAAATTTTATGTTAATCTATTTTAACTTGTGCATTGAGATACATTTCAAAATATTACTTAGATAAAGGTTGCAATAGGTCACAATTTTACTTTGTCTTGTGGATTAAATATAGGCCTCTTCTTTACTGAATAAAGGTAGGATATATATGTAAGGACCTCAGGAAGCTGAGCTGTTTGTTGCTTGTATGACTCATTGATTGATTTTACCATATAAATTAAATCAGGAACTTTAATTCTGGAAGATAGTAACACATTTAATAGTCTCAGGAACTACGCAATTTTATCTGCATTTAAACGTTTCAATTTATTATGCTTCAAAAAATATAGAAAAAGGACATTTTAGTAGCTTGGGTTAGTACAAGTCATCAAGTCCTCTCTCTTTGGCATGCAGAAATGCTCCATGAATGTACAATTTAGAAGTGGTATTCATTTAATGAAGATCTTCTCTGTAGAAGTATTATTATTCTATTCAAGATGCTTTTGAAATGTGCATGTGCATGCTATATTTTTAACAGAAATATGAGAGTGAATTTTAGGAGCAGCCAGATTGATGTACATAATGATTGCACCATCCTAGAAACTTATGAAGTTGATAATGAAGAGTATAAATAAAATGTATCATCAGACATGAAAGAGTTAGCAGTAATAAAAACACACAGAATTAGGACTTCTCTTTCTGGAGAATTTTATTCACACGTGCAAGGAAACAGCAATACCACTATAACAATAAGAACAAGCAGGATGAACTGCAAAATAAACCTTTTCTAACCAATTCGGAAGCAGAAGTTCCAAAGACATATGATATATAAACTAGAAAATGACTTGCCCCTTCTAGGAGTAAAAACACCATTTGTTGTTTAGTCACTAAGTTGTATCTGATGTTTTTCAACCCCATGGACTGCAGCTTGCCAGGTTCCTCTGACCATGGGATTTTCTAGGCAAGAACACTGGAGTGGGATGACATTTTAAATGCTTTTATAATTGGTATAGCTGTGGAAGGAGGAATAGATGGTTGTCATTGACAGGGGTAGGAAGAAAGCATTAATAATTTTTTCTTTTTACCTAGTGTGGACTTCATGATGGTTTTAAATGGAAATATATATATAGAAATATACAAATTATCAAAACTGACAAAGGAAACAAAAATTTGTAAAAGCCATATAGCAATTCAGAAATTATTTCACTATTGAATTCAGTGTAACATTTAAGAAAGAAATAGGATCAATATTTTGCAAAGTTTTCAAAAATAGAAAAAAATTACAACTCCACCCTTTTTATGAGTCTGTTCAGTTCAGTTCAGTTCAGTCGCTCAGTCATGTACGACTCTTTGCGACCCCATGAACCGCAGTACGCCAGGCCTCCCTGTCCATCACCAACTACCAGAGTCTACCCAAACCCATGTCCACTGAGTTGGTGATGCCACCCAGCCATCTCATCCTCTGTCGTCCCCTTCTCCTCCTGCCCCCAATCCTTCCCAGTATCAGGATCTTTTCCAAGGAGTCAACTCTTTGCATGAGATGGCCAAAGTATTGGAGTTTCAGCTTCAACACCAGTTCTTCCAATGAACACCCAGGACCGATCTCCCTTAGGATGGACTTGTTGGATCTCCTTGCAGTCCAAGTGGCTCTCAAGAGTCTTCTCCAACACCACAGCTCAAAAACATCACTTCTTCTGTGCTCAACCTTTTTCACTGTCCTACTCTCACATCCATCCATCCAAATCATAGCCTTGACTAGACGAACCTTTGTTGGCAAAGCAATGTCTCTGCTTTGCAATATGTTATCCAGGTTGGCCATTACTTTCCTTCCAAGGAGTAAGTGTCTTTTGATTTGATGACTGCAATCACCATCTACAGTGATTTTGGAGCCCCGAAAAATGAAGTCTGACACTGTTTCCAGTGTTTCCCCATCTATTTCCCATTAAGTGATGGGACCAGATGCCATGATCTTAATTTTCTTAATGTTGAGCCTTAAGCCAACTTTCTCACTCTCCCATTTTTCTTTCCTCAAGAGGCTTTTTAATTCCTCTTCACTCTCTGCCATAAGGGTGGTGTTGTCTGCATATCTGGGGTTATTGATATTTCTCCCAGCAATGTTGATTCCAGCTTGTGTTTCTGCCAGCCCAGCATTTCTCATGATGTACTCTACATATAAGTTAAATAAGCAGGGTGACAATATTCAGCTTTGGCATACTCCTTTTCCTATCTGGAACCAGTCTGTTGTTCCATGTCCACATCTAACTGTTGCTTCCTGACCTTCATACAGGTTTCTCAAGAGGGAGGTCAGATGATCTGGTATTCCCATCTCTTTCAGAATTTTCCACAGTTTATTGCCTCTGCCTTTTCTAAAACCAGCTTGAACATATGGAAGTTCACAGTTCATATATTGCTGAAGCCTGGCTTGGAGAATTTTGAGCATTACTTTACTAGCGTGTGAGATGAGTGCAGTTGTGCGGTAGTTTGAGCATTCTCTGCCATTGCCTTTCTTTGGGATAGGAAAAAAAAAACTGAATTTTTCCAGTCCTGTGGCCATTGCTGAGTTTTCCAAATTTGCTGGCATATTGAGTGCAGCACTTTCACAGCATCTCTTTCAGGATTCGAAATAGCTCAACCGGAATTCCATCACTTCCACTAGCTTTGTTTGTAGTGATGCTTCCTAAGGCCCACTTGATTTCACTTTCAAGCATTTCTGGCTCTAGGTAAGTGATAACACTATTGTGATTATCTGAGTTGTGAAGGTCTTTCTTGTACAATTCTGTGTATTCTTGCCACCTCTTCTTAATATCTTCTGCTTTTGTTAGGTCCATATCATTTCTGTCCTTTATCGAGCCCATCTTTGCATGATATGTTTCCTTGGTATCTCTGTTTTTCTTGTAGAGATCTCTAGTCTTTCCCATACTGTTGTTTACCTCTATTTCTTTGCATTGATTGCTAAGGAAGTCTTTCTTATCTCTCCTTGCTAGTCTTTGGAACTTTGCATTCAGATAGGAATATCTTTCCTTTTCTCCTTTGTTTTTGCTTCTCTTCTTTTCACAGCTATTTGTAAGGCCCCCTCAGACAGCCATTTTGCTTTTTTGCATTTCTTTTTTCTTGGGGATGGTTTTAATTCCTGTCTCCTGTACAATGAAGCTATTATTACCCTGAAACCCAAACCAAAAATATTATAAGAAACACATGATAAATATTTTCACTGACATAGAGAAAAACTCATTATATAATAAAAAGAATACGAAATCTAATGTAGCAAGAGATAAAATTGCATCACCAAGTACAGTTTCTATTAATATAGGAAATTAAATCAGTTGTGGTGGCTTCAGGTAACATTTAGTAAAATGACTGGATTGTTAATTTAGAATCATTGATAGATAAATAAGAGAAATCTAATTGTTGATTCTATTTATCTATGTGTCTAACTCTCTACACACAGTGTTTTTTATAAGCTCTTTACACATAGATACTCCTTTAAAAGTATTGGAGGAATGTGTTTATACCATTTTAATCTAGCTCCTGTTTCTTTAAATAATTCACAACAGTTTGTGAAGGAAGGAATAGTGCCTCTTCAAATGAACATGATGTGATAATGTAATTAGTCAAACCCATATTTAGAGACACTTTTTGTCATCTCAACATTATTTATTATAAAATAATGTTGTGATGAGCCTCCTATACCTTTGTATTAAATACAACTTTTATTATTCCATAAATTTAAATAGTGTAAGTAATTTTCAAGGTCAGCTGAATACTAAGGCCTGCTTGGCACTATATGTCTAAGCTTGAAATGCTTCTACTGATCAAAACACCACCCAACAAATCTGAAAACAAAAGTGATAAAAGATGCAGTCATACTTAAAAAACAAATTACGCACACACACACACAAACAAATTACAATCTTTATAAGATAGAAATCAAATGTAAGTGTAAAGTGGTAAGGAGATGAGGCTAAGAAACTTGTGAGATCTGGGAAAGATGAAACCAAGGCAGGCAGGAATTCAAATCCCAAGAGAAGGCAAAGACTAATAGTAAAGAGAAAGTGTCCTAGGAGTAACGCTTTAAACCAAACATGTGGGCAGGAGTCAGCCACCCATGAAAGAATACAAAGAAAAAGCTGAAAACTCAGATCAGGGCTTGAGTTTATCTGGGGATGCTGAAATAGGAAACACAGCCTTACAGCTAGGATCTTGGCTAATCTCCCCACTGGCTTACAGACTGCATCTATGCTAAGAAATCAATGTATAATAGTGTTTTCTTTTGTACTTCTCTTCTCAGGGATAAAGTGGAGGCAATATCAAATCCATTTGTCAAGGAGATTTGAGCACATGAAAAAGGAAAAAAAAAGTTCTCAATAAAATGGCAAACCATGTTACAAACATATGGGAAAAATTAGCATTAGAAAGGCCAGTACAGTTAAAAAAATTAGGTGATACATTCACTTCAGAAGAAATGGAGCTTATAAATAAATATGATTAAATATGAGTTTTAACTTAAATGTGAATAGACTATTCAAGGAGATAAAGAAATTTCATGCATGAAAAGACACTTTGGGATAAAAAGAGGCACTAATCGAAACAGGAAGAAGTAGATATGAAAAATGTCTATAAATTCTGAAAATTAAATGAGTTTTCATCAAAAACTTAAAAAAACAGGATAAAAGATAAAACACAGAAAAGAGTTCAAGTAAATGGAAGAAAATATTGTGTTTTTAACCAATATTTTTAAAAATTTTGAAACAGATTATTTATTTATTTTGGAAAACAAATCTGTGTTCATCCACTTTTATTAATGAATTAGATTACATCCAACTGGTTCAAAAGTACGTATGTACCATTCAAATTTGCTTTTATCTTGCTGGCCCAGCATTTCCAGTTAAACATTATATTACACATTTTGAATATAAGAAAGAGGCTTCTGAAAGGGATAAGCAAGACTGTGCACACACCAGCCCTTGAGAGGTGAGGGGAGGATCAGGATGGGTAGAGAAAACAGGCCAACTCAGCACCAACATTGATGCACAGTCCTGCATAGAAGCAGGAAGAAGGCCCAGTCTTGCTCAAGACCTCTTGTCCCAGTTTCTACATCGGCCCTCCTCTTATGCCAGTTGTATGTGGCATAGCATTAAAGAGGTTTGGACAACCACAGGCACTGGCTTAGGTTCATATTTTACTAATGGTATTTTCTGCCATATCACCAATTTAGCATGTTAGATATGTTCCCAGTCCTATTCCAGCAAAAGATAAAAATTTAAAAACCAACAGCAGTGGAGACATACTGGGTCTATGATCACCTGAAATTTATATAATCCCTTTAGTCACAATATAATTTTATACTTAAATCTGAAGAGTTTGTTCAAAGCTAAACAGTTTGTTATCACTATTCTTAAAGGTAAGATGACTTGGGAAAAAAAAATCTAAGGTAAAGGCAAAGACACACAAAAGTCAACAGGCCAGGAACAAATCCTGCCTTTTTTAAAGGCAAAGTAAGTTCAAAGCACCAGAAACATTTTAGAAAATTCATAAACTTAATTGATCTATGTCTCAATTATTAAGAGACACAGCATCAAAACTGTGAACATGGAAGGGAAATATATAATTTTTTTTCAGAAGTAGTTTTATTCATGTAAGAGAAGAACATTACTCATTCAATAATAATGATGATTTTGGTATATTACCTGTGCAGAGTACCCAGTGAAGAAGAAGTACCAGAAATGAACCAAGGTAAATGCAAAGTTTTTATAAAAGAAGTATTGCAGGAACTTTCACATCCTTAGGTAAGACCACCAGCCATGCACCAACAGCAGTCTCTGGAATTATCTGAACTGTGCAAAGGAACTGGATATGACAGCTTGCATGCCTTCTTGTCCACTTATTCCAACACTGATGTGGGCAGCTATGGGGTGAGGAAGCAGATACTGTGAATCATAAGCTTATTTTAAAGCAAAACATTGAGATGATAAAAATGTTTCTGGGGCAATACAAAAAAACCCCCAAAACCTGACATTTATGAAACAATAAATGTGAAAGCTATTGCTCACAATACTCTACCCCCCGTTTCTGAACTCAGAGTCATGGGTACAGTTTGCTACACAGAGCACATGGTTGGGCCTCCATAAATATTTGTGTAAGGATCTCAATGTGTGATGAATTCCATTTGAATTATCTGCCCAGCTCATAAGCCATCCTTCCCAACCACAGGGTGAGCCCTAGGCACCCATTTATATACCAGGTCTCCCTGCCTCCCTGGCCACAGCTGACTCAGCTGTGGGCAGATATGTAATCTGTGTTAGTTACTATGAATTGGCTCTCATTCTTCATTCTAAAATTTTACTCTATTTAGAGAGATGGGAAAGCAAATAAAAACCCTACATTGCTCAGACTCTCTTGCAGCTAGGTCCTCTTTGTGAATTAGGTTCCATTTGTTTGGACCCACTTATGACTTGGGAGCCCAGCATCCCTTCCCTGTTTGAGACTTTTGCAGCAGACTCCATATATCCATTCTCTAGCTTCCTGAATGCTGATAAACAACTGAAAGGGCTTCTCGACTGGACAGCTCTTCAGAGGAGCCTCAACTCTAAATACTCCTCTGGCAAGTGACCCAGACTTGGAGACACCACCTGGAACCAACCTTCCTCAGTCCATCCAGAATCTCTATGAGCACCTAGTCCCCTGTATTAATCACTTCTTACTTGAAGTACCTGTAGGGATTTGTTTCCCTCAGTCTCTCGGTGTTTTGGAATTAGGATTTGTGTGTGTTTGTCTGGAATTTAGCATGTGAATTCTTGAGTTGTGGGATGGATATACTTCTTTCTGAGGTGCTGAGAAATAAAGTAATCTAGAGAAAGGATGAGAGAGAGAGAGATACTGGGTTCTTGGTAATGCTTCTTGGATCTAGCATTATCCAGAGGCCTGGCTCCTTGAGCAGCATATATTTGTAGCTTTTAAATTAGGTTTCCTTTTTTGTATGCTAACTTTTTTTTTAATTTAATTTAATTTTATTTTTTTTACTGTTTTTTTGCCATACAATGTCATGATATCACCATGGGTTTACATATGCTCCCCCTCCAGAACCCCCCTCCCTCCTCCCTCTCCCCCGGAAAATCTCGCTGCACCAGCCCCGAGCATCAATCCTGGGCTGGCGATTGATTAGACACATGATAATTAACATGTTTCAATGCCATTCTCCCATATCATCCCACACTTACCCTCATCCACAGAGTCCACGAGTCTATTCTATACATCTGCGTTCCTTTTGCTGTCTCGCATGTTGGGTTCTTGTTACCGTCTTTCTAAATTCCATATATATGCGTTAGTATACTGTATTGTTGTTTTTGCTCCTGGCTTACTTCACTCTGGATAATGGGCTCCAGTCTCGTCCATCTGAGTAGAATTCCTTGAAATGAATTTTTTTTTAATGCTGAGTAATATTCCATTGTGTATATGTACCACAGCTTTCTTATCCATTCATCAGTTGATGGGCATCTAGGTTGCTTCCATGTCCTGGCTATTATAAACAATGCAGCGATGAACATTGGGGTACACGTGGCTCTTTCAATTCTGGTTTCCTCGGTGTATATGCCCAGCAGTGGGATTGCTGGGTCATATGGCAGGACTATTTGCAGCTTTTTAAGGAACCTCCACACTGTTTTCCATAGTGGCTGTATCAGTTTGCATTCCCACCAACAGTGTAAGAGAGTTCCCTTTTCTCCACATCCTCTCCAGCATTTATTACTTGTAGATTTTTGGATTACAGCCATTCTGACTGGTGTAAAGTGATACCTCATTGTGGTTTTGATTTGCATTTCTCTGATAATGAGTGATGTTGAACATCTTTTCATGTGTTTGTTAGCCATTTTTATGTCTTCTTTGGAGAAATGTCTGTTAAGTTCTTTGGCCCACTTTTTGATTGGGTTGTTTATTTTTCTAGAATGGAGCTGCAGGAGTTGCTTGTATATTTTTGAGATTAATTGTTTGTCCGTTGCTTCATTGGCTATTATTTGCTCCCATTCTGAAGGCTGTCTTTTCACCTTGCTTATAGTTTCCTTTGTTGTGCAAAAGCTTTTAATTTTAATTGTTCTCCAAGACTTGCAATCAAAAGTGTTTTAACTTAGATACTATTAAACTTTCAAAGGCGTATTCATGGCCCCCTGAGACCTTAGGATGGACAGTTATTTTAAGGGGAGGAAGGTTTCCAGAATGGATAAAAATAATAGCCCTAGTTTTATCCATCTTTCCAATAGTCATTAAATTATATGTTCCACTTAGAGAATTATGAGTTTGATCTAGGTCTTAAAAGTCATGGAAGACAAATAGTGAGATCATTTTGAGAACATGTGTTGGAGAACACAGTCTACTGTTGCTCAGACCCTGAGAAGTGTCTGCGAGTTCAGCAGAGTTTCCAACTAAAAGAAGCTCCAAAACCCCTGCCCCAGTTGCAGAATACAAATTCAAGACATTAACACAGTGACTTGTCCAAAACCTCCATTTTTTAATAATACTCTGCAATTCTTAAAAAAGAGAATAAACTGCATCTTAATCAATATTTATGACCTCTTTCTAAACACATACATAGTTCCTAATGACCAGTCATGGTTGCCAGACTGCTCTTTCTTACCAAACCATGACCTTCCTTCCTGAACAATTAACAGGGAAATGTTGTAATTTCAGAGCCAAGGACGAGGAGCCGTTGTGCTAGGCCATGACATCCAGGCCAGCCTCTGCAGTGCAGACCAAGCACAGTATGTGAAGTGAACATTGCCACAGTTCACAGGGTGACTCAAGGCAACTAAACAGATGGACTTTATAAGGCCACACTGCTTGTGTTTTCCTGAAAACTAAATATAAACACCTAGATTTTCCTGCAGTTTTAGATTTATAGAAAATCACTACAGTCCATAGAGTTGAAAGAGTTAGACTCAACTTAGCAACTTAATCACCCACCACTAACAGTACAGAGTTCCTTTACATAGTGCAGAGAAATCTCAGGCTCAATTTCCCCTATTTTTAACAACTAATATTTTATAGTACTTTTATTACTGTAAGTGAACCAATACATCATTATCAACTGATGTCCATTCTTTATTCACGTTTCCATGGTTTTTACATAGCATCCTTTTTCTATTCTAGGATCTCATCCAGATTATTACATATTAAATTAGCCATCATGAGTGTGAAGGTTTCTCAGACTTTCCTTGTTTTTGAATGACCTTGAACTTTTCGAGATGTTCATTTTAGATATTTTGTAGAAGGTCCTTCAGTTGGAATTTGAGTGATGCTTTTCTTAGGTTTAGGATGAAATAATATTCTTTTGGGAGAAAGACCACAGATGTAAAGTACCTTTTTCATCACAAATAGCAAGAGGATGTACTATTAGCATGATTTATCACTATTGATATTCATTAGTCATCTGACTGAGGTAATGTGTTTCATATTTTCCAGTGGAAAGTTATGATAATTTTTCCTTCTTTAAATATTATACAGTATTGAAAGAAGTCACTATATGTAGCCAAAGCTTAAGCATTAGGAAGTTATACTCCACCAACTTAATGAATGAAACATCTACATAAATTACTTAAAATTCTTCTGTAGGGATACTTGTCCCCTCTCCATTATTATTTATTTATGCAACATTTTATTTACAGACTATGGTATCAATATTATTTCATAATTCCAGTTATAATTCAATGTACAATATTTATTTTATTATTCAAATTGCTCCACCTTTGCTATTGGGAGCTCCTTCAGTCTACACTTGTGTCTCTTTTGCATACCTCTATCAATGTAAGATTGAGAGTTTATGTTTGTTTGTTAGCACTTGATTACTTTATGGTATTACAAGATGTTCCAGGGTGATATTGTATATTTCCTGATCCATTACTAGAATCAGCCATTTTTCCAAGGATTCTTAGTTTCTTTTAATGGAGAATGGTATTACAAACCAAGAGATATTTATTAGGTTTGCTCTTTGATACAGGAGTGTCATTGTTTCTACATGCCCTTAGTTGATAGAAGGAAATATATACGTGCATACTAATTATATATATATATATATATGTGTGTGTGTGT